>JAJQKJ010002450.1:0-157500 GCA_029574335.1 Rana kukunoris
TAGTTTTCGGGATCTAAACAAAGAAGAAAAGCAGTTTTTGATGGCCCAGTCTAAGCTGGCAGATTGGACTTTTCCCCAGCAAGGGAGGATGATCAGCGAATGCTGAGAAGACGCAGCAAAAACCAAAGGTTTGATTCAAAAGGCGGCACAAGCTCTCCATTCCAGGATTACAGTGCTGGCCAGTTTAAGGAACAGAAGAGATCGGCTTAGTAGCTCAAAAAGATTTGAATTCAAGGAAGCAATAAGACCTGTTGAAAGAGCAGAATGGCCAGTTATGGGGTCTTGTTATGTGTCTCTGTTCCAGAGGGACTGCAGAGAAGGCTTTCCTCCTTCCAATCAGGAGGGAGCTCCAACGTGCCTCTGAGGAGAGCAAGCAGGCAGCAAGGAGAGGCAAGTCAGCATTAGTAGCTGAGGGGGCTGGGGTTCTCTGTTAGTGGAACCTCAGACCTCAGGGACTATCTCGGAGAGTACCGCTGAGGGCGCCCAGGCACCTGCCGGACCCCAACCTGTGAAGATAGGGGGTACAACATCAAGTGGGAGGTTGTCCCACGAAGCAGGAGGTACTTGCGTGAGTGAGAGAGGTCTCAACCCCGTGGTGAGTCTTCCTCGTCTTCCGCCTGGTCTTTTGGTCACCGTGAAGAGTGTGTCTGGTTCCCAGCAAGATCAGGGTGATAAGCCTGCTCCTGGAAGCGGGGGTGCTTTGGCCTCTGTGAACCCAGCAAGTAGCCTACAGCAGGGTCAGCCGGCCGGTGTGGTGGCGACCGCTGCGGGTTTACAGGGTGAGGGGCAGCAGGATCTACCGCGGATCCAGTTGAGATGGACTGTATGACATCTAGTATGAAAGAAGCTATGGCTAGGATAGCAATGGCTGCCGAGGAGAGGCACGCCACGCCATGTGGAGCCTCCTGCTTCTGGACGACCAATCAGCAGTGACTTGGAGGGCATTTTCGCTGTGCGGGAATCTCCCGTGATTGGACGGAGCCGCGACCGGAAGTGACGTCAGCACGTGACCGGAACCGGAAGTGATGTCAGCATGTGACCCGGAACCGGAAGTGACGTCAGCACGTGACCCGGAACCGGAAGTGACGTCAGCGGGTGAACTGGAAGTGGCTGTGGTGACACCCGGAGCTCCATTTCCCGGCCAGGTCCGGTCCTCAGCTTTGGAACAGAATACCCAGGGACTTGTGAGTACTTCCCCATCTGCGGGTCTCCCTTCTGAACAGGCTCCAGTTTGGGGGATCACCCTGCGGGACATTTAGAAGATGAATGTTTGGCAATGGATTTTATTAGAAAGTTAGAAGGTTTCCAGTCTGCAGCTGTGACAGAAGTCCATGTAGGTTCCTATGAGCCTGTGAAGAGATGGGGGACTCTGGTTTTAATATGGATGATACTCAATTGGCTCAGGTACAGAAGTTGTGTTGGGGTTGGCCCCCTTTCGGGTCCTTCAGTAGTGAGGGGGAGGGCAGCGAGTCATGAGGAGACTGCCCAGGTTGCGTCAATGGGGGTCCTGAGGGGTTGGTCCATTTGATGCACCCCAACCTGCGGAGTTATCACAACCTCTCAGGAAGAGAGCTTGCTCAATGCTTTGAGGGAGGGCAGGTCTTATGCTCAAGTGGCTGGGTTAAGTGCTCCCTTGGATCATATTTACAGCAAGTTCGGTGCCCGCATTTCAGGTTCCCCCTGCGCAAGAGCAGCGGGGTGAGAGGGCATGGTCCAGGGGAGGTGGTGGTACAGAACGCAGAGAGGAATGTGGTGCAACTAAAGTTTATTGGTGAAGGTCAGTGCCCGTCCCGAGGAGAGGTCATCGATATGGTCCTCTCTCTGGGAGTAAGGGCGTCTGACCTCTTTGCGGTTATCCATCCGGGAGGTTCAGTAGAGTTTGATTTTAGTTTTATGTCAGTCATCGTTATGGAAATGTTTTTGTTGAATTATGAACTAGTCAAAAGACAGGACCCATGGTCCAAGTTCTGTTTGACCCCCCTGTCTAGGCAGGAGGAGGTCAAAAATGTAACCATCCGGTACGCAATGAATCCCTTCCTCCGGAAGACATTGCGACCTGGTTGACCCGTCATGGCCAGCTCCAGTGCCCCCTTTGGAAGAAGGTGGATGAAAGGGGGATCTGGACAGGGCCTGGGGGGTTAAGATTAAGTTGAAGAGGCAGGGAAATAGCATGGCTCATATCCCTGGAGTGCTTTCATTGGGAGAGACAGAATTTTGGTTTTTTATCCTGGACAGCCTAAAAGGTGTTTTAAGTGCGGGTCCCCCACTCACTTGAGCGCTGAATGCACTGTTGTGAAGTGCACGCGCTGTGGTGGGAGGGGTCACCTGGCGGACGGGTGTGCCCATATTAGATGTAATCTTTGTAACGAGTTAGGTCACCCTTTCAGTCGATGTCCGCAGGCTTATAGGGGTAATGTGCAAGAGGAATCTGGGGTGTCGGAAGGTTTCACCTCGGACACTGATTCTGAGATGGAGGGGGGTGGGGGGGGGCAGGCCGCGGGTGCTTCTAGATATGGTGGTCGGGCTGCCCCTATGCCCCAGAGGCAAGGTTCTGTCAGGAGGAGGGGGGGGTTGGTGCAGCTGCCCCTGATCCTCCAGGTCAGAGTGGAGTGGACATTGATTCTGAGGTAGAGGGGGGTGAGGAGCCTCAAAGGCAGGGTCTCATCAGGAGGAGGGCGGGGGTTTGGTGCAGTAGCCCCTGACCCTCCGGGTCAGAGTGGAGTGTCAGGAGGTGGTGGGGTTTTCCTTGGGGGGCCTCCTGAGTTTTTGCTGGACTCCTCTGCCTTGGACACCGATTCTGAAGTAGAGGGAGTGAGAGGAGGGTTTGGTGGTTCCCCCTGGGGGGGGGGTGTGGGGCCAGTCTGTGCTATCCTTCCCCCCTCTTCCTTTTCTCTTCCTTTGCCCCTCCTCTCATTCTTGTTCTGTTCCCCTCCCGCTTTCTTCCCGTTTTGCCCCGCTCTCCCCCCCCCAGGTGGATTCTCATGCGTTGGGTGGTGCAGTAACCCAGCGGATATGGAGGTGGCCCTTGGGTCCACAGAAAAGACCTCAGGCCGGGTCAAGTGAAGAGCCTCAGAGGGTATGAGTGGGGTGGGCCCAGCAGTCGGTGATACTGGTTGGGTAGTGCTTAGGAAGAATAAGAAGAAAAAGAAAAAAAGTAAAAAAGGTGTTAAATGAGTGATGCGGGAGTGGGTTCTGTCCCTGTTCTAAGCAGGATGAGGGTGCGGGGGCCGCAGAGTAATTTGTTATTTTACTAGTCGGTTAATATAGCGGGATTTTGTTCGATGTTTATGATGTATAGATATGTGGTCTGTTGATGGATTTGGCTAGCTATGACCTGGTGCAGTGGCCAGATGGGGCAGAGGCTGTAGGTTTCTGCAGTTGATGCCAATAGCTTGCGCAGGTAGTTGGCTAATCCGCGTAAAAATATGCCATATATAGTATTTTGTTATTCTTTCTTTTGTTTCTTATGGACCTTAATTATGGGTATGCACCAATAGTGACCCAAAGTGCAATGAGCCGGATAATGGAGGGTGATAAAAGTTTGCCCAACCTGATAGAGGTTAGCACTGGTGAATTGGTTGCGTGTTAGTAGTTTGTGTTTTCAAGGTTTGTAAATTGAATGTTGGTTTTTATAGGAGTGTTATAGTTGTTTAAATGATTATCTTGTATATGTAAATGTTTGTAAGCAGTGTGAGATTTTCTTGATGTTTCCCCGTTATTTGTAAATTTGGTACCTAATGTCGTGTCTGAATAAACAAAAATTTCCACCAATACACCACCCCCCCCCCCCCCCTCCCCCCCTCCAACAGGCCCTGTTTGCAGCTTTTCCTACATCTTGCACATGTGCTTTAAAAAGTCAGTCTGGACATCAGTTCTAGGAAACAATACTTACCGCTTTGTCCTTCCTTTTCTGGTGACTAAACATTTCATGCATACACACCAGGAAAGATCTTAGAGACAAATCACACTTGATGGTTTAGGCCCAAACTATTTCAGCTGCAGCGGTTGAAATCCATAGCATGAAAAAAAATATCACAAAACAAACTTCAAAATTTGAAAGTAATTTTATTGGTCCACAAAACAAGGAAAGCAAAAAAAAAATTACAAATAAACACACCAAAAAATATATAAAAACACCTAAAAACAAAAAAGACCAACGTTTATTTCACAGTCATTGGAAAATAAATCATGCTTTTGAAATAACAGGATAGACCCACAGGATTAAAACATTAGTCATTAACATCTTGAGAAACATTTAGCAAAATTATGTAGCAGAGAAAACATCAAAAAATACAAAACTTGCTCCAAAACATCTCTGTTTCACTCCGCCATTCCTTCCAGCCAGCAAATCTGCCCCCTCTGAGGGCAGCTGACACGTGCAGTATCCACGCTTTTTATAACATGTGTGCTAATGAACCAATTGGAAACACATGAAGAAATGTCAGCCTCTAGTTTGTGTGCACTTGGAACTGCTTACACCTGTTAAGGATGTCCTTAAATTACTAAGCCAAAAAAAGAGCTTTCTGAGCATGCTCAGAAAGATGCAAGTCATTTTCAGGATGAAACTTCCAACTTCTTTTTCTAACTGTTCGAGCATGCCCAGTTCACTCGAAATGCAGTACCAGAATAAAATCTGCAATGGCGGATGAAAGCATTAGAGGTGTTAAATTTTTTTTTGGTCCCCATGAAGTGATGCTTTACAAGCTGAACGGGAGGTCTTATAGAATTTTTACGTAACAAACCTAAATAGTAATAATTTAAACGCCCCTGTCCCTAGTAGCTCGCAGTCAGAAGCGAACAAGCAGCATTTTTATTGTTTCCGGTTACCAGTTTAGATTTACAGATGAGGTCTAGTGCTATAAATATTCCTCTTGCTGTTACGCACGCTATGATACCTCACATGTGTGGTTTGAAGAATGTTTCCATATATGGGGGCGGGCCTTAAATGTGTAAGCCCCGCCCACATATTGAACCCCCGTTCAAACCCCACATGTGAGGTATCATAGCGTACGTTAGAGCGAGAGCAATACTTTTAGCACTAGACCTCCTCTGTAAATCTAAACTGGTAACCTGAAACACATAAAAAAGCGTTGCCTATGGGTATTTTCAAGTACTGAAGTTTGGCGCCATTCCATGAGTGTGTGCAATATTAAAGTGTAACATGTTGGGTATCTATTTACTCGGTGTAACATCATCTTTCACATTATGGCCATAAATTGGGCTAACTTTAGTGTTTTCTTAATTTGTAACCACTTGAGCCCCAGACCATATTACTGGTCACTGACGGGGCCATTTTTTGCATTTCAACACTGCGTCATTTTGACTGACAATTGCGTGGTGTGCGACGTGGCCCCCAAAAAAATTGGGCGTCCTCATCCTCCCCCCCCCCCCCCCCCCCCCCTAAAATTCATTTTTTTTTTTTTTGTTGGTGGTATTTGATCACCTCTGCGTTTTTTCTTATTTTTGCTTGACCCAAAAATATAGCGACAATTTGGTAACTAAAAAAACATCTTTTTTACGGTTTGCTATAATAAATCTCCCCCAAAATATATTCAAAAAATGTTTGCCCTCAGTTTAGGCCGATAAGTATTCTTGGACATCTTTTTGGTTGCAAAAAATCACAATAAGCGTTTGATTGGTTTGGGCAAAAGTTCTAAGTAGGGGTTGGTCTTATGGGTTTTTTTGAATAATTTTTTGTTTTACTAGTAATGGTGGCTATCATTTGTTTTTTCTGTCTAATGCGACATTGTGGCGGACACATTTTTGTGAGATTTGGCATTTTTGTAGCGAGCAATGGTATATCAATGCATTGCTTACTATAAAAATGACACTGGCAGGGAAGGGGTTAACACTAGGGGCGCGGAAGGGGTTGAATATGTTACCTGGGTGTGTTCTAACTGTAAAGGGGGTGGGACTGTGTAGGGGAAATGACAGATCGCTGTTCATACATTGTAGGGACAGACGAGCAGGCATTCCCCCCCCCCCCCTGACAGGACCGGGATAAAGGGGAACTCCACCCCAAATTACAAAAAAAAACGGCGTGGGGGTCCCCCTTCTGGTGCACAACAGGCTCTTAGATTTGATCTGGAACATAAGGGTTAAACCCACGCCAAAAAACGGCGTGGGGTTCCCCCTCAGATCCAGACCAAACCCTTCTCCCAGGCACGCAGTCTGGCCGGACAGGAATGGGGGTGGGGACGAGCGAGCGCCCCCCCCCCCCCCTCCTGAGCCGTACCAGACCACATGCCCTCGACATGGGGAGAGTGTGTGCTGTGGGGGAGGGGGGCACTGCCCCCCCACCCCAAAGCACTCTTGTCCCCATGTCGAAAGGGACAAGAGCCTCTTCCCGACAACCCTGGCCGTTGGTTGTCGGGGTATGCGGGCGGGGGGCTTATCAGAATCTGAGAGCCCCCTATATTAAGGGGCCCCCAGATTCTGGCCCCCCACCCTATGTGAATGAGTATGGGGTACATCGTACCCCTACCCATTCACCGGGTGGAAAAGTGTAAACACAAAAAAAAACACACAGAAAAAAAATAATTTATTAGTCAGCTCCGGGGGTCTTCTGCCGGGACCCCCCACCACCAGCCCATTGGGCCCCGGGCTTCGCCGTCTTCTGCCGGGGGGGGGACACCCACCGATGATCTCCGCCATGTCCAGCCAGGCCCCCACCCCACCAAAATTAGCTCTTTCACATCCGGGGGGGGCCGGCCGAAAGAAGCAGAGAACAACGGGGGCGGAGCCCCTCGGTCTTCCAGACGTTTTCTGCCGGGGGGCTCCAGCCCCGCACCGGTCTTCGCCGCCGCCTTCCGCCGGGGGGGACACCCACCGATGCTCTCCGCCATGTTCGGCCAGGCCCCCTACCCCAAACAAAGCTCTTTTACATCCGGGGGGGGCCGGCGGAAATGGCGCGAGAACAACGGGGGGCGAAACCCCTCCTCGGTCTTCGCCTTCCGCCGGGGGGGTACACCTACCCCCCCCCCGGTCTTCGCCGCCGCCTTCCGCCGGGGAGAGAGACACCCACCGATGCTCTCCGCCATGTTCGGCGGCCGCCCCCTACCCCAAACAAAGCTCTTTTACATCCGGGGGGGCCGGCGGAAATGGCGGAGAACAACGGGGGCGTCGCCACTCCTCGGTCTTCTAGCCGTCTTCTGCCGGGGGGGGAAACACCCACCCATGCTCTCCCGCCATGCTCGACTGTGCCCCCACCCCAAAATGAAGCTCTTTTACATCCGGGGGGCCGGCCGAAAACAGCGGAGAACAACGGGGGTGTCGCCCCACCTCGGGCTCCTCCCAGGGCTTCTTTCGCCGTCTTCCGCCGAGGGCGCCACTCTCCGGCTTCTCGACGTTGTCTTCCGCCGCGGGGCCAGGCCTTCTTCTTTGCCGCCCCCCTCGATTTTTTCGGCCTGGACGGGGGTCGTACATCCCATCCAGGACTTGGACGTGGCGGGCTTCTCGTCGCCGTTTTCTGCCGCTGCCCCCTTCACCACGAAGCTCCGTGCTTGTTTGATGAGGGCAGCGGGCTTCCGTCGTCTTCTCCCGGGCGAGGGTCGTACATCCCACCCCGGATTTCGTCGCCGTCTTCTGCCGCTGCCCCCTTCACCACGAAGCTCCGTGCTTGTTTGATGAGGGCAGCGGGCTTCCGTCGCAGTCTTCCGCCGCGGGGTGACACTCGCGGGCTTCTTCTTCCATTCGATGTTGACACGGCGAGGTCCGGCGCTGAAATGCCTTCTGAGCGGCGGGCAAGGACTTATATTGGCATTGGCGTGGGCGTGGTTATGCCAACATGTGACCTTAACCCATGTGACAGTGATGTGACGTGACATCACTGTCACATGGTTAAGGTCACATGTTGGCATAACCACGCCCACGCCCAATGCCAATATAAGTCCTTGCCCGCCGCTCAGAAGGCATTTCAGCGCCGGACCTCGCCGTGTCAACATCGAATGGAAGAAGAAGCCCGCGAGTGTCACCCCGCGGCGGAAGACTGCGACGGAAGCCCGCTGCCCTCATCAAACAAGCACGGAGCTTCGTGGTGAAGGGGGCAGCGGCAGAAGACGGCGACGAAATCCGGGGTGGGATGTACGACCCTCGCCCCGGAGAAGACGACGGAAGCCCGCTGCCCTCATCAAACAAGCACGGAGCTTCGTGGTGAGGGGGGCAGCGGCAGAAGACGGCGACGAGAAGCCCGCCACGTCCAAGTCCTGGATGGGATGTACGACCCCCGTCCAGGCCGAAAAAATCGAGGGGGGCGGCAAAGAAAAAGGCCTGGCCCCCGCGGCGGAAGACAACGTCGAGAAGCCCGGAGAGTGGCGCCCTCCGGCGGAAGACGGCAAAAGAAGCCCTGGCCCCTAGTAGGAGCCAGGCAGAACCCGGCGACGAAATCCGGGGTGGGATGTACGACCCTCGCCCCGGAGAAGACGACGGAAGCCCGCTGCCCTCATCAAACAAGCACGGAGCTTCGTGGTGAAGGGGGCAGCGGCAGAAGACAGCGACGAGAAGCCCGCCACGTCCAAGTCCTGGATGGGATGTACGACCCCCGTCCAGGCAGAAGAATTTGAAGGGGGCGGCGGAAGACCCTCAAAAGTGAAAACGTTCACCAGGTGAATGGGTAGGGGTACGATGTACCCCATACTCATTCACATAGGGTGGGGGCCCGAAATCTGGGGGCCACCTTATTAAACGGGGCTCCCAGATTCTGATTGGCTCCCGCCCGCATACCCCGACAACCAATGGCTAGGGTTGTCGGGAAGAGGCTCTTGTCCCGATCGACATGGGGACAAGAGTGCTTTGGGGTGGGGGGGCAGCGCCCCCCTCCCCCAAAGCACACACTCCCCCATGTCGAGGGCATGTGGTCTGGTACGGCTCAGGAGGGGGGGGCCCGCTCGCTCGTCCCCACCCCCATTCCTGTCCGGCCAGACTGCATGCCTGGGATGAGGGCTTGGTACGGATCTGGGGGGGAACCCCACGCCGATTTTGGCGTGGGTTAACCCCCTCACGTTCCGGACCAAGCGGAGAGCCTATTGTACCCCTGGGGGGAAGCCGCGCCGGTTTCACATTTGAAATTTGGCGCGGAGTTCCCCTTCAGTGTCAGCGCAGCCCGGAGAACAGCTCGGAGCTTGCCGTGCGCCGCTCCAGGCAGTGCAAACACTGCTACGCCGCCTGGTATTTACCAAGGATTTCCCGGCGTACTGAAGAGGCGCGCGGTAAGCTCCGATTTTTCCCTCTGCGCATGCCCAGTATGCAAGTGAACCTTCCGAGGTTCTAGCGTACTTTGCAAGGGCACGGGGATCGGGTCCCAAAAGTCACTTTCCCTTTCAAATCGGCCCGCCACACAAGTTGAAACACATGTCACTACACTTCCCCTGCATCACCCCCTCCCTCCCCTCATAAACTCCCGCCCGAATCCCCGATGTTTACATTACTAAATGCCGCACGCCAGCTCTGTACTGGCGTGCTGTGCGCCCTCTTCTGGGCGCATTAGGCACTTTAGTAAATGAGGAAACACGCTGCACTGGCAGCGTGTTTCTTTGGTAAATGTCAAAAACAGGTTTACTCCTGCTTGTGCACCATGAGTCTTGGCGCACAGGCTTGGTAAATCAGCCCCTATATCTTGATGGGTCCCTCTGTGGCAGATCCAGAAAAGTGCAGGTATATAGAGGGAGCGGGTCAGAGAGAACAAAAAAAGTCAGCATAACGTAAAAACCAAAAACAAAAGCAAAATTCGAGGCCATGGTGGAATCTTCAGTCAGCAAGAGCACATGTAAACCGGCCAACATGGCCAAATAACTATTCAAAGGGTTCCACAAGGTCTACGTCAGACCTTTCTGGGGGCAACAGTGGAAGTACACAACAGTGTCTTAGAAACTTCTCAACAGCAAAAATAGGCCAGTGTAACCAAAGCGAACAGAATCCACCTTACCATAGGTAGTGTGGAAAAAACAATCCTGGTAGACAAGAGTATTCCGATATAAATTACATGGCAGCAGGACGCCGGTTGCTGGCCTCCCGGATCGATTGCTCTTCACGATCCAACCATTGCGCAGCAGAAGCCGGGGAATCAAAAAATTGCACAGAGCCAAACACTTCATCCTGCAGGCGGGCAGGACACAGCATAGCATATTTCAATTTGAGGTCTCGCAGGCATCTCTTTAACATCCATAAACTTGCCCCTTCGTTTCTGCAACTCCGCAGAAAAGTCTGGGAACTTGGACACTTTAGTGTTGTCAATCTTCAGAGCAGCAGGTTTGATTCTAGCATTATGAAGGATAGCATCCCTATCCTTGTAGTGAAAGAGCTTAAAAAAAAATGGACGCGGAGGTGACCCCGGTAATGGAGGCCTAGCAGGCACCCTATGTGCACGCTCCACGGAAAACATGGGGGAGTACACCTCCTTCCCAAACGCAGCAATCAGCCACTTCTCAATAAACTCCACAGGATTCTTCCCCTCCAAACCTGGCAAACTTATCACTCTCACATTTTTTCTTCTCATCCTGTTTTCCAAATCTTCCAAGCGGGATGAATGCTGGTCAATTAGCTGGTTGTTATACGTGAGATCTCCATGCATGGGCCCCAGATCATCCTTAATGGTGCTCACCCTTTCCTCCAGCACGGAGGTCCTTTCCCTCAGCTTCTGGGCATCCTGCCTCAAGAATGAAATATCAGCCTTCATCCCCTTTATTTCTGTGGTGAGGACTGTAATGGACATGTTGCAAGAGGTCACCGCTGCAAATATGTCTCTGTGTGGGTTCCCCTCCACGCTGGGACTCACTGGGGCTTGGGGCCTATCAGACCCTGGAGTAGGAGTACTCAACGCATTCCATACTAGGCCGATGTTCACCGTGTATCACGGTTATTAAAGAATAAACTCACCAAGGCCAAGATGCTGAGGGCGGCTCCCTTTGCGACCTAGCGCGATCCACCCCCTGGAGTGGGGACAGAGGGACGGACGCACCAGGAGGCACCGGTACCGACAGGCGGACGAGGACTGGATCCGTGGAGCAGAGATTGAACCGGAAGCAGGTTGCTGAGGTCAGCCGAGGAAGCACACGGAGGTAGTCCGGAAGTCCAGGTAGCTGGAGCTGGGAACAAGCAGAAGATTAATCTGGGAAACAGGCCGTGGTCAGGAGGGTTGGAGAGATCAGGAAGTCTGATAGTTCAAAGCCAAAGGTCAAGGGCAGGAGGCAGCAGCAGTCCGGTAACAATAGCCAAATGTCAGAAGGTTCAGGATCAGAAGGTCGTAAGTATCAGATGCACTCAGAAGCTGTGACAAGCCAGCAACCAGACAGGGGGAAAAGGATGGCTTAAATAGCCCACCTAAGCCACTGATTGGCCGGATGGGGAGCGTGTCCGTGCGCGCCCATGCGCGCGCCCGCGCCGCGCGCCTATACCGCGCACGCGCCTAAGACGTGCAGGCGCGCGCCCGAGGAGCGCACGTGCGCCCGCGGTAAACGGCCGTGATCGGGCAGTTCTGATGCCCTGACAGTCCCCCCCCCCAAGGGGCGGGCTCCGGACTCCCAAACTGTCCATCAACTCCGGATGGTCTCGATGTAAAGTTCGGATCAGCCGAGGGGCATGTAAATTTCTGGAAGGCTCCCAGGAATTGTCCTCAGGTGGATAACCTTTCCACTTGATTAAGTACTGAAGTTGCCTCCCTCTTTTTCGACAACTCAGGATGGATTCCACCTCGAATTCCTTTTCTCCTTCAATCACCACCGGAGGAGGTGGGAGTTCTTCTCTCTCAGGTAAAGTGTCTGGTATGACAGGCTTGAGCAGGGATGCATGAAAGACAGGGTGGATCCTGTAGGAGTCCGGTAATTCTAATTCAAAAGCCACGGGGTTGATTTTCTGCTTGATCTTAAACGGGCCGATGAATCTAGGGCCGAGTTTCCGGGAAGGAATTGGTAGTTTGAGGTTTGCGGCCGATAACCAGACCTTTTCCCCAACTTCAAAGTCCGGGCACTCCTTCCTCCCCCTGTCGTAAAAATTTTTGTAACTTCTTTGGGCTTGATCCATGGTCTCCTGTAGTTTCTGGAAGTTTTGTTGCATAGCAGCTATGCGTTCCTGGACAGCTGGAACCGATATTTCGGGAATGGAGTCCGGGAGGAAGGAGGGATGGTATCCGAGGTTGGCCCAAAACGGGGTTTGGTTAGTAGACGAGTGAACGGAATTTATGTAGGCAAACTCTGCCGATGGCAGCAAAGATACCCAGTCGTCTTGGGATGATGAACAAAAACAACGGAGGTACTGCTCCAACGTTTGGTTGGTCCTCTCTGTCTGACCATTGGACTGCGGGTGGTAGGCAGACGAGAGGCAGATCTTAATTTCAAGTGACTTGCAGAGCTCCCTCCAGAACTTGGAAGTAAACTGCACACCCCTGTCTGACACGATGCTCTTGGGTGCCCCATGGAGTCTTATGATTTCCTTAAAAAAAATCTTGGCTGTCTCAGCCGCAGAGGGTGTACCAATCATGGGCATGAAGTGTGCTAATTTGGACAGTCGGTCAATTACCACTAGGATCGCAGTAAAACCTTCGGAAGGAGGCAGATCCACAATGAAATCCATTGAAATATCTGTCCAAGGGCGTTCTGGAACAGGGAGAGGTTTGAGTAGGCCCCAGGACTTAGTGTTCGGACCCTTACAGTGCTGGCAGCGGGTACAAGAGGACACATAGGTTTTACAGTCTAATTTCCACTTTGGCCACCAGAAGGAGCGTCCGATTAGCTCCGAGGTCTTCCGTGCTCCAAAGTGGCCCGCCAGCTTGTGGTCGTGGAACGTGCTTAGCACTAACTGCCTTGTTTCCGCAGGTACAAAGACTTTGCCCTGTGACCATAGTAAGCCGTCTTGTTTCTCCAGAGAGAGTGCCAGTTGGTCGGTGCATTGGTCGGAGGCCCTTTTAAGAGAGGTCAGAAGGTCAACTGGAGAGATTAATAGAAAGTTCCTGGGGGTTAAGATGGTACTAGGTTCCAGTGGATCGAGCGTTTCGGTTAACATTCTGGAAAGGGCGTCTGCTTTCCCATTCTTTGACCACGGTCTGAAGGTAATGTGAAAATGAAAACGAGTGAAGAACAGGGCCCAGCGAGCTTGTCTTGGTCTTAGGCGTTTGGCGGATTGTAGGTATTCCAGGTTTTTATGGTCCGTAAAGATCAGAATGGGGTGAAGGGCACCTTCCAGGAGATATCTCTATTCTTCCAGGGCAAACTTAATGGCCAATAGTTCCCGGTCTCCGACGTCATAATTTCTTTCTGGAGCGCTGAGTTTTCGTGAAGCGTAAGCTACAGGGTGTAGCAAGGACTTAGGTCCCTGTCTCTGCGATAAGATAGCTCCGATAGCAATTTCCGAGGCGTCCACCTCCAGGAGAAAAGGCAAGGTTGGGTCTGGATGTTTTAGAACAGGTGCGGAAGAAAACAAGGTCTTGAGTTTTGTTAATGCCTCCTGTGCTTCCTGAGACCAGTGGAAACGGCACCCCTGCTGGGTTAGTTTGGTAATAGGGGACACAGTGGATGAAAAGCCGGCAATGAATCTTCGGTAGAAGTTGGCAAAACCAATAAACTGCTGTACCCCCTTCTTGTCGGCCGGTGCTGGCCAGTCCTGGACTGCTTTGACTTTTTGTGGATCCATGGATATCCCATTAGTTGAGATGATAAAGCCCAAAAACTGAATTGTGGTCTTTTCAAATTCACATTTCTCCGCTTTGAGGTATAATTTGTGTTGTCTAAGGATGGCCAGGACTTGTTTAACGTGGACCCGGTGCACTTCAAGGGAGACTGAGAAGATGAGGATGTCATCTAGATAGACGACCAGGAAGTCGTCCAGGAACTGGCGGAAGATGTCATTTACCAGGTGCTGGAAAGTGGCAGGGGCGTTGCAGACACCGAAAGGCATCACCAAGTACTCAAAGTGGCCAAACCTTGACCTGAAAGCTGTTTTCCACTCGTCCCCGGTCCGGATTCGGACAAGGTTGTAGGCCCCCCGGAGGTCGTGTTTGGAGAAGACCCGGGCTGAACGGAATCGCTGGAACAGTTCCGGGATCAGGGGTAACGGATACCGATTCTTGATGGTAATCTTGTTCAACTCCCAATAGTCGATGCAAGGCCTGAGGGAGCCATCTTTCTTTTCGACGAAAAAGATTCCTGCCCCGGCTGGAGAGGAAGAAGGACGAATAAACTTTTTTTCTAAGTTTTCGTCGATATAAGCCTTGAGGGCTACTAATTCAGTCTCTGATAGAGGAAAGATTCTCCCGGAGGGAATCTTAGAACCAGGCAACAGGTCAATGGGACAGTCGTATGACCGGTGTGGAGGAAGGCGGTCCGCCTGCTGTTTGTCAAAAACATCTTTAAATTCTGAGTAGACTGAGGGAACATTTTGGAAGTCTTTTGACGTCGTCATCAAGGTATAACAAGCGGGTTTAGTGGGTACGAGACAATGTTGAGCACAGTAGATTGAGGGGAATTTGACCTCCTTTTCACACCAGTCTATACTGGGTTGGTGTACTTGTAGCCATGGGAGCCCCAAGATGATGGGGGCCAGTGGAGACGGGATAAGGTCCAGGCACAGGTATTCTTGGTGTCTGGTATCTGAGACGGCAAAGATAGGTAGGGTCTACTTAGTAACAAGTCCTGAGCGGGGGAGTGAGCCGTCTGCCAGATGGATCTGTAAGGGAGAGTCCTTAGGACGACAGGGGACATGCAGCTTTTGGGCCAGGGCGGAGTCCAGAAAGCAGCTGCAGGCCCCAGAGTCAACGATGGCCGGCAGCCGGGTCGCCCCCTCCGGGAGCTGTAGGGAGAGAAAGAGGACAACATAAGTCTGAGGTAAGTTGGTAATGTGGTAATTGAAGGAGGATGGAGATCTAGACTTACTGGGTCTAATGGGACAAGTGCGGAGGAAGTGGCCTGCTCCACCACAATACAGGCACAAATTTGACTGGCGTCTACGCTGCCTTTCTTCAGACGTGAGGGGAGCCCGGACCAGAACGAGTTGCATGAGCTCCGGATCCTGAAGCGAGGAGGCGGGCGGAAGCGGGAGAGGCGGCGGAGCTGGAGGGAACCTTGGTGGGGTCCAGCTGGACCGAGTTACTTGAAAGCGTTCTGATCGGCGTTCTCGTAGGCGTCTGTCAAGTTGGGTAGCTGATTGAATTAATGCGTCCAAGGTGGCAGCTGGATCAATTCTGGCTAGTTCGTCCTTGAGGGACTCTGATAGGCCGAGTCGGAATTGATACTTCAGGGCGGCCTCATTCCACCCTGTGTCCGCAGACCTCTTGCGGAAGTCCTCCACCGATCTCCTCCCCTGATTCAGTTGGTGGAGAGTAGCTTCAGACATGTTTTTAAAGAAGGTGTCTATAGTGTCCAGTATTGGGCTCCTCCGCTCCATTAGGCTGTGTGCCCAGGCTTGTGGCTCGCCCGCGAGCAAAGAAATTACAAAACCTACTTTCACGGCTTCAGAACAGAAAGTCCTAGGTTGTAAGGCCAGGTATAGCGAGCAGGCATTCTTGAACGCTCAGAATTTCTTGCGGTCGCCAGAAAAACGCTCAGGTGTTGCGACGCGAGGTTCTGGCTGGGTGACAACCATCGCTGGTCCTGGGGATGACTGGGAGGAGGATGCTCCCGTGGCTGGAGCCGCGGGAGGGGCCGCAGGTCCAGGTGTGACAGCCATTTGTTGGAGGCGACCATCCATTTGTAAATATCCTTCCTGCAATTTCTGTACCACGTCAGTTAGTGCTGAGACTTGTTGGCAGAGAGTCTCAAAGGGAGAGCGCACCCTGTCGGCCTCGGACATCTGGATGGCTTGTACTATCACGGTTATTAAAGGATAAACTCACCAAGGCCAAGATGCTGAGGGCGGCTCCCTTTGCGACCTAGCGCGATCCGCCCCCTGGAGTGGGGACAGAGGGACGGACGCACCAGGAGGCACCGGTACCGACAGGCGGACGAGGACTGGATCCGTGGAGCAGAGATTGAACCGGAAGCAGGTTGCTGAGGTCAGCCGAGGAAGCACATGGAGGTTGCCCGGAAGTCCAGGTAGCTGGAGCTGGGAACAAGCAGAAGATTAATCCGGGAAACAGGCCGTGGTCAGGAGGGTTGGAGAGATCAGGAAGTCCGATAGTTTAAAGCCAAAGGTCAAGGGCAGGAGGCAGCAGCAGTCCGGTAACAATAGCCAAAGGTCAGAAGGTTCAGGATCAGAAGGTCGTAAGTATCAGATGCACTCAGAAGCTGTGACAAGCCAGCAACCAGACAGGGGGAAAAGGATGGCTTAAATAGCCCGCCTAAGCCACTGATTGGCCGGATGGGGAGCGTGTCCGTGCGCGCCCCTGCGCCGCGCGCCTATACCGTGCACACGCGCGCCTAAGACGTGCACGCGCGCGCCCGAGCCGCGGTAAACGGCTGCGATCGGGCAGTTCTGATGCCCTGACACCGTGTCTTCCAGGGGCACTGTATCGTCAGACTCAGACACTCCATCGGACGAATCCTCCGGTGTGCTGGAAGACGCCACCGACTCCTTCGCAAGAGGCATAGAGAATAGCTTTTCAGAAGCTTCCCTGTGTTTCTCTTTGGCCGTGGGGCCTGCATAGGCGCCATTTTGGGACATGAGGTCTGCAGGCTTGTTCACAAGCTGGCACTTAGCAGATGACATTGCGGGGTGATCGATCTGGGGAAGGTAAGTATGTGTTCCTAGGACCTTCCGACACCCTGTTAGAGGTGATGGGGTCCTGTTCCACAGGATTAAAGGTCAGATTAACGGCGGAGCCCGCTTCAGTCGCTGCCTGGCCACGCCCCCTCTAAACGTGTATTTAGCACTGCAGGGGGCGTTATCACAGACAAGCGCAGCCGTCTGTCCAGAGCCAATGTGGACAAGCTCACGTTCATTAAAATGACCCAGGCATGGATCCCACATGATTATCTGTACCTTGTGCAGAATAGACACGTATACCGGCCTTTCCCAGCCATTTTAGTATTTCTGATCTTTCTCACTCTTTTGGGGTGTACCCTAATTTAAAAAATAAATAAATTAAAAACAAAAACCTGTGTTGGCTACCTCGTCCTCCACTGCCACCTCAACCTCCTACTCCATATGGACCTCGTCCTCCTAGGTCAAGATTATTATTTTTTTAATGTATTTTAGGTTATTTTAAGTTATTTCCCTATCCACATTTGTTTGCAGAGTACTTGCTCTTACCAACATTTTGCTGCCATTTGCAGCCCTCTAGCCCTTTCCATTAGTTTTTTTAGAGACATTTTAGTACTGCAAAGTTTGGGTCCCCATTGACTTCAATTGGGTTCGGGGTCAAGTTCGGGTCACGAACCCAGACTTTTTTCCGAAATTCGGCCGAACCTGTCGAGCCCGAACATCCAGGTGTCCGCTCAACTCTAAATATGAGATCAGAGGTCTTTTTGACCCCAGATCTCATATTTAAGAGGACCTGTCATGCTTTTTTTCTATTACAAGGGATGTTTACATTCCTTGTAATAGGAATAAAAGTGATCCATTTTTTTCAGTGTAAAAATTAATAAAAGTAAATAAGAAAACAAAATTGTTTTTTTTAAGAGCGCCCTGTCCCAAAGAGCTCGCGCGCAGAAACAAACACAAACGTGAGTAGCGCCCGCATATGAAAATGGTGTTCAAACCACACAAGTGAGGTATCACCACGATCGTTAGAGCGAGAGCAATAATTCTAGCCCTAGACCTCCTCTGTAGCTCAAAAGATGCAACTTATAGAATTTTGAAGCGTGACATGTTGGGTATCATTTTACTCGAAGTAACATTATCTTTCACAATATATAAAAAAAAAACGTTACTGCTGTCTTATTTTTTAAATAAAAAAAACATTTTTTTCCCAAAAAAGTGCGCTTGTAAGACTGCTGCACAAATATGGTGTGAAAAAAAAATTGCAATGACTGCCATTTTATTCTCTAGGGTGTTGGAAAAAAATATATGTAACATTTGGGGGTTTTAAGTAATTTTCTAGCAAAAAAAAATGTTTTAATCTTGTAAACGCCAAATCTGAAAAACAGGCAAGGTCCCTAAGTGGTTAAGCTGTGTATACTCAATTTTTCTTCTTCTTTAGGGAAGATTGATTTGAGATAAGGTCAGGTCTTTTATCTCGGGTTGATGCAAAAAAAAGCAATATAGGCAAAAAAAAAAAGGAAAGGCATGAAAAAGGCATGATATTGCATAAATTGTAGTAATACATTTATATGAACCGAGATTGTTTTTGTGAATGGTCTTCCAGAAGTTTATAGCATGTAGGGTACATTGCCCAAGTCACAGTTAAAGGATGAAGGCAGTCTCAGCTGAATGTAACTATCTAGCCATAGCTGGAATTGAAAGGACCATTATGCAGTTAAGTTCTAGTTGTGTCCAGCACGATCCTATTTTGCTAGAGCATTTTTAAGACATGAGCTCCCTCTAGTGACAAAAGATGGTATTTATTGGTCATAGCTCTATTAGGTTTACAGCTAGATCTATGTTTACATGACAGTTAATCAGCTGGTTATAGAACATGCATTCTAGACAGTTATAGGTTTCTTGTACTGAAAGCATTCGAACTGTGTTAACTTGCTATTTATCAAAAAAAACAGAAAAGGATAACGGAACTAAAAATAAGTGAAAATGAACGTTGTTATTGACTCATCAGGCATATTGTTGAGGTAGCATATATCCTTCATTTAGGTTCCCTCATTTTGGCATTTTTAGTTTTTAGTACTTGCTTCTGTTGTCATTTCTTCGATATAGCCCAGAGTAATGTAGTGATTTAGATGGTGAGAGGTCATGTATAGGAGGCAACAGGGGCAGACTGACAACTTATGGGGCCCCCGGGCAATAGAAGATTATGGGGCCCCTGGGCTTACAGATGGCCACCATGCCAGGAGGCAGTGCAGAGGCGGGGCAGCTAAAATATTGTGATTTTCACATCAGAAGCATGTTGGTTTCAGACATATCAGGGACAGATGTGAAAAAACATAGATTTTAACATACTGTCCCTGGTTTTACTGAGCCTGGCAACCCTGATGGAGCCCCCTAGTGACATGGGGCCCTTGGGCAGTGCCCGAGTGACTCAATGGTCAGTCCACCCCTGGGAGGCAATTTGATAGCTGGAGGGAGGCGAAACTCAGCGTACCAGTCTGGGAGGTCAATTGGGGCAATTTGCAGGTTTTCACCTGAAGCTTTGCAAGTCATCTGGGAAGTAGTGTTGCTCACGAATATTCGCATTGCGAATATTCGCTACGAATATTGCATATTCGAGTATTCGCGAATAACTCGAATATTCGCTATTTCGAATATTCGCTATTTCGAATATTCGTATTTTTCAAATTTCGCAATAAATTTCGCAATCAATTTCGCATTTGCATTTTTTTTTTTATAAAATATAGCGAATATTCGTAAATATCGAATATTCGTGATATTTTATCCAAAAAAAAATTGCAAAATTTCGCAATTATTTTCGCTTTCGCATATGCGAAATTTCGCTATATTTTTTTTATAAAATATAGCGAATATTCGTAAATATCGAATATTCGTGATATTTTATAAAAAAAAAAAAAATTGCGAAATTTCGCAATCATTTTCGCTTTCGCATATGCGAAATTTCGCTATTTTTTTATTTTTTATAAGATATAGCGAATATTCGTAAATATCGAATATTCGTGATATTTTATAAAAAAAAAAAAAAAATCGCGAAATTTCGCAATTTTTTTTTTATTTTTTTATAAAATATCACGAATATTCGATATTAACGAATATTCGCGAATATTCTTCGAAATATTCGCAAAGTATCGCAAACTCGAATATGGCGTATTCCGCTCATCACTACTGGGAAGCTTAGAAAATGCTGTTTGCCGTTGTAGTTGGCCTGAAGAGCAAAGGGGAACTTCCACCTGTAACTTATTCCCTTCTCCTTTAGGACTTCAAGTAGTGGTCTTAGTGCTCTTCTGTTTTAGAGTGATAGGTGACAAATCTTGGAACAGCTGTATTTCTGCCTCATTAAATATAACCTGATCATTTGTTCTGGCTTTTTACAGAATTTCTTCCTTTAAGCTGAAGTTGGGAAGACAGCATATGATGTCTCTGGGAGGGTTATTGTCAGGGGCCCTGGGTCTGAGAGCTCTGTGAGCTCTATCAAACTCGATCGACGAGGCCTCAGGTCTGTCTAGTAGGCCAATAAAGATGGAGTAGAGTGCCGGTCTAATTTGTTCTGGTGTGATAGATTCAGGGACACCTCTCACTCTGATGTTGTGTCTCCCTTATCGAGGTCTTCAATCTGCCTATTTGTGTCGATTAAATGTGAGTGAGTGATTGCTATCTCTTCCAATCTAATCAGTGCTCTGTCCCTCCTTTTTCCTGCCCTCTCGTTTACCGCCATTTGTTCTGACATCTTTAGCAATTCAGTTTTTATGTCAGTGATGGCCACAGAGAATGAGTTCTTTATGTCAGCAGCTAGTTCCATCATGCTAGCTCAAGTCAGCGGGAAGTCGTTGGGTACGTTAACCTCTTGAGGAATCTTCTAAGGCAGGTAGAGATATTTCATCGTCCTTCATAACTTCTCTTTCATCCTTTCTGTTGTTCAACGCCATTTTAATATTTTGCTCCCGCCGGAATTTACTTTACTTAGGTTTGCTGATGAGAATTTATTCTTGGGTGTGCCCATCAAGCATAGGAGTCTGCTGGGGGATTCCTTCTTGGTCTGTGTGGGCATAATCTTCCTTATCCCATATTTTTTATCTCCAAATCCCCTCTGGTGACTGTAGCGCCTCTAGTTAGCGGTCATCCACCCTGCGCACCAAGCCAATACCCAAATTACTTTATTAGATCTCAATGGTCAGCCACACTTTTGTGATCATTGCAGCAAGGTGAATTTTAAAATACTATATATAGCTCTCCGTTTTAGGGGTCACAACCTGGTCGATTGAAGTATTTTGGCTTCCAAGGGTGCCTTATTGGATCAGGAGGAGTCCAAAAGGTGAGCACCAGGGTACAGCAAGATGGCCTCCCACTACAAGGCCAAATCTAAACTGCCTGCTGAGGGCCGCTGATGAGGGGTGCCACTAGGAGTTGTAGGCAGTGGGTGGCATATGAGTGTGTGCCGGCCACCCTGCTGTGGGAGAACTGGGTGCGTGGTGGGCTCTGAGGCTATAAGTAGGCCTTGATGTCACAGCCAGGTGGAGCAAGATAGCTGCCATTCAATAGGCTGGAGCAGTTAGTCCTCTTGCAGGTCACTGTGGGTGAGCATCACCACGCACCGAGGTAGCGGTTAGCCGGCAAATGGTCTCCGGTGCCTGCACAGAGGGTGAGTTAAGTGTAGTGAGACCCGTGTTATATTTCTTTATCTTTATATTAAAAAAAAAAAATAACGGTACATTGTTGGCGCAGAGGTATTTTTACAAAATTCACTGCGGTATCAAAAGTTAGGAATTTTTTAACTATTTTTTTACTCACACAGCAATGGATGTGTTAAATTTTATGAAAGAATGTCACATCAATATAGAAGAAGTGTTTCAACAGACCCTTAGTCCCAATTTAGATCTAGAGAGGGGTTTTAACCAATTGACCACTGGGCACTTAAACCCCCTTAATAACCAGACCAATTTTTAGCTTTCGGTGCTCTCACATTTTGAATGGCAATAATTCAGTCATACAACACTGTAGCCAAATGAAATTGTTGTCCTTTTTTTCCTCACAAATAGAGCTTTTTTTTGGTGGTATTTGATCACCTCTGCGGTTTTTATTTTTTTCGCTATTAATGAAAAAAGAACGAAAATTTTGTAAAAATATGAATTTTTCTTCATTTCTATCATAACATTTTGTAAAAAAGTAATTTTTTATCATAAATTTGGCCTAAAATGTATACTGCTACATATTTTTGGTAAAAAAAAAAATGGATATTATTTAGTCTGGGTGAAAGTTATGGGGTCTACAAGCTATGGTACCAATTTCTGAAAATTGATCAATTTGATCACATCTGATGTACTGACAGCTTCTCTCATTTCTTGAGACCCTAACAAGCCAACAGGCGGCACTGCAGTGGTGCAGGTGGAACTGGTAGGCACAGATGGCACTGGTGGACACATATGGCACTGGTGGGCAAATATGGCACTGGTGGGGTGCAGATGAGCACTGATTGGCACTGATGGGCACAGGCGGCACTGGTGGGCACAGGCGGCACTCGTGGGCACAGGCGGCACTCGTGGGCACAGGTGGCACTTGTAGGCACAGGCGGCACTGATTGGCACTGATGGGCACAGGAGGCATTGATGGGCACAGGCGGCACTTGTTGGCACAGGCGGCACTCGTGGGCACAGGTGGCACTGATGGGCACAGGTGGCACAGATGGGCACAGGTGGCACTGATGTGGCAGTGTTGTGGCACTGGTGGGGCACAGGTGGGGCACTGGGGGGGCACTGGTGGCACTGGGGGGGGCACTGGTGGCACTGGGGGGCACTGCTGGGGACTGCTGGGCACTAATCTCTCTCCTCTTCTCTCACGCTGCAATGTTGTGAGGAGAGGAGAGAGGTGCCCCACAATGTTTACATTTGTGATCGCGCCGTCATTGGACGGCACGATCACGTGGTAAGGAGCCACTGCCATTGGCTCCTTACCAAGATCATTGACGCTGCGGGTCCGGTGGACCCGCCGAGCGCCGTGACTGCGTGTGCACGTGCGTCTGACGCACGCCGGGTTTGTTTACACACGTGATCGCGCCGTCATTGGACGGCGCGATCACGTGGTAAGGAGCCGTCGCCATTGGCTCCTTACCGCGATCATCTAAGCTGCGGGTCCCGTGGACCCGGTGAGCACCGATGATCGTGTGTGCGCGCCCGGTCAGGTGCGCACACCTGACTCTAACGGAGGACGTCCATGGACGTCCTGTTAGGCCTTGTACACACGAGGGAATATATCCATTCACAGGATCCGACGCATGTGCGGGCAGATATGTCCGCTGGTTTGCCGTACTAACCAGCGGACATATCTGACGGAAAGCTCTCCGGCGGAAAAATTCCAAAGCATGCTTTGAAATTTTTCCGCCGGAGGAATCCGAACAGGACGGTCCGTTTGCCCCTACACACGAGCGGATTTTTCGGCTGAAATGGTCTGTCGGACCATGTTCAGCGGATTTATTCCCTCGTGTGTACAAGGCCTTAGAGTACAGGAACCGCCTTATAGACGTATTTCGTCTATAGGGCGGTGACTAAGTGGTTAAAACAACTACTATATGACATGGAGAAGCAGATTAGGCTATGGTGGGAGATTGACTCTTTAGAAATATATATAGGTAAGAATCTTACTCCGAGGAGATTAAGATGGGATGTCAGCCCCAACGATGGGGTTTAAGATATGCAACTATTGGATGAATGGTATCAGTTTTTTAATGCCTGCAAACAAAAACTGATGCAATAGATGATCAGAGGACGCATAGCCAAGAATTCGATTTTGGAATCCAAAAATCGCAGATCTAAAAAAAAAACAGTGAGCCATTTAAGACCAATGGTGAATATGCAGAGAGAGCTACAACTCAACAAACCCATCTATCCAAATATGATGGGAAAATAAAAAGCAAAAAACTTTAGAAATACCAAAGGGACATTAAGGATTTTGAGGAGAATAAAGTCTACAAATGGCAGGAAACCCTTAGTTTGGCCCCTTCACCAGAGTCATCAGTAGAAAGGGAGATTGAAATCCATAATGTAGTAGCACAAATGACACCCAAAACTCCCAGTACCCCCAAAAAAAATATCAAACCTCCCACTAATCACCCAAAACACTTCCTGCCCATTCCATATCCCGACCACCTCCCTACCCAATGCATACAATGCAATAGATCTTCTGATTATAATTATTATGAACAGAATTGCAACCAATACCCACCTAAGCCACTGCAAGGTGGATTTAGAGGAAATTTCATTGGAAGACCAGCTCCCTATCAAGATCAACAACAGTAGGGGGAATGGAGGGGCTGGAAAGAGCCCTACTGGATCCTGTCCAGTTCCCCACATTCTTCAAAAGGAACGCACAGAAAGAGAGATAGAAGAGGAAGAGGGAGAAAGAAAACGAAACAGAGACAATTAAGTAAAGGCATTTTCAACTTAGCAGGAGTCCAATTTACAGATAAAGAATTAGAAGTATTACATCAGGGGCTAAAATTTGCACCAGATACAGATGTGGACAAGTTCAAACTATTTATTGATATTGAAAAATACATCAGAAAATTGAATATTAAAAATAATTTTGCAGGTCAAACCACTATTTTAAGTGTGGTTAATACTGATAGTGGGTTGAAGAACAGTTCTGTTTTCAACCCAAAAAAGGGGATGAATCATCACATAGAGGTTTTCAGAAATATGGTGCAAGATAAAGCTTGAGAATTACAAATTACTATACATTCCTCAAACCAACGTATATGGCAAGGAATGGAAGAAAACAAACAAATAGTTGTCAGACCAGCTGACGGGGGGGGGGGGGGGGTAGTGATACTAATCAAGGAATATTGTTACCAAGAAATCCAAAGGTTACTTAATGATACAACCACTTATCAAAAGCTGAACGGAGACCCTACAGTACGACTCAAAATTAAATTGATAAATTGAGTAAATGAAGGATTGGATTCTAAATAAAAAAGAAGCAGATTATCTAATTCTCTACTCCCCTAAAATTATAGTGTTATATATATATAGTAATTAGCAGGATCGATTCCCTTTTTTCTAGATTAGAAGAATACCTTGACGTGTTCTGCAAACCGCTAGTTGCCCAAAGTCTATCCTATCTAAAAGATAGTAGGGATCTTATAGTGTTGCTACAAATGACTGTTGCCACGGAAGTCACACTCATGGTAACAGTGGACATCATGTCCTTATATACCAACATCCAACACAAGGATGCTTTAGAAGCACTTAAATGGGCTCTGGTAAAAGTTTTAATTTAATTAAATTTTTTTATTCAGGGCCTGCAATTGGCCATGGGCAATAATTACTTTTGGGCGAAGGATCAATACTACAACCAGACAGGGGGTGTAGCTATGGGGGCTTGTTATGCCCCAAGTGTGGCCAATGTAGTACTGAATAAATGGGAGCAAGAAACCATTTAAAAAAAATAGAAACATCACTTTTCTTTTACAAGAGGTATATTGATGATGTTATTATATTTTGGGAAGGGTCCCAGGCCAGTTTTCAATTATGTTTGGCACAAATGAACAACGACAACCCGGATGGTCTAAAGTTCATGGTGGAATTGAGTTATTCAGCTGTAAACTACCTGGTCCTTACTATAACTAAAAATAACATTCTTGAGACAAGGACCTATTTTAAGGCCACTGACAGAAACGGCTTTGTGCCTGCGCACAGTTGCCACCAACCCCAAGTGGATATAGGCTGTACCCAAGGGACAATTTATGCGCATAAGATGCAACTGTGCTAGTATTGAAGATTTCACTCTACAAGCAGAAATTCAAACTGATAACGGTGAAGTGGCTTTTTTTATCTGGATTTCATAGACAAGTTGAATCAATTTTTAAGAAATATTGGCTTATACTCCTCAAAGATAAAGATCTACAGTCCTCAATTCCATCCAAACCTAAAATGTATTAATAGGAGGGGCTCCAGGATTGAGAAATAGAATAGCTTGAAATGTGTCAGACCCCCCCCCCCCAAGAAAACATCCACGTTTTTGGATGGCTCTGGTTTTCATTTCTGCACTGAATGTAAAGCTTACAGAACCACAAGAAAGCAGGGGGGTCCTAAAAAAAATCTCACATTTCCAGTCCACATTAACCAAAGAAAATTTTAAGATGAAACCTCGGATTACTTGCTATTCATACCATGTTACTTACGTTTTGGAATACCCATGTTCCCTCCAAATATGTAGGCCGAACCACATGACAACTCAGAATTAGAACAAACACATTTCACAAACATTAAAAAGGATTTGGAAAAGAGGGGGTGATACTGCGCTGTCTAAATTCAATACAAAAGAAAAAATTGCATGCGGCTTAAAATGGTGAGATACTCACAACAAAAAACAATGAAAATATATAACAAGCTGCGCAACTATGAGAAGCTCTAGGGTGATGAAGAGCAATACCAAACAGTAAAAACATGTATAAAGTCCATCAACCTATTAATGCAAATGGAGGAACGTCTGATGGTATAAAATAACAACGAAATTTCTTGTGTTCAAGCAGATGGTGACATCACAAACAGGAACCTCAGAAAAGTGAAACTGATAGGAAATACACCTTCACCGATGGAAAAACACTGTCCCTTACCAGAGGGGAAGATCCCAACTAGAGACCTTCTGACCGCAGATGGCTTTTTCCCCAGCCTAGGGTTTCAATGGCACGAAATCCAATGGTCAACGGCTCCTCCCGTGGTGCACAGGTGGTCAATATTGGTTGGTGGAAAATTATAAGAAAAAGGGGTACATAGTGTAAAACCATTTACCATTTATTAAAATAAAATTAAAAATGCACTTACAAAAATGTAGGTAAAATATGCATGTAAATGTAGCCGGCCGGCTAGCACAACTCGATATCTCCTGGACACGATTTGCGGTAATGGGCGTCAGCACGCCGTCTCCCTACGCCGTTTCGTCTAAACAGACTTCGTCCTGGGGCACGAGCGGCGTGCTGACTCACCGCAATTTATACCTCTTATGCACAAATGGTAACGCCCCCATCTGAGCTCCCAGAATCCCCGAAGCTGTAATCGCCATCTTGGATAAGGGAAATATTCGTTTTATGAGAGTGGTCTGTCCACTAAGTCATAAGATCATTTAGCTAAAAAACTCTGCAATGAATAAGTAAAAGTAAGACTTAGGAAAAAGAGGAGAAAAAACGTTTTATCTTTCCCCCAAATGTGGGGATTCAATCACTTACCATAAACAGTAGATAGCAAAACGAGACACGTTTGCAAAATATAAGAACATAAAGGACTAGTAGATCTCCTAAAGAGCCATCACAACTGCAAGATGTCCTTAAAAGGCTTAAAAAGTAGTTCTTAATATTGTTTCGATTCTCTGTTTCAGGTATAGCAAACAAAAAACAAAAGTCACATGACCGGCATAAGCCTCCCCGGTCAGGTGACTATAAACCAATAAGCCCTCGCCACAGAGGAAGGCCATACCGCTCCATTAGACTGAGGGTGAGATAGGATTGCGTGCGTCCCCGGAATATGACGCACGCATCCACGAGATGTGACACGCACACACGCACTTCCGCGTTAGCTACAGAGAGTGTGGGCACTACTGCCCACATCCAAAATGGCCAACGGTGACGGCGTGGGTCGCGTGATGCGACGCAACAGACGTAGTGGGCGGAGATGTTGATGTCCGTCCATCGGAATGCACTCATTGAAAGAGGCTGAACCGCCTGCCTCGCAAAAGTTAATATGGATACTGCGCGGGCACCTAAAGCTTTCACTTTATTTGCGAGAAGTGTGGACAATACTGCCCACACAAGATTGAACATCTACATGACTTATATATTGTTAGGGCATCAATGGGTGGAAATCCTAGTACTCGCCCCCATTCTTATGCTATAAAACAAAATCTAATCATATAGTGTCAAAAATGTTAAAGAAAATCAATAAAGCCTAATGGATATTTTCGCCCTCTGCTGGACAAAAATCCTAATGGATATTCTCGCCCTCTGCTGGACAAAAATCATAAGTGATGTTTATGACACAACTCTCGCCCCCTACTGGGCAAAATTATGAATAAAATATTAGACTCAATTTAACCATTAGTTAAACAGATATAACCACCGAAATTAAATTATAAAATCAGGATTAATCTGGGAGCTCAGATGAAGTTCACAAACGTACTGTTTCAGCTGTTATCAATAAATGCATTAACATCTATATCGATATTCAACCCATAAGGTGTATAGCATTTTACGTTATGGATCCACATCATTTCCATTCTGGATAATTGTCTAATAAGTGAGTTTCCTCTCCAATGGGGGGTATATCGATCTATCCCCAAAAAAAGGGTATTAGTAGGGTCACGATTATGGTAAAGGTCATAGTGTTTAGAAACAGAGTGGTCTTTATAACCATTTCTAATGTTCGTTAGATGTTCTCCCAAACGAACCTGCATCGCCCTTTTGGTCCTCCCTATATATTGGAGGCCACAGGGGCATTCCAATAGATAGACGACCCCTGTAGAACTACAAGTAACAAAAGAGTCTATTTTGTGTTCCCTCTGCGTGCTCGTTGATATAAACGATTCTGTTTTTTTATTTCTTATGCGGTTGAGGGAGCAAAGCTGACATTTACGACATTGGTGGTAGCCTTTTAGTTCTTTTTGGAAAAAGGACACCCTTTTTGGGGGAGGATCCACTACATTAGGTGCCACCCTATCTCTTAGTGAAGGTACCCCTCTGAATATCACCTCAAGTTTAGGAGGTAAAAAGGTGCTAATAACCCTGTCATTAGCCAGAAGGTGCCAATGCTTCCGAAGGATCTTATTGATTAAAAAATGTTGTGAAGAGTAGGTGGTGACAAACGGAATTGACAACCTCTCCTTTTTAGATTTAGGGACATCAATCAATAATGTACTTCTCTCTAACTTTGCTACCTCTTTTTGAGTTACTTCTAGGTAATCCTGATCGTAACCTTTTTCAATCATTCGATTTTTTAAAATATCTGACTGTATTTGGTAATCGCTAGCTTCAGTGCAATTTCGCCTCATGCGAATAAATTGGCTTTTCGGAACAGACTGAAGCCACGATCGCTTATGGCAGCTCTCCAACGGAATATAGGCATTGCGATCAGTCTTTTTAAAGAATGAAATTGTTTTAAAATGATTGTCTTCTTTAGTGATCGAGAGGTCTAAGAAGTTCACACTTTTCTGACTAGCCTCATAGGTGAAATGTATTCCTCTGTCATTTTGGTTGATAGAAAGGAAAAAATCTTCCAATTGCGCAGCAGAGCCCTCCCATAGGAGGAGGACGTCATCAATGTACCTAGCCCAAAAGGCAAGACAGGGATGGCGATCTTTATGTATGACGTCCTCCTCCCATTTGGCCATGAACAAATTGGCCAAACTGGGGGCATATTTAGCCCCCATTGCAACGCCTCGTTGCTGTTTATAGAAGTTAGAGCTGAACCAAAAATAATTGTGGTCTGCTGCATACTCCAACAGATTCATAATGAATACCTGCTGCTGTTCTGTTATGGTAGAAAACATGTTCAAATAATATTTTACCGCTGATAAACCTAAATTATGCGGTATAATCGTGTAGAGGGACGTAACGTCCGCCGTGACCAACCATGTCTGATTGTTACACGATTGTTGAGACAATAAATTTAGAACATGTTTTGTATCCTTTAGATATGAGGGAACTTGTTGAACAAGCGGTTGGAGAAAATGGTCTATATACTTGCCCACCCGGGAAGTAATGGAATCTATCCCACTGATGATGGGACGTCCCGGGGGGCAAGTTAAACTTTTATGGATTTTAGGCAAGCAATATAGTATAGGGACTCTGGGAGCCTGTGGTATCAAAAATAGTTGTTCCTTTTCATTTAGTATGCCTGACTGGCCACCTTTCTGAATCAGATCCTCTAGTGTCCGCTTGTATTGTACAATCGGATTTCCTAGAAGGGGAACATATGTTTCTTGATCACTGACTTGATCTTAGTGAGCTCCTGTAGGTAGTCTTTTCGATCTAATATTACTATGCCACCGCCTTTATCCGCAGGGCGGATCACCAGTTCTTTGTTTTTACACAAAGTGGTTAGGCCTTCCTCCGACATTTTATTCATTTTGGATTTGGATATCTTGATCTTGTCCAAATCACGCAGAACAACATCCCGAAAAACCCGAAGGGAGGGGGCCATCAAACCTGAAGGATTAAAAGTTGAGGCGTTGGATAACCCAGAATGGTGATATTCCTGTTGGGTTCTGGTTCCAGTATTGCCTGGTATGCTGGCAAAATATCTTTTTATATTTACCTTACGGATGTATTTGTGCACATCCATGTATGTTTCAAATTTATTTAACGCTCGGGGGGGGGCGAATTTTAAACCCTTACTCAATATGGAAATTTCCGGCTTAGTCAGAGTCTGAGTGCTAAGATTGAAAATTCCCTCCTCAGTTAGGTCCTTGATTTTTTTTGACTGGATTCTCCTCCCCCCTCGTGTTCCTCTTTGTTTTCTATAGGCCTTTTTTGGCCTTGACTGGTTCTGGGAAAACCCCAATGGTATGGTTCGGGATTTGATTCGCTAGACCGGTTTGGATGGTCTTTAGCTGGCCATACATAGTCCAAATCTCTTGCATCATACTCTATGTATCTGGGACTTTCATATCCTGGGCGTTCATTCTCTCTTACAGGGAAGAAACGGTTAGAGTAGTCACCATTATCTCTACCTTGAGGTTGGAACCCCTGATCGTAATGGCGTGATACCTGGGTTGGGGGTCTTTCTTGATGAAAGTTTCTGGGAGGGCCTCTATCATAATTTTTACTATGGTGTGGAGATTCCCTATGTCCCAAATAGTGATTTTGCTGTGTTTGGGAGCTATATCCACGGCCTCCATTGGGACCATAGTATTGATTTTCCCTTCCATAAGGCTCTCCCTTTTGTGAGGAAGTTCCTGGCCTTTGTGGTGATTGGTAGGATTCGCGCCTACCTTTCTTCCCTTTCATACTTTTATTAGGAAATTTCTTTGGGACTTTCTGTGTGGTAGTTTTCAAGGGAAAATGTTGGATCCCCTTAGGGGCTCCTTCCGGGATAACCTCCCCTTGTGTTATGGCATCCATTCTGGAGTCTTGTTTATTTAATTCCTCTTCCGCTAGTTTTTTTTGCCAAGTGAAGACACTATTAGCATGATAGTCCCCAAAGTCCCTATTGTACTTCTTTCTTTTTTTGATTCTCTGTTCTTTCTCCTCTTTATCTAAAATCTTTAAAAGGTTAGTACTATAGTCTTTGTACTCCTCCTGGTTAACAAAAGGGATGAGACTTTCTTTAAGGACTATAATTTCTTCATCTAGTTTGGTCAACTTACTATGCTTCTTTTCAACCAAAAATTTTAAAAAATTTACACCTGCATCATTGAAATACCGGAGCCAATTTTCAAGTTCAGTTTCGCCTTTTTGGGGACAGACCTCCCACCTTAAACTTCTTGGAACCATATTTAATTTGATATAGGTATTCAAAAAGGCTATGTCCCATTGAGTGTGAATCTCCGAGACAGTTAGATTCTTTAGACGTATAAAAAGTCCTCCCAAATCATTTTCTGTATTTTTATAGGTCTCAAAAACCCCTTCTGAATTAAAGGTTCTTGAAGCTCTATATTCAAAAACATCCATTAGCGATGATGACAACCCCTAAAGATAACGGGAAAAATAATTTCTCCCCCTTAGTACACCCACTGACTGTGTGTGACTGCCGCAGTAAATATGTATCAACAAGTAGACAAAATTGGAAAAGAGGGGGTGATACTGCGCTGTCTAAATTCAATACAAAAGAAAAAATTGCATGCGTTAAATAAATTTGAAACATACATGGATGTGCACAAATACATCCGTAAGGTAAATATAAAAAGATATTTTGCCAGCATACCAGGCAATACTGGAACCAGAACCCAACAGGAATATCACCATTCTGGGTTATCCAACGCCTCAACTTTTAATCCTTCAGGTTTGATGGCCCCCTCCCTTCGGGTTTTTCGGGATGTTGTTCTGCGTGATTTGGACAAGATCAAGATATCCAAATCCAAAATGAATAAAATGTTGGAGGAAGGCCTAACCACTTTGTGTAAAAACAAAGAACTGGTGATCCGCCCTGCGGATAAAGGCGGTGGCATAGTAATATTAGATCGAAAAGACTACCTACAGGAGCTCACTAAGATAGTCAGTGATCAAGAAACATATGTTCCCCTTCTAGGAAATCCGATTGTACAATACAAGCGGACACTAGAGGATCTGATTCGGAAAGGTGGCCAGTCAGGCATACTAAATGAAAAGGAACAACTATTTTTGATACCACAGGCTCCCAGAGTCCCTATACTATATTGCTTGCCTAAAATCCATAAAAGTTTAACTTGCCCCCCGGGACGTCCCATCATCAGTGGGATAGATTCCATTACTTCCCGGGTGGGCAAGTATATAGACCATTTTCTCCAACCGCTTGTTCAACAAGTTCCCTCATATCTAAAGGATACAAAACATGTTCTAAATTTATTGTCTCAACAATCGTGTAACAATCAGACATGGTTGGTCACGGCGGACGTTACGTCCCTCTACACGATTATACCGCATAATTTAGGTTTATCAGCGGTAAAATATTATTTGAACATGTTTTCTACCATACCAGAACAGCAGCAGGTATTCATTATGAATCTGTTGGAGTATGCAGCAGACCACAATTATTTTTGGTTCAGCTCTAACTTCTATAAACAGCAACGAGGCGTTGCAATGGGGGCTAAATATGCCCCCAGTTTGGCCAATTTGTTCATGGCCAAATGGGAGGAGGACGTCATACATAAAGATCGCCATCCCTGTCTTGCCTTTTGGGCTAGGTACATTGATGACGTCCTCCTCCTATGGGAGGGCTCTGCTGCGCAATTGGAAGATTTTTTCCTTTCTATCAACCAAAATGACAGAGGAATACATTTCACCTATGAGGCTAGTCAGAAAAGTGTGAACTTCTTAGACCTCTCGATCACTAAAGAAGACAATCATTTTAAAACAATTTCATTCTTTAAAAAGACTGATCGCAATGCCTATATTCCGTTGGAGAGCTGCCATAAGCGATCGTGGCTTCAGTCTGTTCCGAAAAGCCAATTTATTCGCATGAGGCGAAATTGCACTGAAGCTAGCGATTACCAAATACAGTCAGATATTTTAAAAAATCGAATGATTGAAAAAGGTTACGATCAGGATTACCTAGAAGTAACTCAAAAAGAGGTAGCACAGTTAGAGAGAAGTACATTATTGATTGATGTCCCTAAATCTAAAAAGGAGAGGTTGTCAATTCCGTTTGTCACCACCTACTCTTCACAACATTTTTTAATCAATAAGATCCTTCGGAAGCATTGGCACCTTCTGGCTAATGACAGGGTTATTAGCACCTTTTTACCTCCTAAACCTGAGGTGATATTCAGAGGGGTACCTTCACTAAGAGATAGGGTGGCACCTAATGTAGTGGATCCTCCCCCAAAAAGGGTGTCCTTTTTCCAAAAAGAACTAAAAGGCTACCACCAATGTCGTAAATGTCAGCTTTGCTCCCTCAACCGCATAAGAAATAAAAAAACAGAATCGTTTATATCAACGAGCACGCAGAGGGAACACAAAATAGACTCTTTTGTTACTTGTAGTTCTACAGGGGTCGTCTATCTATTGGAATGCCCCTGTGGCCTCCAATATATAGGGAGGACCAAAAGGGCGATGCAGGTTCGTTTGGGAGAACATCTAACGAACATTAGAAATGGTTATAAAGACCACTCTGTTTCTAAACACTATGACCTTTACCATAATCGTGACCCTACTAATACCCTTTTTTTGGGGATAGATCGATATACCCCCCATTGGAGAGGAAACTCACTTATTAGACAATTATCCAGAATGGAAATGATGTGGATCCATAACGTAAAATGCTATACACCTTATGGGTTGAATATCGATATAGATGTTAATGCATTTATTGATAACAGCTGAAACAGTACGTTTGTGAACTTCATCTGAGCTCCCAGATTAATCCTGATTTTATAATTTAATTTCGGTGGTTATATCTGTTTAACTAATGGTTAAATTGAGTCTAATATTTTATTCATAATTTTGCCCAGTAGGGGGCGAGAGTTGTGTCATAAACATCACTTATGATTTTTGTCCAGCAGAGGGCGAGAATATCCATTAGGATTTTTGTCCAGCAGAGGGCGAAAATATCCATTAGGCTTTATTGATTTTCTTTAAATTTTTGACACTATATGATTAGATTTTGTTTTATAGCATAAGAATGGGGGCGAGTACTAGGATTTCCACCCATTGATGCCCTAAAAATATATAAGTCATGTAGATGTTCAATCTTGTGTGGGCAGTATTGTCCACACTTCTCGCAAATAAAGTGAAAGCTTTAGGTGCCCGCGCAGTATCCATATTAACTTTTGCGAGGCAGGCGGTTCAGCCTCTTTCAATGAGTGCATTCCGATGGACGGACATCAACATCTCCGCCCACTACGTCTGTTGCGTCGCATCACGCGACCCACGCCGTCACCGTTGGCCATTTTGGATGTGGGCAGTAGTGCCCACACTCTCTGTAGCTAACGCGGAAGTGCGTGTGTGCGTGTCACATCTCGTGGATGCGTGCGTCATATTCCAGGGACGCACGCAATCCTATCTCACCCTCAGTCTAATGGAGCGGTATGGCCTTCCTCTGTGGCGAGGGCTTATTGGTTTATAGTCACCTGACCGGGGAGGCTTATGCCGGTCATGTGACTTTTGTTTTTTGTTTGCTATACCTGAAACAGAGAATCGAAACAATATTAAGAACTACTTTTTAAGCCTTTTAAGGACATCTTGCAGTTGTGATGGCTCTTTAGGAGATCTACTAGTCCTTTATGTTCTTATATTTTGCAAACGTGTCTCGTTTTGCTATCTACTGTTTATGGTAAGTGATTGAATCCCCACATTTGGGGGAAAGATAAAACGTTTTTTCTCCTCTTTTTCCTAAGTCTTACTTTTACTTATTCATTGCAGAGTTTTTTAGCTAAATGATCTTATGACTTAGTGGACAGACCACTCTCATAAAACGAATATTTCCCTTATCCAAGATGGCGATTACAGCTTCGGGGATTCTGGGAGCTCAGATGGGGGCGTTACCATTTGTGCATAATAATAATAATAATAATAATGCAAGTCTTATATAGCGCTGTCTTACCCTAACTTGCCAGGCAAGCTATGAAGCCAGGCGAGCTTCTTGCCAGGCAAGCTTCTGAAGCCACAGCCGAAGCTGTAGCTCATCGGGTCTCGAGGCGCTTATATAGTAACATAGTCACTATTACCCAAATCAATGGTACTCATTTTACCGACCTCGGAAGGATTGAAGGCTGAGTGGACCCCGCCGGGATCGAACCTGTGACCCTGAGGGCTCAGGTGATCACAGATTGCTGCAACAGAGCATTAGCCTGCTGAGCCATCTTACCATAAGAGGTATAAATTGCGGTGAGTCAGCACGCCGCTCGTGCCCCAGGACGAAGTCTGTTTAGACGAAACGGCGTAGGGAGACGGCGTGCTGACGCACATTACCGCAAATCGTGTCCAGGAGATATCGAGTTGTGCTAGCCGGCCGGCTACATTTACATGCATATTTTACCTACATTTTTGTAAGTGCATTTTTAATTTTATTTTAATAAATGGTAAATGGTTTTACACTATGTACCCCTTTTTCTTATAATTTTCCACCAACCAATATTGACCACCTGTGCACCACGGGAGGAGCCGTTGACCATTGGATTTCGTGCCATTGAAACCCTAGGCTGGGGAAAAAGCCATCTGCGGTCAGAAGGTCTCTAGTTGGGATCTTCCCCTCTGGTAAGGGACAGTGTTTTTCCATCGGTGAAGGTGTATTTCCTATCAGTTTCACTTTTCTGAGGTTCCTGTTTGTGATGTCACCATCTGCTTGAACACAAGAAATTTCGTTGTTATTTTATACCATCAGACGTTCCTCCATTTGCATTAATAGGTTGATGGACTTTATACATGTTTTTACTGTTTGGTATTGCTCTTCATCACCCTAGAGCTTCTCATAGTTGCGCAGCTTGTTATATATTTTCATTAAAAAGGATTTCCACTTCCAAGAGGAGGGGGGAGGAGCAACAGCATGGCGCTGAGCAGCGTGTTGCTGTAACCTCTGGCGTTCCTCTCTCCCCGAGCATATGAACTAGCATGATCCCTTTCGTTGGATAAATCCACCCATGTCCTACCTGCCTACCTGCCGCCGATGCTGCTGCTCGCGCTGCTGTTCCCTCTGCCTTCTTGTTGGTGATCGAGCTGGACGTGAAGGGTGTACTGTGCTCCGGTCCCTGAACGAGCGCTGCCCCCTGCTGTAGACCACCTGGATCCGCAAAGCGCACCTGGCTTGAAGGGATCTGCTTCCTGTGCTGCCTGGTCTCCAACCAGCCCCTCTCTATGGTCACGGCCGTATGGAGTTGTGAGGAGCTGCTGACACCTCTAGCACGGCTGACACGGCTGATGTCACAGACACCGCTGTTGCCATCGCAGATCCCGCTGACGCTACTACCCCTGTGCGGCCAGTGTGCTATGCCCTAACGAGCCGTGCATCAAACACTGAATACAGAGCTCTGACTACTGGAGAAAAAGAGAAGCCTGGAGAAGTAGGGGACCGACAGGGACTGATACAGTAGTACATGCAACATACGCTGCTATCACCTACAGCAAGGAGCCCTGAGAAACTGAGGAACTGAGGAAAGCTGTGCCGGACCCCACGAAGGTAAACTACACAATGCAAATTATAATCTGAAGCCGACAAAAGCTGCTTATAGAGCATAACAAACGCCTGGTTGTATAGTGGTCCTTGGAATTCAGTTGGAATAAGACTGTGAATAGAGATATGAAATAGCCTGAGGAAACCTGACAAAGCTGACTAGAGGACTGCATAACTCCCTATCCCTATCTCCGATAGTAGATAGTAAACAGGTAACAAGTCTATATTTTCCAATGCATTTTCCACTGTATCCAGCATAGCCCAATATACCTGCATAACTTAAGGGAATTCGCCTACCACTATAAAAACCACATAAGAATTTCTTTAGTGAGTGGACCGTGGAATGTGGACAGTGGAATGTGGACTGTGCTCGATCAGGGCTATATGTGTACTATATGTGGACCTGGAGCACCAACTGACAACAGAATAAAGATACCTATCAATTGACTTCTCAATTGACTTATCAGTTGACACCATAAACGCAGAAGAGTATCTCTTATTTTTTCCCCACTATTTTTTGCTGCCCTACTACTGCTCTCATAACATTCTGAGAAATCTGAATTTTGACCAGGCCTCCACCTGTGTATCTTGATTGGACTGCCTACTCACTAATTTTCCTTTTTTTGGTATAAACGTATAGAATTATCTGATCGGATTGAAACTGATCTATTTAAATTTACATAATTATCTGAGTATTTAAACATAAGAGCCACGATTTGTTGAAGCACTACATTTTTTTTTTTTTTTTTTTTACTCTCTCACGTATTACCCAGGGTAAATAGGATAAATACAGTATACTGCTGTTTTGTTTATAGAAGGGATTTTTTTTTTTGGAGTTTAGTAAGAAGGGGGAAAGGGAAAAGAGGAAAAAAAAGGATATGTTGGAAAATGTGGGTATTTAACCACTTTCTCACCGCGCCATAAGCATTTTACTGCTACGGCGCGGTGGAGTTATCTTGGGACGACGTCCCTGGGACGTCGTCCTTCACTTCCGCGATCCCCTGGGACGCGCTCGCGAAAGTGTCCATGCTCGCTGGGTCTAGAAGACCCGGCGCATTACGGATCACGGTAAATTGCCACTGATAGCGGCCGTTTACCATGTGATCGCGCCGTCGAATGACTTGTAAACAAACCGGCGTCATTTGATGAAGCCGGTTCCTCCCTCTCCTCCCTCTCCTCTCTGTACCGTTCGGTACAGTGTGCGAGGAGAGGGGGGGGAGCGGGGTGTCAGCAGCTGAGCTGTGGCTGGATCTGTGACAAATGCAGTCACAGATCCAGCCATCCCTCAATCCATCCCAGCTCTGCAATCCCCAGTACCCTGCAATCCCCAGTACCCAGCAATACCCCAGTACCCAGCAATACCCCAGTACCCAACAATACCCAACAAACAATACCCCAGTACCCAACAATACCCAACAATACCCCAATACCCAACAATACCCCAATACCCAACAATACCCCAGTACCCAACAATACCCAACAATACCCCAATACTCAGCAATACTCCAGTACTCAGCAATACCCCAGTACTCAACAATACCCCAATACTCAACAATACCCCAATACTCGGCAATACCCCAATACTCGGCAATACCCCAATACTCGGCAATACCCCAATACTCGACAATACCCCAATACCCTGCATGATACTTTGCAATACCCCAATACTCGGCAATACCCCAGTACTCGGCAATACCCCAGTCTTCGGCAATACCCCAATTCTCGGCAATACCCCAATACTCGGCAATACCCCAGTACTCGGCAATACCCCAATACTCGACAATACCCCAATACCCTGCATGATACTTTGCAATACCCCAATACTCTGCAATACCGCCTATGGGGATTTTTAAGTAGCGAAGTTTGGCACCATTCCACGAGTGTGCGCAATTTTGAAGTGTGACATGTTAGGTATCTATTTACTCGGCGTAACTTCATCTTTCACATTATGAAAAAAATTGAGCTAACTTTACTGTTTTATTTTGTTTTAAGCACAAAACAGTTTTTTTTAAAAAAACACGCGTTCAATAAATTTCTGCGAAAATACCGTGCGAGATAAAAAGTTCTAACGGCCGCCATTGTATTCTCTAGGGTCTTTGCTAAAAAAGCATATATAATGTTTTGGGGTTCTATGTAATTTTCTAGCAAATAAATGATGATTTTTCCATGTAGGAGAGAAATGTCAGAATTGGTCTGGGTGTTCCAGAACGCCTGATGGCGTTCCCTGCATGTTGGGCCTCTGTATGTGGCCACGCTGTGTAAAAGTCCCACACATGGGGTATCTCCATACTCGGGAGGAATAGCAGAATGTGTTTTGGGGTGTAATTTGTGGTATGCATATGCTGTGTGTGAGAAATAACCCGCTAATATGACAGAAACAAGTATTTTTTTTTTTTTACAGAATTTTCAGTCGTTTTTCTTTTATAGCCCAAAAAATAAAAAATCCAGAGGTGATCAAATACCACCAAAAGAAAGCTCTATTTGTGTGAAAAAAAGGACACAAATTTCAAATGGGTACAATGTTGTATGACTGAGTAATTGTCATTCAAATTGTGAGAGCACCGAAAGCTGAAAATTGGTCTGGTTAGGAAGGGGGTTTAAGTGCCCAGTGGTCAAGTGGTTAATATATAAGAGGTAATCTAGAGACAACATTATGTGAACTGTTTAATGAAACTTTGAAGAGTGAAATGCTAACTCCCTCATCATTTGAAAGAGTACATAGAATACAGAGAAAAACAATATCATCCGCAGAGTAAGCAAGAGATGTAATAGCAAGGTTTGCAAATTTTAAAATTAAACAACAAGTTACACATGGACTGAGGAACTCCACATCGATTAAATATGGGGGAGCTGAAATTCTAATCTTCACAGATCTAGCACAAGAAACCCTGGCCCGGAGGAGGGCTTTGAAGCCCCAGCTAAAACTACTACAGGAGAAAAAGATTACCTATGGATGGGGGTTTCCAGCTTGCCTGATAGAATCAAGGAATATCGACCATCCTGCGATTTCCAGAGGATCTAAAAGGCTTCTGCAATAAATTAGATGTACCAATGCCACAGATAGAAAAGAAGCCGCCAGAATGGAAGAAATTGAAGGAACAACCCTGGAAAAAAATCTAAGATTTAAATTAAGATTCAAATTTAGAACAATGAGCAGCAAATAAAACTAAACTACACTTAAAATATTAAGTAAATAAATAAATAAGCATAATAGGTAGCGGAGCGGGAGGGGCGGGAGAAGACGCGTGGGAATGAAAGCGGCTGCTGGGGGGGGGGGGGGGCAGAGGCGGGCAATGCCTCTCCGGTCGACCGTGACCATCTCTGTCGTAAAGATGCGATGCGGACGAGCGGGAGGGCATATTAGGCCCCCTAGAAAGTGCCCCACATGGCTGGACGTCACACACCTAGACGGTAGCCAGTTGGGCCACAACATTGATTTTCAATGTAACGAGGGAGGGAAAAGGGGAGGGGGTGAGCAAGGGGGTGAGATTGTATGCAATAGTTATAATTGGTATGTTATTTTATTTTATTTTGTATTTGTGGTTTGGACAGATCCTACAATATTAGAATTGACCTCGGTACCTAAGTTAAAAATAAGTCAGCTTATTAAACCATTTTTGTATCAGGAATGCCTCTATTAACCTCCCTGGCGGTCTTCCCGTGTGTGGCACGGGGTGAGATTTTCAAGCTACGATCGGTAACCCCGTGCCACACACGGGCTTGCCTCGCTGGATGCAGAAAAGAGTTTACTTACCTTTTCTCTGCGATCCAGCGATGAATCCCCGCAGTACACGGCGGCCGGATGTCCGCCTGATGCTGTGTGTACCTCCGATTCCCTTCCCTGCGAGCGTCGCGACGCAGGGGGGGGAACGGCGCCAAATTCAAAAATGTAAACAAACACTATACATACAGTACACTGTAATCTTATAGATTACAGTACTGTATGTAAAAAATTCACACCCCCCATGTCCCTAGTGGTCTGCCCTGTACACTACGGGCCAGATTCACGTATTCCAGAGCATCTTTGCTCTGGAGTAACGCTTCTCATTTGCGTTGCGCTGCCGAATTTTTAGGAGCAAGTGCTGTCATTCACGAAGCACTTGCTCCTAAAGTTGCGGCAGCGCATCGCAAATGAGCCGGCGGAATTCAAATGTCGCGGGTACGGGGCGTGTAGTATGCTAACTACGCGCGATCCCGCCGCCGACGTACTGCGCATGCGTCGAGTGTCAAAACATCCCCGTGCGCATGCTCCAAAATCTGTGAATGAACGTCAATGACGTCACATTCCCATTCATGACCGTTTTACGCAAGCGACGTTTTTTTTTTTTTTCCCGACGCGATGACGACGCCTATACCTAACATAGGATACTCCAGCCCCATGTAGGTATATCTATGCGCCGCGTATCCCGTCCGGAAACGTCGTACCGTCATTGCGTCGCGCCGGAATTCGATCGTGAATTGCCGATTTCCGCTCATTAACATATTTTTTGAGCGTAAATCGGCAACGCCCCCGGCGCCATTTTTAAGTTGAAGTAACGATGCGATGGCGAAACTCAGTTACGCTCATCGCATCGGAACTTCAACCCGGCGTTTCTTGTTTTCTGGTTACAGAAAACAGAAACGCCGGCTCAAAGCCACTGTTACGCTGGCGGATCACTCGATCCGCCAGCGTAACCTTTCATGAATCTGGCCCTACATGTCCTTTTATATAATAAAAACTGTTCTTTCTCCCTGCAAACTGTAGATTGCCCATAGCAACCAAAAGTGTCCCTTTATGGCAAAAATTGTTTTAGAGCAGCTAAAAAACAGCGATAATAAATCAGAATCACTTTCAGAATTTAGCGATAGCGATTTATGGGGAAATTCGTCATAAAAAAAAAAAATGACAGCAAAAATTCTGCACCTGAGCAAATTTCAGTGATTTTGATTTGATTATATTATTGAATAATTTTTACTATAATTATAATATTATTTGTTATAATTTTTTATAATTATTTATTATATTATAATTTTTAATAAAAAAATAAAAAATCATACCTGGGATGCCTATTAGACTCTTGTTTGGATAGATTTCAGTGAGTTATTCCTAAGAATTACAAGCCTACAGTATAAAACGCCAAATTCCCTTGCAAATAATGGTACCGCTTTCAGCACCTAAAATCTGAAAGAATCATACCGCCAGGGAGGTTAAGGATAGTCACATATAATGTTAGAGGCCTAAACAGCCCAGGGAAACGCCATAAAATACTGTGGGAATTGAAAGATCTGACAGCAAATATAGTTTTTCTACAAGAGACTCATTTTAAATATTCATCTAGGGTGGGGCTGAAATCTAAAGAATTCCCACTGTGGTTCTATGGGTATTCCACAAATAAGAGATCAAAGGGTGTAGCGGTTGGCTTCGATAGGAATACACCATTCACTCTAAAAGAAATAGAATCAGACCCTGAGGGAAGATTTCTATTTGTAAAGGGATACTTATTTAATAAAGAATATACACTAGTAAATATATACTGCCCAAATGTCTACCCCAGCAGATTTTTAAAAAATGTATTAAATAAATTGGAACATTTTAGAGAAGGGGAAGTAATTATGGGAGGAGATTTGAATTTTGTTTTTGACCCGAATTTGGATACACAGCCTATCTCCTTCCGGTCAGAAGGAAAATATTTGAGAATTGTTAAACAAAAACTTTATGAGCAACATCTAGTGGAGGCATGGAGAGTACTGCACCCTAAGGGTGCACCCTAAGGGTGCATACATACTATTACATACTATTCTCAAGTACACTCCTCGTATTCAAGGATTGACTATGTCTTCTTGGATCACAAGCTTTTGGAGGGCCTGGTAAGGGCGGAAGTGAAGTCAATCACCCTCTCAGATCATGCCCCGGTTGTGGTCAGCTTAGAACTCAAGGATATACCGGAGAGACATAGATCCTGGAGGCTGGACGAATCACTTCTGCATGATCAGGCTATAGTGGAAAATCTAGAGGAGGATTTATCTCTCTTCTTTTAAGAGAATAATGTAGAGAACATCACACCAACTGTCCTATGGGAAGCCCATAAAGTTTTTATAAGGGGAAGGCTGATTGCAGAGGGTGCTAAGAGGAAAAAGATCTGGATAGCAAAAAAGCAATTATTGCTTCAGGAAATCCAGAAGTTGGAGCAGATTCACAAAAGAGCAAATGATAAAGAGATATTGATAGAACTAACGAAAAAGCGAGAAGACTTAAGAGATACATTGGAACAAGAAACTAAGCAAGTCTTTATAAGAAGGGCCAGAAAGCAATATAGATTTGGCAACAAATCAGGGAAAATGCTGGCGGAACAAATAAAAACGAAAAGGAACCTAAATTATATAGCAAAAATAAAAAATGGAGCTGGAGAGATGAGATATTCCACTAGTGATATTATTAAAATATTTATGAAGTATTACCAAGCATTATACAGGGTTAATGACCTGCAGGACCCTGTAGAATTACAAAATAGAAAAGATAAGATAAGAGGATATCTGGATCGAATAAAATTACCTGTAATTTCAGAGGACGACTCAGGAAGATTGGATAAGGAAATCACTAAAGAGGAAATAGAGCAGGCCATTAAAAACAGCAAATCTGGGAAAAGTCCCGGCCCAGATGGCTATACTTCTTTATATTTTAAGAAATGTATAGGAATTTTGTCGCCTTATTATCATTTATACATGAATTCAATAGGCAAGGACTTTGAGTTACGAGGATAAGCCCTAGGTGCCTATATATCTCTTCTGGCAAAAGAGGGAAAAGATCCCACTGTATGCTCCAGTTTTAGGCCAATATCCTTAATCAATGAAGACATGAAAATGTATGTGAGGATACTGGCAGAAAGAATAAAGCTCCTTATGCCAGAGCTTATAGGCGAAGATCAAGCAGGCTTTGTTCCTGGAAGAGAAACGAGAGATAGTATCTTAAAAACAGTCCTGTTAATCCATGAAGCAAAGAAAAATAAAAGCCCAGCCCTGTTTTTATCTGTCGATGCCGAAAAGGCATTCGACAGGCTGGATTGTGACTTTATGATTCAGACACTATATAAATTTGGTATAGGACCCCATATGATAAAATGGATAGAAGCTCTATGTTCCATACCCACAGCCCAAATCATGGTTAATGGGACTCTTTCAGAAAAATTTAGGCTATTCAATGGAACTCGCCAGGGATGCTCACTTTCCCCCTTGCTCTTTGTGCTCTCTCTGGAGCCTTTTTTAATATCCATTAGAGTAAACCAAGAAATTACGGGTATAGAAGCAGGAGGACAAGAATACAAAATATCTGCCTTTGCGGATGACATCATGTTTCATATAACAAACCCTATACAAAGTCTTCCAAAAATTATGGAAGAACTGGAAAAATATGGCCAGATCTCAAATTTAAAAATGAATATGGAAAAAACTGAAATTTTGAATATTTCGGTTCCAATGAATGAAAGCAAAGACCTCCGAAAATGATATCCTTTCGGATGGAAACAAAAAGGCTTAAAATACCTAGGAGTATCTTTGTCAAGATCTAATGTAGATTTATATCATGATAACTATATACCATTGTTAAATAAAATTAAAAATGAACTAAAGGGATATCCTGCCAATCGACTGTCATGGTTTGGCAGGATAAGTGTGGTTAAAATGATGATTCTCCCTAAGGCGTTATACATATTTCAAAGTTTACCGATTAATATCCCTAGAGCTACCCTTGATCCGAACCTCGACACGTCCAGGGGTACCTCGTCCCTCTCGTTTGCGGCTCTGCGACAAGCGAAATTAGGCCTTGCCTCGCTAGCACTACATGACACGTGGCGCACCCTGAACCCTAGTGGGAAGGATTATACATTCTTCTCATCTCCCCACCAATGGTACTCGAGACTCGATTATATTTTCCTCTCCCAAAGCGATCTCTCGTACCTGCATGATGCGACAATTGAAAATTTGGTACTGTCCGACCATCACCCGGTAACCCTTACCTTACGTTTCCCGCAGAGGGAATCCACCACGAAAATGTGGAGACTAGACGCCTCCCTCCTTACGGACCTAGCAGACGTTAGTGCCCTTCAACAAGCAATTGGGGATTACTTCCTGCACAATGATACGCCAGATGTGTCGCCTATGGTTCAGTGGGAGGCACATAAATGTGTCATACGGGGACACCTGCTATCCATAGCGGCGAGAAAGAAAAGGGAATACCTGGCCCTTATTCAGGAACTCACCAACAAAATTTCTAGCTTGGAATCAAAACATAAAGGTTCTCTGGCGCTGGAGGTAGCGGCGGAATTAGCAGAGACTAGGACGCTTCTACGTAATGAACTTTACAAAAAAGCGCGCAAGCGCATGATGTTATCTCAGAAATTGTTTTTTGAACAGGGGAACAAACCAGGAAGACTTCTGGCTCGGTTCACGCAGAAACGGGTCCTCGCTTCCACTATTCACCATGTAAGAGATAAACAAGGACAAATTCATACTAAGTCGGAGGACATTGCGTGTCAATTCCGGGAATACTACAACACATTATATATAATATTAGGCCAACGGAGGAAGGGGTGGGCTCAGCGGTCACCAGGGAATCCCTGATTAAAGATTAAAGATTTCTTGCACAGATAGAGCCCTCGGGAGGACCAGCAAGCCTTAGAGTTACCGCTGACTTCGGAGGAATGGGTGGAAGCCTTGAAAGCCACCAAGCCGGGCAAGAGCCCGGGACCAGATGGCTTGACGGCACAATACTACAAATGCTTTTCCGATCTGCTAGCGCCGGGTTTCCTCAAAGCTTTTAACTCTTTAGCAGGTGCCTCTCACGATTCCCACACCCTACTGGAAGCGTATATATCGGTAATACCTAAGGAGGGCAAGGATCCCTCGGATGTAGCGAACTACAGGCCGATTTCGCTCCTCAATGTGGATGTAAAGATTTTTTCTAAAATTCTGGCGACACGGCTAGCCTTCTATGTACCGGCCTGGGTGGGTCTTGATCAGGTAGGGTTTGTCCCGGGCAGGGAGGCCAGGGACAACACCCTCAAAGCCCTCAACTTGCATCACTGGATAACTTCTACGAGAAGTGAAGGGTTCTTCCTTTCATTGGATGCGGAGAAGGCCTTTGACCGAGTTGCCTGGGACTACATGCACTCGGTCCTGGAGGCACTCGGTCTAGGCACACGATTGAGGTCAATGGTGGGGGCACTTTATTCAACACCGCGTGCCAGGGTAAGAATAAATGGCCACTTATCAGAGGCCTTCTCCATCCACAATGGCACTAGACAGGGATGCCCTCTTTCGCCCTTACTCTATATCCTCAACCTGGAACCTCTCCTTCGCTGCATTAGGGCTCACCCTGACATATCAGGACTTAAGGTACTCCAAAAGGAATACAAGCTTGCGGCCTTCACCGATGATATCTTGCTCTTTCTCTCCTCCCCCTTGGTATCCTTGCCTAACCTTCTACAAGTGTTCCAACAATTCCGATATATCTCTCACCTTAAGATTAACTTTTCCAAGTCATATGCCCTAAATATCTCCCTGCCCTCGTCGCTAGTCCTCCATTGCCAGAAGAGCTTCCCCTTTCGATGGAAGACTGATGATATTCCTTACCTGGGCATTAGGCTTCCAGGTAAGCTATCAGACCTTTATGAGAAGAATTTTGCACCTGAGTTGAAGGCCATGCAACAAGATCTACTGCGATGGGATTCTCCCACTATTTCTTGGTTTGGTAGGGCCGCCATCTTGAAAATGACGGTTCTGCCCCGAATTTTATATAAACTGCAGACGATTCCAATTGCCCTCCCACCCTCCTTCTTTGCACCTACAAGAGGATGTGTAGGAAGTTCTTGTGGGGGTCTAAAGCTCCCAGAATTAGCTGGATGAAGCTGGTGCTGCCTAAAGCAGAGGGAGGTTTTGGCCTCCCGGACCTGCACAGGTATTATTGGGTGACACATCTCACGAGGGTAGTGGATTGGCGAGTTCACACCCGATGTAAAGACTGGGTTCACTTGGAAAACCGGGCGACGGGAGAAGACCTGGGGAAAATTCCCTGGATTTCTAGGAGGCATTGGAGGTCTAACGTCTTATCTCATCCACTAATAGGGGCTACCTTGTTGGCATTCACAAAGGCCTGTGATAGGTTTGGAGTCTCAACAACGGAATGCGGATTGACCCCGCTTAGGGGTAACCCGGATTTCGTCCCAGGACAGGATGGGGGATACTTGAGGCATGAGTGGCTGCATGATGAGATTCTGGCCAAACATTTCTTCTCCAAAGATAAATTTGTATCCCTGAAAGACCTCGAGAAGAGGTCTCTGACCAAGAGGTTTCCTTTGTTTGCCTATTTCCAAGTGAGGCACTGAATGACCCGAAGGTTAGAGGGTCTTTTACAAAATCGCCCACGACCTTTGAATCACTATGCTTAAGTGAGTCACCCCAACGACATGTTATTTCGATCCTGTATGCGTCCATGTTTAGAGGACCCTTTGCCTCTGTGCAGGCGGAGCAGGCCTCCTGGGAGGCCAAACTGGATAGACCGATTTCGGCGACAGATTGGGACAGGGTGAACTGGTTCATCTTCAAGGGCTCACTGAACGTGGGCATACAGGAAAATGGTTACAAGATTAGGACACGGTGGTATAGGACGCCGGATGTGGTACACAAATTCTGCCCTATGGTCTCAGATCAATGCTGGAGATGTGGACGAGCTTTAGGCACCTTCCTCCACATTTGGTGGGAGTGCCCACTAATTCGACCATATTGGCAGAAGGTACATGACGTGATAACGGTGGTTTCTTCGCTACCCCTGGAGTTTTCATCAGCACAATATCTGCTTCACCTTTCCGATGTCCCCAAAAAAACGATATCGCAATTCTGTAGCAATACATACATATGGTTAACGCTAGATTATGTGTTCCTGTACACTGGAGAGCTACGGTACCACCGACCGTAAAAGAGTGGGTGGCGAGCGTTGACCGGCTTGCAGCGATAGAGGAACTGATATATACGGCCCGAGATGACATTACAAAGTTCACTTTTGTTTGGAGTGAGTGGTTTAAATTCCGAGGCTCAGCAGAATACCAAGAATCCGAATGGATCTGGACGTAGCGAAATTGCCTGACTGGCGTCTGCCTTTCTTATGTACCCTTGACCTGTAAATGTACAGGTCAATAGAACATGGAGGGCGAGGGTAGAGGGCCCCCCCACTTCACCCCCCATTAGGCTGTGAGTTGACACCTCTTCCCCCCCCTCTTTTCTCTTTTTCTTCTTTCCCTCTCTCTCTCTTCTTTCCCTTTCCCGGTTATCCTTTTCTCTCTCTCCGTTTTTTTTTTTCTTTCTTTCTTGACCTCTTTTCTGTCAACGTTAAGGCACTTGGGTGGGAGGGTCGGCCTCCCGCCCATCCCCCTCATTCATCCTTTTCCATGTGAGAGGATTCATGCGACAGATAAGGGACTGGGTACTGCTACCATGAATCGGGGCTAGCATGAGGTCATACGGGCCTGACAGGTCGTCCATATAGAGGGTTCTCCTAGAGATTTCTATGTTGCGCATTGCCCTTAAGAAACACATGTGGGACTTGGTTACTGTCGCTAAGTGTTACAGTAGTACTTGCTTGGGGCCCCTCCCTTGGGATCTTGGCCTATGCCCCTATGGTACACATTAGACTGTGGGTTTATCTCTGTATTCTTATGTTATTTTTTTGATGGTGCTGTTTAATGTATACAGTTATCACCTTGTATTTCCCAATAAAATTTTTTGTGGTAAAAAAAAATATCCCTAGAGCTTACTTTAAAACTTTGAGATTAGTGTTACAGAAATTTATATGGAATAATAAAAATAACCGCATCGCTTTCCGTACATTAACTAGATCAAAAGAAAAGGGAGGAATTTTTCTCCCAGACTTAGAGAAATATCATGAAGCAGCTATAATACGAAGGGTTATGGATTGGCCTGCAGATCCCCAGCAAAAAAAGAAAAAAAGGGGTTGAATTGGAAGCAAAAATGTGTAATTCTGAACTAGGGCAGATCATTTGGATCCCAAAACAGTTTAGAGGTCTCTCAGGAGAAGTAGCTCAGATTACGGTAGAAGCTTTAAGAACATGGGATAAGTTAATCAAAAGTATACAAGGTAAACATAGCCCTTTAATCCCTCTTACTATAAATAATTATTTCCCCCCAGGAAAAAATAATAAATTGTATTTAAAATGGACTAAAGCGCCATATTTGAGACTAATGCCGCGTACACACGATCATTTTTTGTGATGAAAAAAACGACGTTTTCTGTGAAGTAAATAACGATGTTTTTGAAACGTCACTTTTCAAAGACGATGTTGCATACACACCATCGTTTTTTTCACAAAAAGCGAGGTTACGTTCACCACTCTTTTCCATTGAAGCTCGCTTCATAACTAGCTTCTGGGCTTGCGCGGGTTGAAATACGTAGTTTTAAACAAGGTTTTTGCTACAAACGGTGACTTTTTGTGAGACAAAAAACGACGTTTTGAAAAACGACAAAAAATTCAAGCATGTTGTAATTTTTTTTTGGTCGTTTTTTTGAAGTCAAAAAACAACGTTTTGCCCACACACGATCAATTTAAATGACGGTTTAAAAAGTTTTTTTTCATCGCAAAAAACGACTGTGTGTACGCGGCATAAGAGATGTCATGAAGGGAAATGCCCTATGTACATTAAATGAACTGCGGGAAAGATATGGAACCACTCCCTGGGAAGTGTGGAGATACAATCAGCTGAAACACTTTGTAGATACCCTCCCAAAACCTCTTAGGGGGATAGGCAGGCTAAATGTATGGGAAAAACTGGTAGAAGAGGCGCAGATAGATAGACATGGAATCTCCACCATCTACAAAATGTTAATGATGCATATGGAGCGGGGCGCTGTGTGCCCCACAGAGAGCTGGGGATTAGAACTAAATCAACCACCACCAGATCGTATGAGGAGCAGAATTCTGGACTATGTCCACTCCACCTCTGTAGATACACGGATAAAAGAAATGAACTTCAAACTTTTGAATAAATGGTACTGTGTACCGGTGAAATTAAATAAGATAAATCCCCAGGAGACATCTTTATGCTGGAGGGACTGTGGGGAGGTGGGAACGCATCCCCATATTTGGTGGCAATGCCTGAAGATCCAGCCATATTGGATCCAAATACTACAACTTACTAAAGAGATCAGCGGCATCGAGATTAGTCTGGACCCATGGCAATGTCTATTCCATGCTGTGATTATACCCAGAAATAAATATAAATCAACAATTATCCCAATACTGTTAAATGCAGCAAAGTCTTTGATTCCAAAAAAATGGAAAGATAAACTAGCACCCTCGATCCAAGAGTGGTTAAGGGAAGTAGAAAGGATAAGAAGTATGGAGGAGGTAATGTCTCAATATAAGGAATTAAATATCTACGATACTGGAACCTGGGGTGGCTGGGAAAAATTAAAAAAATCTATGGTTTATATAGACTATATGAGAAATGAGGAAAGTACTTAGGTATTTCTTGCAGGTACACGTAGGAGATAAAAGTTCGGGACCTCCTTCCTTCCCCCTCCCCCTCCCCCTCCCTTTGGGGAGATACTAGAGGGGGCTTTAAGCACAGTTGCACTTTAACACAATGGGTATGGTTCTCTTTTTTTTTTTCTCCTCCTCTAACAAGAGAGGTATTTGGTAGTGGAGGACGAGAGTTGTTCTTGTCCCCTCATAATATAGAGTAGGGAGGGCACAGGAAGTATGTTTAAAATGAAACGGCACAGGAAATATGTTTAAAATGAAACACCTTTTGAATCAGGGGTCCTTTTTTTTTTCCTTCCTCTCACTTAACAAGAGAGGAATACGGGTAGTGGAGGACGAGAGTTGTTCTTGTCCCCTCATAATACGGAGTAGGGTTTTTTTTTTTTCTCTCCTCGCCACCGAGGAGGGGGTAGGGAGGGAGGAAATAGTAGGAGATAAGGAGGAGGTTGGACTGTCTTATAATTGTGTTATGTTTAATGTTGATGTTGTAATTTTATGTTTATGAAATGATAAATGTGTTTAACTGAAGGAAAAATTTTTGTATGCTCATTGATAATGAGCTGTTAATGTATACATGTTTTGAAAAATGCAATAAAAATTAATTTAAATAAAATTAAAAAGGATTTCCAAATCATAGTGTATTCAGACATTTCAAACTTTTCCATAATAGTGACCCTACGTTATGCACTTTCAATGGAATAGATAAGGTTTCTAGACACTGGAGGGGCACACATATTAAGAGAGCAATCTTACAAAATGAAACAAAGTGGATGTATAAACTGCAGCCATATGGCATGAACATCGAGCTAGACTTGAACTGTTTCTTGTCCAATGACTAATCAATGCATATGCTACCCTCTAGTGGATATATTTGGATGCAGTTGATTATTTCCACTAATTAGTTTACAAATTCCTTATATACCTTATACTTATTTTAGTCAGTTACGCATCAATATCTGGTAAAAGATAATGTTGATTGGGGGAACATCCAATAATGCTAGACTCCAGCAGCATGTTTTTTTAATTATTTTATATATATTCGGGCGGTATTAGGGCCATTTGTATTTCTAAGTTATACCAGTGTTCACCCCTGTATTATTATATCGTAGCAAGTGCACTACCAATGTGTCATATTCATTAATCTGGATGGCTTTTGGATTATGTGTAAACTGGCACTGCGGCTGCATATGCATAGGTTTTTCCCTTCAAATAATCAGCCCCTTTAGACTATTAATATTGTGACCAATAGTGACCAGGTGCGCCCCCTGAAGACACAATCTACGAAACGTACGCCGGTGGTGGTACCTGGTCACGTTATCCTACGCCACTTCCAGTCCCTCTGGTTGCTGTACACGGCCGGTGGAACGCTCGCTATACACGGAGGTGGACGTGAGGTTGATTCAGACAAGCCAGCAGCCCCAGTGCTGCGTTAGGCACTTTTTAATGTAAGGAGCCATCTGGCTATTTTTTTTTATCTTTTTACAAATAGAACCAACAGTCTTATACTATGGATGTCTACTATATCCTGCCTTTAACTACAAAGAAGAAGTTTCCCATACAACTCCTGTCATATCCATATGCGAGTAGGCATTATCCTGCCAAAGCGATTATTTGACTCGCTTTTTAATTAAAGAAGTCAAATATGGCTGGTAAGCAGACCATTTATATTTTGCACTTTGGGTGTCGTTTCTCAAGTTAACTGATGAATGATTACTTATTGTGTGTTGGGAAAGTGAACATCACACTTTCAGATTTCTATGAACTTTATTTTTTTATGCTTTTTTTCTCTCTTATGTGCATTTATGTCTTAGTATGTATGTTAATTAATGTTTCTATCACTGGTTCATAATCACTATTATTGTGGCACATGACAGAGCTCCCCCTATCTCACTATTTATGTGGAAGGCAATGTCTTGGCCTCGTTGGACAGGGCGGTCAGCAGTAAGGTGCATATTACCGCTGACTCATGGTCCAGCAGGCATGGACAGGGACATTACCTTTCTTTCACGGTGCACTGGGTAATTCTAGGAGCAGCTGGGAAGGATGCAGGACAGCGTGCATTATTGTTGGAGCTTGTTCCGCCACCACGCCTCCAAAATGCTAGTACTGTAGTGGCGATTCTGCCACAGCTCTCTCCTCCACCCGCTCCTCTTCTTCTTTCTCTGAAGATTTGTCCACTGAAACAGTGGTGCTCCATAGGCATTTAAGGGGCTACGCAAGCACTCAGGCAAAAAGATGCCATGCGGCGCTTGAGTTGGTCTGCTTAGGGGACAGGAGCCACACTGGGGCAGAGATTCTGTCAGCTCTGCAGGGGCAGACTCAGAGGTGGTTGATGCCATGCCAGCTTCAGCCAGAAATGATTGTATGGAACAATGGCACCAACCTCCTCTCCGCCCTTCCGACAGGAATACTTGACCCATGTTTCCTGTTTGACTCATGTCCTGAATTTGGTGGTGCAGCGGTTCTTAGGCTGGTACCCGGGCATACAGGATCTCCTGAGGTAGACCAGGAAAGTCTGTGGTCATTTCAGCCAGTCATATATTGCCAGTGCTCGGCTGGCTGACCTTCAAAATGAATGGAACCTGCCCCAGAACCGCCTCATTTGTGACATGCCCACCAGGTGGAACTCAACATTGGCAATGCTGCAGCGGCTGCACACACAGCAGAGGGCCATCAATGAATTGTTGTGTGAGTATGGCACCAGGACAGGGTCAGGGGAGCTTGGCTTTTTTTTTGCAACGCCAGTGGCTACTGATCAAGGATGCATGCACTGTCCTGTCACCATTTTTATTTTTTATTTTTTGCTTTTTTTTCCCCACTCTGAATGAGCTCCCACATGCCATCTCCCCACCTAGAAAGATGACCAAGTCATCAAATGGTGGCAGCACCTGCACAGAGCAGCACTGCCAGCAGGAGTCCTAACGAGGCAAGAACCCTAAAAATAATCATTGTGGAAGGTGAGTTTGGACACTTTCGAGCACATTTCTCCCTTTGAATCCTACAGAAATGATCCCTGAAAGTATAGTCCTGTCACCATTTGAGGCCGCGAGGATGGTGAGTAGTGACAGTGCATGCATCAGTGATACTGTCCCTCTTGTCTTCCTGTTGGAGCACATGCTTCGTGGAATAATGGACAGGGCACTTGAGAAATAACAGCAGGAGGAAGGAGGAGGACTTCCTTACCTCTCAAGGCCCCCTTTATCCATCCCCAGAAACCCACATAGTTGTACGTGGCTGGGAGGAGATGGCTGCGGATCATGTGATCCTCAGTGACCCAGAGGACTCTGGATCGAATTCTTCAGCAAACCTACGTTGCATGGCCTCCCTGATCCTGCAAAGTCTGCGAAAGGACCCTCGGATTCGTGGTATCAAGGAGAGGGATCATTTCTGGCTGGCAACCCTTCTTGTTCCATGTTACAAGGGTAAGGTTGCAGAACTTATCCATCCTTGGCAGAGGGAGCAGAGAATGAAACATCTTCAGGATGTTTGCAGAAAGGTTTGTGCAATGCGTTTCCAGAGCCTGGGAGGTTACAATTTCCTGGTCCTGGACAATGTGTTGCTAAGGCTTTGGTCAGTCACAGGAGAAGGTGGCCGTCTGACCGATGCCTTCAGAGAATTCTTAAGTCCGCAGCCCCAAGGACTTATCGGTTCCAGCAACCATCGCCAGCGTCTGAATTACATGGTGCAGAAATACCTTGGGGCAAGATCAGACCTGGAGACCTTTCCAATAGAAAATCCACTGGGTTACTGGGTGTTAAGAATGGACCACTGGCCAGAGCTTGCACTATATGCAATTGATCTACTGGCCTGTCCTGCATCCAGCGTTCTTTCTGAACACACATTCAGTGATGCTGAAGGCTTTGTAACTGATCACAGAGTGCGCCTGTCCACAGACTCTGTTGATCAGCTCACCTTCATAAAAATAAATCAGTCTTGAATCACCAGCTACCAAGCACTGGATGCTGATGTAACCAATACATTTTTCTATGTATGTGGGATCCCTTGAAGACTGCCTATGCTGAGTGAATATCCTATTATGCTGAGTGACTTTCCTATTCCTCCTCAATCTTGATGATGCTAGCTTTTAAGAATATTTTTGGTTCAGGGCACCACCACTACTGCCTATTGCCCAATTTATGCTGTAATATTTCACAGCATGGCTCATTCCTGCGCTCAACTAGAGTATCTGTGAGGGGCTGCAGTTTTTTGGCACGACTACCACTGCCTAAGGCCCAATTTTTCTACCCCTAAAAGGGGCGTGTAATTACAATTTTTGCTGTAATATTTCTCAGCAGGGCAGTTCCTGCACTCAACAAAAGTATCTGAGAAGCTTTGCAGTGTTGTGTCACCACCAACACCACCAACACCGCCTAAGGCCCAATTTTTCTGCCCTTGTTTAACAGGGGCGCATAATTACAATTTTGTATCTAATATTTCACAGCAGGGCCCATTCCTTTGCCCACCAAACTAGTAACTGTGAGGCTTTACAGTGTTGTGCCACCACCACTGCCTAAGGCCCAATTTTTCTGCCCCTGTTTAAAGCGGAGGTTCACCCTAAAAAAAAAATTCTAACATTACATTGAGCTCACTTATGCTGATTTTTTTTATTTTTTTGCTGTACATACCGTTGTATCTGAAGATGCACTCACATTAACCTTGTAAAATTTGAAAAAGGTGTTAACAGAGGCTTTGCACACCTGTGAGACAGACGCTTGATGTCGGAAAGCCCAGGAAGCACCAATGGCCCTGGTCGAATGTGCCATGACCGGAAAGTGGGGCGCCCGCCCCTTAAGAGCATAGGCCTGTATGATGGTCTGTCTGATCCACCGAGAAATGGTAGCCGACGAGACCGCCAGGCCCTTTTGTAGACCTGACACTGACACAAAAAGTGAGTCAGACCTCCGAAACTGAGCCGTAGCTGACAGGTACACCAGCAGGTTTCCAGGACTGCCAACAAAGTGTCTATGGGAACCGCAGCTCTAAGCAGCCCACGATGGTAAAGCCTCGCTATCCCAGCATAGCTAGGATCAGTGCAATCACCTTGGTGAAAACTCTTGGTGCTAACGCTTAATCAAAAGGAGGGGCCACAAAACTGATAGTGGTCCTCACCTATCGCAAAGCGCAGAAACCTCTGGTGGCTTGCGAAAATTGGGACAGGCAAGTATGCGTCCTTGATTTCCAGGGACACCAGAAAGTCCCCCGGATGTAGCAGAGCTATTGTCACGTACCTGATGGGAGACTGAGATTACGAGGTCGGCCTCTCTTGTATCGCCAGCCCTGGTACCGCTGGAGATGGAACAAAGGATACCAAGGGACAGGAGGAACACGAGTGCCTGCAGGTGAAGGTTCAGACAGCCGAGGCGGGTCATACGGAAGCCGGGTCAGGTAATAGGCGGGCAGCGAGGTACCAAGCAGCAGGCGGTAGAAGCGTCAAGTGGGTAGCCAAGATCAGAAACCGGAAGTCAGACAATAACAGAGTTCAGGATCAGGGTCAGTGCAAGCCGGGTTCAGCAACAGGAAGTAGGCAGGATAACAGCAGAAATTCCGGGTGTCAGGGTACTAGCTGAAGACCAGTCAGCAATGGGTCTAGGTCAGAGCACTTCCTTAAATAGGCAGTGAGTGGCAATTGGCGCTAGGGGCGCGCACGGCGTCCGTCGCGTGCGTGTGCGCGCATTGGCGCACGTGCACACATTGGCGTGCCCGTGCGTGCGCGCACATGCGCATTGGTGCGCCTAAGTATTTCAGAAGGCCCGTGTGCGCGCGCATGCGCCAGAGGGCGCCTAGGACCGAAGGTTACAGTTCTCTTACATTGCCCCCCCCCTTACGGGCAGCCTCCGGATGCCCACCAGGGACCTTTTCTCAGGATGAAGGCGAAGATAGGCCCGAACTAACTGTGGAGCGTGTACGTTGGAAGAAGGTTCCCATGAGTTATCTTCGAGACCATAGCCCTTCCATTTGATTAAAAACTGGGTTTGACCCCTTCTCTTCTTGCAGAACAGTTTCGACCACAAATTCTTACTTTCCTTCAACAAGCACAGGGGCTGGTGCTTCGGGTTCACGATCAGGGAAGGGGTTAGCAATGGATTGTTTCAAGAGGGAGACGTGAAACACTGGGTGAATCCTCAAACTTCCAGGTAAGCAAAGCTCAAAGGCCACAGCATTAATCTTCTTCTTAAGAGGAAATGGGCCAATGTACCTGGGTCCTAATTTCTTAGAGGGGCAAGCCAACTTTTTTTTAACTTCATTCCTTTTTATTGAAAATTTTAAAACCATTTTACAAAAACAGCCAGCAAATATGCATTCTCTTTACATATAGAGTGTAAATCATAAGAAACAAAATTGCACACTTCAGGATTAATGTCCTCTAGGGCATACTAGAAAGGAAAAAAAAAAAACTTTTGCTCTTGTTTATTTGTCTTGTTGGCTGTATACCGCCCCCCACCCTCCTCACCCTCCCACCCTCCCACCCTTACCCCACGCCTATGAGAGCATACAGGCTCGGTATCTGGTGACATAGGTTTATCAAGAGTCGTATCGTTTTGATGTCGCAAGGTCCAGCCAGGAGATTCTGCTTGGTAAGGTATTGCTGTCACGGCCTGGAGAGGGGGTGTCCTTTTTTGCTCAGGGGCTCAAAGAGTCCCGGAAAGCCTGCCACAGGCCCCATATTTTACCAAATTTGGGATATTTCCCCAACTTAATAAAGTAGATTTTTTCCTTTGAAATTGTTTGCTTCATTGCCTCTAGCCAGTTATCTATGGATGGAGGTGCCTGCGCCTGCCATTTTTGGGCGATTAACTTACGGGCCTGAAATAGGCTTCTCAATATAGCATCAAGGGTACCTTGCGGTACTCTGTTGTCATCCATGCAGCCCAATAGGCATATCCTGGCTGTTGGGTCTAATCGAGAACCGAAGGTTTTATTGATATATTCTATGACTCCCACCCAATAATTGTATAGTTTCGAACACTTCCAGACCATGTGTATCAGGTCTCCTTTGTTTTTACATCTTGGGCATTCATTGTCTTGTCTCCACCCTAACTTAAACATTTTATGGGGTGTATGGTATACCCTATATAGAAGGAAAAGGTGGGACATTCTTTGGGCCGGGGCTATAGATACCAGAGTACCCTGTTGAAGGATCCTGTCCCATTGTTGTGGAGTTATTATTCCCAAGTCATTCTCCCATGCCACTCTACTCTTGCACGGTCCTGCTTTACTCAATGCCCTAACACCCAAGCTGCTGTATATCTCCGAGATTAAACCCTTAGCCTCTGTTGCCCTTATTAAGGTGATCAAGGCAGGAATCGGTGCCCATGTGATTATCTGGGATCGGAATTGCGTTTGTAGGGCATGACGGAGCTGTAGATATTTAAAAAACGTTCTATTTGAGATTCCGAACTCTTTTACTAGCTCTTGAAATGGTTTCAGATTGTTCCTTTCGAACAGATGTTTTAGGCGGCATATGCCTTTACTCGTCCATTCAGTTGACACCTCAACGCTTTATATCTCCTGGAGATTATTATTGTTCCAGAGGGGGGAGAATTCTGTCGGGCCAGCATATCCCAATATTGTTTTTACTGTATGCCATGTTTTAGTCGCGAGTTTTGTAATCGAGTGGTTATGGCAGAAAAATTTCGCCTCTAGGGCCTCCACTAATAGTTTATGGGGGTTATCTGTCAGCAAGAGTCGGTTGTTTGAGCTATCTCCTTTGGTGGTTCCACATCCTACTAGATGTTGCATTTGTGCTGCTAAAAAATATAGCCGTGGTTGTGGAACCGCCATTCCCCCCTCTTTAACAGGAAGTTGTAGGGTTTGTAGGCTTATTCTAGGTTGGCCTCCTCCCCATATGAGTTCTCTAAATAATGAGTAAATTTTTTTGTACCACTTATATTCTACCCATACCGGAGAGTTGTGTAACATATATAGTAGCTGCGGCTGCCAGATCATTTTGATTAGGTTACATCGACCTGCCACAGACAGTGGGAATTTTTTCCAAATTTCACTTTTATTTTTCCACTTCGATAGTAGTGGGACAAGGTTTAGGTTAATATATTGGGTGGGGTCCTTTGAGATCCAGATCCCTAGATACTTAAATTTAGTACTTACACTTATTTGAGAGGTGGCTAGCGTCTGTTGGAGGTCTATTTGGTCTAGCAGCAGCAGAGCTGACTTTGTCCAGTTGATGGTGAGGCCTGAAAACCGGCCAAATTCTTCCACCAACTGGATCACTTTGTCCAGTGTGCCTTCAACCTCTCCCAGATAAAACAGGACATCATCTGCGAAGAGGGCTATTTTGTCCTCTCCATGGTGTCTTCTAAACCCTATTATGTCCGACCTCGCCCTGGCCATTATTGCCAGTGGCTCCATGGCGAGGGCGAACAGAAGAGGGGATAGAGGACACCCCTGTCTCGTCCCTCTCTCCAGCTGAAAGGTCTCCGAGGTCTCATTATTGATTCTGACCTTGGCTCTTGGTTCTACATATAGGAGCTTAATCCAGCTAATATACAGAGGGCCAAAGCCAAAACTATCTAGTACCCTCCAGAGGTATGCCCATTCTAGGCTGTCAAAGGCCTTAGCGGCATCTAGCGACAGCACTGCTCTGGACCCTTCGTTGTCTGTCGGTGTATAAATATTTAGAAAAGTTCTCCTAATGTTGTTACTTGTGGCCCTACCAGGTATAAAGCCTGACTGATCCGGATTGATAAGATAGCTAATAAATTTGTTTAGGCGGGTCGCAAGAATTTTAGCTAAAATTTTTACATCCGAGGTTAGGAGGGAAATTGGACGGTAGGATGAGGGTTCCAATTGATCCTTCCCCTCCTTGTGTATTGCTACGATGGTTGCTTCCGCCATAGAGTGGGGTAATGTCCCCACACTTGCAGCCCACTCCAGAGTCTTTAATAACTCTGGAAGCAAAATCTGGTCGAATTTCTTATACACCTCAATGGGGAGTCCGTCCGGCCCCGGGGATTTCTGATTTGGCATATCTAATACTGCTTGCTGGATTTCTTTTAGAGTAATTGGTGCTTCTAGCTCATGTCTATCCTTATCTAGCAACGTGGGGACTGTTATCTTCTGAAAAAATGTTTCCATTTCTCCGTTCTTCATCTCCCCCTTGGACTTATAGAGATCTTTATAGTACATATAAAATGTTTTAAGTATAGTCTGGCTATCTGTCGAAATAACACCCTTCTTACTCCGTATTGCTGGAATGTTTGATGGGGGAGAGTTGGTTCGGGTGAGAAGAGCTAGCATGCGCCCTACCCTCTCACCTTCACCATATTGAAGCTGTTTTTGTAATATTCTTTTATTTTCTGCAATTTTTAAAGTGGCCCTTCTGTACTCTTCCTGTTTAGCAAGCCATGCAATCCGCAAGGGCATGGTGGGCTTCTCGATATAGCATAGCTCCGCTTGAGCAGTCTCTCCAGCCAGCCTACTCTCTTCCGCTCTCCCTGTTGTTTTTATCCTAGCAGCCTGTTGGATTAAGAGGCCCCTTACAAAGGCTTTCAGGGCATCCCAAACCACCCCCCTTGGTGCCGTTCCCTCGTTGATGAGCATAAACTCCGTCAGCTGTAGCGCCACCGTTCTTGGTTGCTCGATCAGCTCCAGCCAGCCTGGGTTTAGCCGCCAGTCAGCACGAGAGGCCCTAGTACCCGTCCTAATTGTTAGTATCAGCGGGGAGTGGTCTGATACCCCTCTTGGGCCATAATGCGTTTTTTCCACCAAGGGCAGTAATCCCTCGCTGCTCAGGGCCATGTCTATTCTAGATAATGTATGATAGGAACTAGAGTAGCATGAGTATTGACGGATCTCAGGATAAAAGGTCCTCCAAACATCCCTCATTCCAGTTTCTTTTAGGAATTGGGCTAACCGCCCCCCCATCGTACTACTCCGCGGGGGAAATCTGTCCAAAGTTACATCCAGGACCTCGTTATAGTCCCCGACAGCTATAACTGGTATGTCTGGTTTATCAAGAGTAAACTCAACGAGTTTATATAAAATATCAAGCTTAAAGGGTGGGGGAATATATAAATTAGCCAAGACATAAGATCTATTTTCAATAAGGCATTGCAGGAATATAAATCGACCTTGGTCGTCTACCCAATATTTAGAGCAAGAGAAAGTCATTCCTCTTCCAATCATTGTACTCACACCTCTTGAGTAAGAGGAGTGTGTCGAATGAAATTGGGCTTGGAATTTACGACTTCTCAGGAGCGAAACTGAATCTTTAGTCAAGTGTGTCTCTTGGAGGCATATTATTCCCGGCATTCCTTCTTCAAGAAATGACATGACTGCGGTTCTTTTAACTGGGTCTCCCATGCCCCGTACATTCCAGGAAGTGATAGCCAATAATTTATCCTGCATCTATGGGAGTTGACATGATAATTGAATATTCGATAATGGTCAGGTAGCTATAATATAAACCAATTGCTCGTGTCTTTTGTTCAGATCGACTGTTGGCTATCCAGACTAATCTCATATGCCCTTTCTTACCCCCTATTGACGATACGACTCTTGATAGGCGGACTGTATGCACTCTTGTCCCTCCCCTAAGAACCCCCCTCCAACCCTCTCCCTTCCCATCCCTACCCTTCCCTCCCTGCCCTATGGGCTTCCCCTTGGGGGTTGGTCCGCTGACCACTCTGTTTCTATCACTCATACCCCATTTGAGCCCAGCTCGTGCCCCTCTCACTCATGCTCATTCTCCCCTGAGGGATCTCGTTAGAGCCAAAGTACATCAGAAAGACAGGAAAGAGAGAGAGAGAAAAAAAAAAAAGAAGAAAAAAAAATAAAAAAAAAATAAAAAAAAATTTCCCTTTTAGTGATAAAATTACAGCTTCCAGTTTTATTATATATCCCTAGGTCGGGCAATGTCCTTATAGTGTTATGTGAATAGATGTTCGTATTGTGAAGAAGAATCCTACGTATAAAAGATAAGTGATCAAGTGATTAAAAAAATAATTGTCTCTTACCTTTCATAGGTAATGTGGGGAAAGAAAAAAAAAAAAAAAGAAAAAAAAAATATAAATAAAGCGTGTAAACATATGTGTATATTGTCAATTTTTTCACTTTAGTGAGGGGAAGAGGAAAGAAAAAAGACAAGAGAGGGAGGGAAAAAACCCTCTATGTACATATGCAGACAGTTTTATTATCTCGAAGTTAGATAGAATCCATAAACATTTACCTTCATATCTTCCACAATATACAGAAAGTAAATATAAAATTTGTAGCTAAACATACAGAAGATAAATATAGGAACTTAAATACATATTGTGACTCTTATCGATAAATTTTATGTGTATCGATTAAAACACGGCCATTTAAGTGCTACCGAGTGCCTAAATACAATCGTGTTCTCAGAAATACTTTATAATGACAAAAAAAAAAAAAGGGAAGGGTTAAAAAAAGAAAAGCGGACTTACCGCCGAGTCCCGTCTCCCACTACTAAGTGTGGATAGGCTGACCAACAGGCCGGGCAACAGACAAACAAACAAAAAAAAAAAAAAACACACAAGAAGGAGAGGGAGAGAACCCTCTCTGTACATATACAGGCATTTACCTTCATACCTTCATATCTTCCACAATAAGCACAAAATTGGTATAAGAGCTGTGGCTAGATGTGCAGAAAATAAATATAAAAACTTAAATGCATATTGTGGAACTTATCAAAAAATTTTATGTGTACGAGTTAACCAAGGCCGTTTAAGTGCTACCAAGTGCCTAATTACAATCGTGTTCTCAGAAGCATTGAAAGCCTATAATAAAAGAAGAAAGAAAAAAGAGAAAAAAAAAATAAAAAAAAGTAAAAAAAAAGGGAGGGATTAAAAACGGGAACCTAGACTTGCAGCCGAGCCCCGACTCCCACTAATCAGTGTGGAGAAGAGGACCAGCAAGCAGGGCCAAAATAAACTTTTGTATCGTCTCTCCAGTCTAGAAGATAGGCCCTTGGTGACCCTTTTTCTTTTTCTCCCCTTTTCTCACTCTCCTTCCTCTCCCTTTCCCTTGGCTTATCCCGATCATCCTCGTTGAGGTCTTAGCCCCACTAGATTTTAGAAGGCTATAGGGCTGATTTATTTTCCTCCAACCAGTTGACTGCTTCGCTCGGTTCAGAAAAGAAAAAAGTCCTGCCCAGAGCGGCCACTCTGAGACGGGCCGGGTACAAGAGGGCATATGTAACCTTATATTTCTGTAGGGATTTCTTAATGGGTATGAATTCAGCTCTCCGCTTTTGCAGGTCGGGTGAAAAGTCAGGATATAGTGAGATCCTTGCGCCATTATACATGATGTCTCCCATCTCACGCGCCTTTTGGAGCAAGATCACTTTGTCAGTATAATTAAGAAATTTAACTAGAAGCGGTCTTGGGTGTTTCCTCTGTTGCAAGGCCTTAAAGGGGACCCGATGGGCCCTCTCTATGGAAAAAAAGGCTGAGAGGTCATCAGGGCCAAAGATTTCCCTGCACCAGCCTTCCATGAAGGTAGTGGTGTTTGAGCCCTCAGTTCCCTCTGGTAGGCCTACTACCCGAATATTATTTCTGCGTAGCCTATTTTCCAACGCATCTAATTTGGCCGTTTGGAGGTCCGTCAGCTCCTGTAACCCTCTTAAGTCCCCCTGTAATGGGTAAAGTGCGTCTTCGACTGCACTCAATCTTTCCTCCAATGCATTTGTTCTCAGTATAGTCCCATGCAATTCCTGCCTCATCAATAGTAGGTCATCTTTTAGGCCTGCTAGCTGTTTGTCAAAATTGACCATATAGTCTCTGCATAAGTTCACAGCGCATAGTACATCTCTAAGAGTTGGTTCTCCTTCTAATGCCACTCCAACTGTTGAATCATTAGATTCCCCTTGCAATCCCGGAGATACAAGAGTTACCACAGTCCCAAGAACCTCAGGTCCCAGCCTTTTTGTACTCACGGTTTTGACGGTTTTGATGCTGTCTGGGTTAGGCGTACCCGAAGCTTTTATGGCTGCTTGACCAAGGCTTCTTCTTTCCTGGGATGGACCTATCTGTGATTTAGCCTGCAATGCTGCTGCAAATGTATGACCTTTTGCCGGCGAGACAGATGGAGTATGTGTGAAGCGCTCCAATTTGGCAGCAGCCGCCTGGCTGCCCTTGGTGGATCTGGTAGTGGACATTTCTTGCAGGGTTGATCCAGGGGTGAAAAAAAAAAAAAAAGAAAGCAATGCAATCAGAAGTTACAGTGGTGCTGTAGCCGGTGGCTATAACAAAGTCCAAGCACTGAGTATTACAGCTTTATAGCTGGAGATAGCAGGGGTGCAAGATGCTGTGTTGGAGATAGGGTTTTCCCTGCTAACCCCCCACTCACAACAGATCTCTTCAATTGCAGGGAGACTTGTGAGACTTGTGATTAGATGCCAAACGTAGAGGGTAATAGATAGGTTACTTCACCATCTTGTCCTAGCAGTCAAAAACAGTCTATACCAGTCTATACCATACAGTCTTTACCATACCACACTGGTGCCTTGTGGAGGGATGTGAGCTGTAAGCTGTAAGCACTGTGGTGTTTGTGGTGTTGTGGCTTGTTATTATTGCACCACTCCTATCGCAAGTGTGTCTCTTGGCTTCTCACAGTTCTCCTCAACTCACAGAGCAGGCAGAGCTTGCAGACGTGGTAGCGTACGGTATCCGTAGTCTGTAGTCTCGCGAGACTCCTGGATGACCCGCAGCTGCGCTCCCCGCTCCCCCGGCACCCGGATCCACGGCACCCGGATCCACTCCACGCACCCCGCTCGTCCCCCCGCCCGGACAGCCAAGCACCAGCAGGTAAGAAGACCGGGGCGGAGGGCAGGAAAGGCAGACGCGGGCAATACAGTCCTTCACGATAACCAGTGGCTATACAGAGCGTGCCTGTTTTTTGTGCCGCTATGCAATATTTGCGGTATTTGCAGAGGTTACTGCTCTTCAGACTATTGGAGAAAAAAACGTTGGAGCAGGCTCATGCTCTCAACCATCCGTCCGGCAGCGTGTGGCATATGGCTCCAGGGGAAGCATCAGAGCATCAGAGCAGAGGGACACACATGCTGTTCACTCCTCACTCCTCACACACACTCCTACATCCGGTCATGCCCCCCCATCGTGGGCAAGCCAACTTTAGGTTTGCAGTGGAAAGCCACACTTTGTCCCCTGGTTGCAGGTCAAGATTACCTCTTCTCCTCCTATCGAACAACCTTTTGTTACTTTCTTGGGCTTTAGTGATGGTTTCCTGCAAGAGTTGGTTGTTGGAACTCCAGAAGTCCAGATGATCCTGTACTGCTGGGACTGAGGATTTCTGGGGAACATCAGACAAAAAGGATGGGTGGAACCCATAATTAGCAAAAAAGGGGGTTTGTTTGGTTGCAGAATGTAAAGAGTTATTATATGCAAACTCCGCTAACGGCAAGAGAGAGACCCAATCATCTTGTGCAAATGACGAAAAACAACGCAGATACTTGTCCAAGGTCTGGTTTGTCCTCTCTGTTTGCCCATTAGTCTGAGGGTGATAGGCAGATGACAAACCGTGTTTAATGCCCAGAGCTTCACATAGGGATTTCCAAAATCGGGATGTAAATTGCACCCCACGGTCAGAGGTGATGTTAGCGGGAATACCGTGTAGGCGTACAACTTCTTTGATAAAGGAAGAGGCAGTTTCCGCTGCAGAAGGGGTACCTTTTAGGGGCACAAAGTGGGCCATCTTAGACAGCTGATCCACAATTACAAAAATGGTAGTAAACCCTTCGGAAGGGGGTAACTCGACAATGAAGTCCATAGAGATCATAGACCACAATTTGTCAGGGACAGGAAGGGGTTCCAATAGACCCCAATTCTTAGCCCTATCAGATTTATTCCGAAGGCACGTTGTGCAAGATATAACATCTTTCAGGGATTTAAAGTCCCTGCAGTTTTGCAACAAGTGGGACCACCAGAAGGAGCGAAGGACCAGATTTGAGGTCTTATAGGCTCCAAAATGCCCTGCCAAGGGATGATCATGGCACATGTAAAGAACTGCAGTTCGTAAATGCTCAGGAACAAAAATTTGCTCATCGTGGTAGTAGAGTCCTTCCTTAAATTGAAGGTGGAGTTCCAGAGGAGGAGGATGGCTTTGGACTGCTGACTTAATTTGCGAGATGAGATCACTCTGTAACATATTGACATCCCCAGGAGTTGTCAATATATTTATAAACTGTATAGCTTAGCTAGTTCTGCTATTAGTATCTGTCAGGCAGGAGATTGTGCTTGATGCTCTAATGTGTTAGTCAACGTGTGCTAGTTAATTGCACATAGATGCATTACCTGTTACTGCACGTGTGCTATTTATTTGCACAGAAAGGCAGTTGCTGTTAATGCAAGTGGGCTATTGAATTGCACAGAAACGCAGTCGATCTGACTGTGCGTGTGCTGTTTAATACCACCTTAGCGCATTTGGTGTCACCGCACGTCTGCTGTTACATACCACCTGAGCGCATTTGGTGTCACCGCACGTGTGCTGTTACATATCACCTGAGCGCATTTGGTGTCACCGCACGTGTGCTGTTACATACAACCTGAGCGCATTTGGTGTCACCGCACGTGTGCTGTAACATACCACCTTAGCGCATTTGGTGTCACCGCACATGTGCTGTTACATACCACCTGAGCGCATTTGGTGTCACCGCACGTGTGCTGTTACATACCACCTTAGCGCATTTGGTGTCACCGCACGTGTGCTGTTACATACCACCTGAGCGCATTTGGTGTCACCGCACGCGTGCTGTTACGTACCACCTTAGCGCATTTGGTGTCACCGCACGTGTGCTGTTACATACCACCTTAGCGCATTTGGTGTCACTGCACGTGTGCTGTTACATACCACCTGAGCGCATTTGGTGTCACCGCACGTGTGCTGTTACATACCACCTTAGCGCATTTGGTGTCACTGTACGTGTGCTGTTACATACCACCTGAGCGCAGTTAGTGTCACTGTACGTGTGCTGTTATATACCACCTGAGCGCATTTGGTGTCACCGCACCTGTGCTGTTATATACCACCTGAGTGCAGTTAGTGTCACTGTACGTGTGCTGTTATATACCACCTGAGCGCAGTTAGTGTCACCGCACCTGTGCTGTTATATACCACCAGAGCGCAGTTAGTGTCACTGTACGTGTGCTGTTATATACCACCTGAGCGCATTTGGTGTCACCGCACCTGTGGTGTTATATACCACCTGAGCGCAGTTAGTGTCACTGTACGTGTGCTGTTACATACCACCTGAGCCCAGTTAGTGTCACCACACCTGTGCTTTTATATACCACCTGAGCGCAGTTAGTGTCACTGTACGTGTGCTGTTATATACCACCTGAGCGCAGTTAGTGTCACTGTACGTGTGCTGTTATATACCACCTGAGCGCATTTGGTGTCACCGCACCTGTGCTGTTACATACCACCTGAGCGCAGTTAGTGTCACTATACGTGTGCTGTTACATACCACCTGAGCGCAGTTAGTGTCACTGAACGTGTGCTGTTACATACCACCTGAGCGCAGTTAGTGTCACCGCACCTGTGCTGTTATATACCACCTGAGCGCAGTTAGTGTCACTGTAAGTGTGCTGTTATATACCACCTGAGCGTATTTGGTGTCACCGGACCTGTGCTGTTATATACCACCTGAGCGCAGTTAGTGTCACTGTACGTGTGCTGTTACATACCACCTGAGCGCAGTTAGTGTCACCGCACCTGTGCTGTTATATACCACCTGAGCGCAGTTAGTGTCACTGTACATGTGCTGTTATATACCACCTGAGCAAAGTTAGTATCACTGTACGTGTGCTGTTATAGACCACCTGAGCGCATTTGGTGTCACCGCACCTGTGCTGTTATATACCACCTGAGGGCAGTTAATTTCACCGCACCTGTGCTGTTATATACCACCTGAGCGCAGTTAGTGTCACTGTACGTGTGCTGTTACATACCACCTGAGCACTGTTGGTGTGACTCCGCTTGTGCTGTTACATACCACCTGAACGCAGTTGGTGTCACTGCGCTTGTGCTGTTACATACCACCTGAACGCATAAATATGTCTAGAAGGACAACAAAGAGAGGCAGAGAGTCACGAGGGCAAGCGGGCTCTGCATGTAGAGGTAACGCTGGTAGTGGATGTGGTGCATCCTCTTCAGCACGTGGCCGTGGCCGTGGCCGCTCGTCCTTCTTTTCGGGAGCTAGCCGTGTGAAGCCTCAACATGCAGAGAAATTAGTAGAGTGGATGACCAAGCCGTCCTCATCCTCCTCATCCTCTCTCACACAGACTGATCAAAGTTTATATGGCAAATCAGCTGCCAAGGCATCCTCTTCCCTCTGCACAATGGCTTCACACAATACTTCCCTAGTACCACCATGTCCTCCTGAGGAGTCCCCCGAACTGTTTCAACACAGTGTTGGGTACATGCTGCAGGAAGATGTGCAGCGTTTTGAAGACTCTGATGACGGAACACTGATAGAGGAAGGCATTGATGTGAGCCCAGGGAGAGGGGGTGGCCGAGAGGGACAGCAATTTGTCAGCGATGATGTTCCCCCAGCTGGAGCATACTGCCAGGTTGTTGACAGTGATGAGGAGGGAGGGGATGATGAGGTCACTGACTCTACCTGGGTGCCTGATAGGAGAGAGGAGGAGGAGGAGGACGAGGCAGAGGCACATCTCCAAAGAGGCAGGATGCCCTCCAGGGGTCTGCTTAAGGGCACACCCACTGCATTACTGCATTTTGAAACATGTCCACAAGATCGTACCTTTGCTATTTGCAACTTATGTCGCAAGCTATCTCGCGTGGCCAAAACATCAACCGGGTACCTGCATGCATGCACCATTGCCATGCAGCAGCTCATTGCCCTTCTGGGACCACCAACCCACACCAAAGACAAAAGCGTACCCCCCTTGCCCTTCTGGGACCTCCAACCCCAGTAGACCCCCAGTCCTCTCTGAAGCCTGCAGTGAAGGTGTAGAAATAGGTGTGTCACAAGCTAGTAGTAGCGGTCAATCTACTGATAGTACCAGGCAAATTTCCCTGCCACAGCTGCTGCAGCGCCAAAAGAAGTACAATCCCAGCCATCAATATGCCCAGCAGTTGAATGCTAGCTTAGCGAAATTGCTAGCACTTCAACTGCTACCTTTTCAGTTGGTAGATTCTGCCCCCTTCCGTGAGTTTGTGCAATGTGCAGTACCTCAGTGGCAAGTACCAAAACGCCACTTTTTCTCACGGAAGGCTATTCCGGCATGTGGAAGGCAATGTCCATGCCTTGCTGGACAGGGCAGTCAGTGGTAAGGTGCATATTACCGCTGACTCGTGGTCCAGCAGGCATGGACAATGACGTTACCTGTCTTTTACGGCGCATTGGGTGACTCTGCTGGCAGCTGGAAAGGACGCAGGGCAAGGTCCAGTTGTTTTGGAGGTTGTTCCGCCACCACGCCTCCAAAACACTACTACTGCTTGTGACACACCTCTCTCCTCCACCCCCTCCTCTTCTTCCTCTGTGGCCTCTTCCTGTGGTGATGTTTTCTCCGAACCAGCCGTGCTCCGTAGGCGTACGAGGGGATACGCAGGAATGTAGGCCAAGAGATGCCATGTGGTGCTAGAGCTGGTGTGCTTGGGAGACAGGAGCCACACTGGGGAAGAGGTTTTGTCAGCTCTGCAGGGTCAGGCTGAGAGGTGGTTGACGCCACGCCAGCTGAAGCCTGGAATGGTGGTCAGCGATAATGGCACCAACCTCCTCTCTGCCCTGCGACAGGGAAAACTCACCCACGTGCCCTGTTTTGCGCATGTCCTCAATTTGGTAGTGCAGCGGTTCTTGGGCAGGTACCTGAGCTTGCAGGATGTCCTGAAGGAGGCCAGTAAAATCTGTGTGCATTTTCGAAGGTCATATAATGCCACTGCTTGGCTGACTGACCTCCGAAGGGAATACAACCTGCCCAAGAACCGCCTGACATTCCCACCAGCATGTGGATGCTGCAGCGGCTGCACACGCAGCAACGGGCCATCAATGAGTACCTGTGCCAATATGGCAGCAGAACTGGGTCAGGGGAGCTAGGTTTTTTTTCCCACGCCAGTGGGCCTTGATCAGGGATGCATGCACTGTCCTGTCACCATTTGAGGAGGCGACGAGGATGGTGAGCAGTGACAGTGCATGCATCAGTGAGACTGTCCCTCTTATTCACATGTTGGAGCACACGCTACGTGGAATAATGGACAGGGCCCTTGAGGCAGAACAGAGGGAGGAAGAGGAGGACTTCCTTACCTCTCAAGGCCCCCTTTACCCAGACAGTGGTCCTGCTTGCCCACCTAGCACACAGGAAGAGGAGGAGGAGGATTGTATCAGCAGCATGGAGGTGGAGCCTAGCACTCAGCAGCAGCAGTCTTCAAGGGATCATTTACAGTCCCAAGGAGCACGTGGAGTTTTACGTGGCTGGGATGAGGTGCCTTTGGATCCTGTCATCCTCAGTGACCCAGAGGACTGTGCCCCGAATGCCTCTGCAAACCTACGCTGCATGACCTCCCTGATCCTGCAAAGCCTGCGTAAGGATCCTCGTGTACGTGCTATTAAGGAGAGGGATCATTACTGGCTGGCGACTTTCCTTGATCCACGTTACAAGAGTAAGGTTGCGGACCTTATGTTGCCATCGCAGAGGGAGCAGAAGATGAAACTTCTGCGGGAGGCCTTGCAGAAGGGTCTGTGCAATGCGTTCCCAGAACCGGGGGGATTACCAAAACCTGGCTCTGGACAACGTCTTGCTGAGGCTTCGGTGAGTCACAGAAGGGGCGGTGGAGAAGGTGGTCGTCTGACCGATGCGTTCAGGCAGTTTTTAAGTCCGCAGCCCCAAGGTCTGACCGATTCCAGCAACCATCGCCAGCGTCTGGTTTACATGGTCCGGGAATACCTAGGGGCAAGATCCGACTTGGACACCTTCCCCACCGAAAATTCTCTGGCTTACTGGGTCTTGAGGATGGATCACTGGCCAGAGCTTGCCCAGTACGCAATTGAGCTACTGGCTTGCCCTTCATCCAGTGTTCTTTCAGAACAGACATTCAGTGCTGCTGGAGGCTTTGTGACTGATCACAGGGTGCGCCTCTCCACCGTCTCTGTTGATCGACTGACCTTCATCAAAATGAATCAGGCTTGGATCAACACCAGCTACCAAGCACCTGATGCTGATATTAATGAATAATATCTTTTTGTTGAAAAGTCGGATCCCTTTTAGACTGCTGATGCTGAGTGACTGTCCTCTTATGCTGCTGATGGAAAATCCTTCTCCTCCTCACTTTTCTTGCTGATAGCTAGTAAGAAATGTTGTGTTTCTGGGCTCCGCCACCAGTGCCTAAGGCACATTTTTTTGCACGTGGCTCCTTGTTACAATTGGAGTTATTGGGAGGGGTTGCAGTGTTGTGTTGCGCCCAAGGCACAATTTTTCTGCCCTTGTTTAACGGGGGAGCCTAATAACAATTTTTGATGCAATACTTTGCACGTGGCTCCTTGTTGCGCTCCAATTGGAGTTATTGGGAGGGGTTGCAGTGTTGTGTTGTGCCCAAGGCCCAATTTTTCTGCCCCTGTTTAACAGGGGCGCCTAATAACAATTTTTGATGCAATACTTGGCACGTGGCTCCTTGTTGCTCTCCAATTGGAGTTATTGTGAGGGGTTGCAGTGTTGTGTTGTGCCCAAGGCCCAATTTTTCTGCCCCTGTTTAACAGGGGCGCCTAATAACAATTTTTGATGCAATACTTTGCACGTGGCTCCTTGTTGCGCTCCAATTGGAGTTATTGGGAGGGGTTGCAGTGTTGTGTTGTGCCCAAGGCACAATTTTTCAGCCCCTGTTTAACAGGGGCGCCTAATAACAATTTTTGATACAATACTTTGCATGTGGCTCCATGTTGCGCTCCAATTACAGTATGTTTGAGGGGTGACCTTTTTTCTAAAAAATTTCTTTCACAAAACAATAATGGCCCCCCCAGCACCGCTAAAATATTCGACATAATGTTGCCACACAGAACTTGCGCAAGTAGCATTAATTACTTTTTTTTTATAGTCCTCTCATGTTGTGCAGGGACATTTCTAAACACGTGCCACTACTATAGACACCCAGCAGGTGTGATATTTATAGGAATTTTTTTATTTTTTTTCACTTTAAGCATCATTAAAATGGCTGCTTTTAAAAAAAAAAAAATCAATTGATACATGTTCCCTGGGGCAAGACCCGGGTTCTGAACGACGTTTTCCAACATTTAATTGAATTTTGGTCTTTAACATTATCGTTTTTGAATTTGAACGTTCGGGTCCCATAGACTTCAATGGGCTTCAAAATATTTGTGCGAACCCGCGGTCTGTTCGAACGTTCTGGTGCGAACCGAACCCGGGGGTGTTCGGCTCATCCCTAGCCGGAACACATCGTTAACAAAGTGCTGGAAGGTGGCTGGCGCATTACAAAGCCCAAAGGGCATCACCAGGCACTCAAAGTGCCCAAAACGATACCTAAAGGTCGTCTTTCACTCATCCCCTTCTCTGGTTCTGATCAGGTTATACGCCCCTCTTAGATCCAGCTTGGAAAAAACACGTGCTTCACGCAGTCTCTGAAACAACTCAGGGATGAGGGGTAGAGGATATTGATTTTTAATAGTAACTTTATTTAAGTCCCGATAGTCGATACAGAGCCGGAGTGTGTGATCTTTCTTTTCAACAAAGAACATCCCTGCTCCGGCAGGGGAAGAGGAAGGCCGGATAAATCCCTTGTCAAGGTTCTCGTTGATATACTTCTGCAATTCCTCAAGTTCAAGTTCAGAAAGGGGATAAATCCTACCAAAGGGGATCTCAACACCAGGCAACAGTTCGATAGGGCAGTCATATGGTCTGTGAGGAGGGAGAGCGTCGGCACTCTTTTTATTGAAAACGTCCAGATATTCATGATAGACGGAAGGCACAAGTTTAGCAGTCTCAGGGTCCACACTGATACAGAGGAATGGTTCACCCGGGCTGGGCGTAGGAAGAAAGCAGTGTTTCTTGCAATAGTCAGAGGAGAAAGACACCTCTCCAGAGGACCAATTAATGAGGGGATTGTGTGCCCTCAGCCAGGGTTGCCCTAGAATAACTGGGAACAGAGGGGATGTGATGACATCCAGACGTAGAAATTCCCAATGTCCAGAAACTGTGGAACAGGGAATAGGTGCAGTCTCTAGAGTGACGGGTCCCGATTTAATACCTGAACCATCCGCTAGGTGGACTAAAAAGCTGTTTTTCTTGGTGCACAAGGGCAGTTCATGCATGGTTGCGATTGAAGAGTCTTCAAAACAGCTACAAGCCCCAGAATCCACAATGGCGGAAACAGTAAGGATCTTTCCTGAAAACTGGAGAGAAATGGGCAGTGAGGTGTGGTTCTGGCCCGGGCTGGAGAGGCGACCATCTGGGATGGAGGAGAGGGTCCGAAGAAAATGGCTTCCGTCGCCACAGTAGAGGCAGAGTCTATTATGATAACGACAAGACCGTTCCTGTTGAGACAGAGGAGATCGCGGAAAACTGGCATGCAAAACTTTCTTGGTGTCTTCCGGCAAAACTGCAGGGGAGGCAGGTAAAGGAGGCTTGGAGTGAACAGGCAACAAGTGGGAATTCATGGCTTTTTCAGACTGTCTTTCCCGCAGGCGACGATCAATCTGTATAGCAAGAAGAATCAAATAATTTAGGGAAGCGGGTATGTCCACCATGGTTAGCTCATCCTTGATAGCTTCAGACAAACCGAGACGAAAACGAAAACATAAGGCAGAATTGTCCCATTGAGTATCAGCGCTCCATAAGCGAAAGTTTGATACATAGTCCTCAACGGGCCCAGAGCCCTGTTGCAAGTGACTCAGGGTAGCTTCAGCTGTCTGACGCCAAAAAGGGTCAGCATATAGTTGAGCCATGGCGGCAAAGAAGGAGTTCACGGAAGCCAAGACAGGATCATGTTGCTCTCGAAGCCGGTGGGCCAAAACCTGAGGTTCATCCAGCAATAAGGAAATAAGGAATCCCACCTTAACTTCTTCCGTGGAGAAGGTGTGGGGTAGCAGAGAGAAGTAAAGTTCACAGGCGTTTTGAAAAGTCCTGAATTTTTTACGATCTCCAGAGAAACGTTCGGGTAGGGGTACTCTTGACTCAGGAAAGCAGGAAGGTTCAGCATGGTTACAAGTCATGGTTTGAGCAGCAGAATCCCTGATTCTTAAGTCCTCTGAGGTGGGAACAATGCTGGGTGCAGGCTGCAGTTGGTCGTAAAGCTGAACAAAATCCATACAGTAGGTGACTGGGATATTGTGTCAATCTCGCTCCCTTTCTCGGCGAGATTGAGCACTTGCGAGCCCCATCGCGGGAGCCAGCGCCGAGCTGGCTCGCCGCGATGGAGACAAAGCCGTCATAGAAGCGACGGGGATCCGACGCGGATTCCCGCCAATTCTACACGTGGGCGGAGTTTGTTATGAATCCTGAGAAGGAAGTCCCCGCCGGATTTTAAATAAAAATCCGGCATGGGTTCCCCCTCAGGAGCATAACAGGCCCTTAGGTCTGGTATGGGTTGTAAGGAGACCCCCCTACGCCGAAAAAACGGCGTGGGGGTCCCCCCACAATCCATACCAGACCCGTATCCAAAGCACGCCGGCCGGCCGGTCAGGAGGGGAGTGGGGGGCGCGCGAGCGCCCCCCCCCCCCCTCCTGAGCCGTACCGGGCAGAATGCCCTCAACATGGGGGGGGTCAGGTGCTCTGGGGCAGGGGGCGCACTGCAGCCCCCCACCCCAGAGCACCCTGTCCCCATGTTGATGAGGACAGGGCCCCTTCCCGACAACCCTGGCCGTTGGTTGTCGGGGTATGCGGGCGGGAGGCTTATCGGAATCTGGAAGCCCCCTTTAATAAGGGGGCCCCCAGATACCGGCCCCCCACCCTAAGTGAATGAGTATGGGGTACATTGTACCCCTACCCATTCACCTGCAAGAAAAGTTTAAACACAAATAAACCACACAGTGTATTGAAATATTTTATTAGTTGGCCGCCGGGGGGGGGGTGTGTATGATCGCTTTTATAAAAGCGCCCCCCTCCGGCGGGCTTCTGCGGGGGGGTGGGTGCCGCTGTTCTTCGCCGCCGTCTGGTTCTCTTCTGCCGCCGGGGGGGGGCGCTTTGATAAAAGCGCCCACCACCCGGCGGGCTTCCTTCGACATCTTCGGCGGCGGGGGGGGCTGTTCTCCATTCAGACTCCATTATGGGCTGACTGGTACTGTAACGTATCTGATGGGAGACTGAGATGACGAGGTCGGCCTCTCTTGTATCTCCAGCCCTGGTACCGCTGGAGATGGAACAGAGGATACCAAGGGACAGGAGGAACACGAGTGCCTGCAGGTGAAGGTTCAGACAGCCGAGGCGGGTCATACGGAAGCCGGGTCAGGTAATAGGCGGGCAGTGAGGTACAAAGCAGCAGGCGGTAGAAGAGTCAAGTGGGTAGCCAAGATCAGAAACCGGAAGTCAGACAATAACAGAGTTCAGGATCAGGGTCAGGGCAAGTCGGGTTCAGCAACAGGAAGTAGGCAGGATAAGAGCAGAAATTCCAGGTGTCAGTTTAGAGCACTTCCTTAAATAGGCAGTGAGTGCCAATTGGCGCTAGGGGCGCGCTCGGCATCCGTCGCGCACGTGCGCGCATTGGCGCGCATGCACGCATTGGCGTGCCTGTGTGTGTGCTCGCACATGCGCATTGGTGCGCCTAAGTATTTCAGGAGGCCCGTGTGTGCGTGCATGCACCAGAGGGCGCCTAGGACAGAAGGTTACAGTTCTCTTACAGCTATCACGGAAGGAATGGATTTCATGCGGAACTACCTAACTCTCACAAAGGCATTTAGGGCTTTGAGGCCCAAAATTGGACAGACCCCGTCCGTCTTCGGGACTGAGAACAGATTTGAATAGAATCCCTGAAACCTCTCGTTCTGCAGGACAGGTAAAATTACCCCGCAGCTTAGCAAGTCCACACCAATGGGCAAACCGATGAGCCGGAAGGAGGGAAAGAATCTGTTCGGTGGATAGGTGGAACCCTATCTAGTATTCCGTAGAGACCACCTCGCAGACCCACTGGTTGGAGAACAGGGAGGTTTGCTGAGCTGTGAACCTGCAAAATCGTCCCCCCACCCATGAGACAGGCAGGGGAAAGCTACATACATTGGCGGGTTTGGGTGCCGGCGAGTCCCTCAGCTGAGCCTTGTCGGCCTGAAAGGGGTTTACCCGCCGGCCCTGACTGACAAAAAATGACGCTTCTGAGCAGGGAATGAAGGACTCGGCACATGGCGCGGTTCCTTTCCCCTAGCGGACCAAGGGACGAGAGTGCTCTTACCCCCAGTGACATTTGTGATAATGTCATCCAATGAGGTACCAAAACCTCCTACCCCTGAGGGGTAAATCAGCCAGGGCCCTTTGGATGCTTGGTCAGCAGACCAGCATTTCAGCCAAATCAGGCGGCGCAAAACCACAGCTGAAACAGAGGCTCTGGATATCAAGGATGCTGCATCCCGTGTAGCATCACAGACATATACAAGGGCCTCGACCAACTGGTAGGCCAGTCTAAGAAATCAAGGAGGGAGCTGGTGCTCCTCTACAAAACCTTGCCCAGTCAGTCAGTGTCTGAGACACCAAGGTTGTCAACAGGCCACTATGCAGACCCCAGCATTTCATGGGGCACTGCGACGCTACAATTGATGGGGCACAGTGAAGTTGCATTTCTTTGTTTCATTCTTTTTTATTAAAGATTAGGAAAATACAGAACATGTATCACAGCAACAAGATTAGTGTACAATATATAGTATCTCATTAAATGAACATGGAAGCAATCATTAGAAAAAACAAATATGACATGAGCATGGTACATGCTGCTAAGGACACAGTCAGCAACAATTCAGAGAAACACCTAGACTGTGTACAGAGAGAAAGGTAGGGAAAAGAAAGGGAAAGACAAGGAAGAACGTACCGTGTCAAAATACAAATAACAGATAAACAACAGACTCAGTACGACAAGCATCGAGGTTGCAGATTGCAAGCCGTAGGTCGGTCAGGGAAGAGAAGAGAAAGAGGAAGAAAGTGGTCGGGCCTGAGAACAACGAAATCAGTCAATTAACTTTTACCAGTTCTTGACCCAGAGGGTCCACAGCTGCCAATGATGGTCAAAAACTTGTTTAGAGCCATGTTTATACACCAGTAAGTTCTCAAAAGTAAAATTTTATTTTACCATATCAACCAGCTCTGACACGTTGGGAGATAAATTGGATTTCCATTTCCTGGTGACTAACAGCCTGGCAGCTAATAGGATGTGGGTGACAATTTTCCGGCAATCTGGGGGAAAGAGATCTATACCTACATTGAGAATTGCTAGGGAAGGGGAAGGTTGAGTAATGATCCCCGTAATTTCAGAAATTGTACAGAACACTTTGTTCCAGAAGCTGGTGAGGTGTCTACATGACCAAAAAATGTGCATGAGCTGGCCCACCCCCCCACAGCCTCTCCAACACAGCGGGGAGTGTGAAGCTATAAATTTAGATAGTCTGTACGGAGTGAGGTACCATCTCAGGGAAATCTTGTGGGCTAGTTCCCAATGGTTTGCACATTTGGAAGCTTGATAAATGGCCTTAAAAGCCGACTGCCATTGATAGGTGGTAAAAGATTCCCCCAGGTCTGTCTCCCATTTTTGGTAAGGGGTGGATTTGTGGAAAGTAAGTTTGCTCTGTAGCATGTTGTAGAATAGGGAAGTACCTTTGATTGAAGAAGAAGAAGAAGAAGAAGAAGAAGAAGGGGGCTCTATAAAGAAACGCCAACTTTGTTTATATGAAATTATTTCAGGGGGGGGCAAGGGAATTTAGAAGATGAGAGAGTTGGAGATATAAATAATGGTCTGTAGCAGGAATGTGGAATTCGGACTGGATCTGAACAAAGGGCTTGAGAGCATTATTATTTAATAACCGTTGGAGGGTTGAAATACCGTTCCTTTCCCAGGCTTGAAAGGATATATTAGGGATCAGTAGTTCCACTACTCTAATCGGAATAGGCACAGATACTCTCTGTTCCTGGGGGGGTTTCATGGAGCAAAGTATTCTCCACGCCTCTAAAGAAGCCTGAGTAGGAAGAGGCAATTGGGTCAATGTTCTCGGCTTCCAAGCATCAGCTAGTAGCAAATTTCTAAGTGAGGGAGTAGAACTACAGTGTTTTTCGACATCTATCCAAAGTTTGTCTGACGACAACGAAAACTAACTCCTGAGTTGGACTAGGTGAGTATCTACCCAATAGTCACGCAGATCTACCATTCCCATGCCTCCAGCGTACCTATGTTTCAGAAGCTGGGCATGTGAACATCTGGGTTTCATTTTTTGCCAGACAAAGTTTTTTAAGATTTTATTAAGCGCGACCAAGTGTGTTTTTTTAATAGGCATAGGAAGTGTTCTAAAAAGGTATAGAATTTGGGGTAACATGAACATTTTAAAAGTAGCGAGACGGCCCGTCCACGAGAGTTCACATTTAGACATTTTCTGTGCATCACTAGTTAGTTTTTCAATAAGAGGGGAATAGTTAACATCTGCTATTTGTGTGACATCTGAAACTAAACGAATACCCAGGTAAGGAATCCCAGAGGTGCTCCACGTATAAGAAAATGAAGCTTGAAGTTTCTTTCGGAGGACAGGGTCTACCCCCAGATCTAACACCAAGGATTTTGCGTAGTTTACTTTGTAATAAGACAGGGCACTAAAAGTCATAAGGATATCATGGGCTGCTGCCAAGGAGGTATTTGGGTTAGTTAAAAAAATGATTATATCATCTGCGAACAGATTGATAACATGGGAGCTATTCTGAAACTCAAAGCCAGTGATCAATGGGGACATTCTTATTGCTTCTGCTAGGGGCTCGATTAGTAAATTAAAGATAGATGGGGACAAAGGGCAACCTTGTCTGGTTCCATTCAAAATTGTCAAGGAGCGAGAGAGGATGTTGGAGGTTTACACCTTTGCAGAAGGTATAGGGTATAGTGCCAGTATAGCGGATAAGATTGGCCCAGTAAATCCAAATTTCTGAAGAGTGAGAGATATACATATACTGCCAATGAATACGGTCGAATGCCTTCTCCGCATCCAGGGATAGCAGCAGAGAAGGCACCCGACTCGCTCCAGCATGGTGAATCAGGCCCAACACTCTCCTGGTTGCGTCAGACGCCTGGCGTCCAGTAACGAAACCTGTTTGATCTGGTTTGATGAGGGTTGGGAGAATGGGAGTCAGTCTACGGACGATAATCTTCACATATAATTTGAGATCCGTATTTAATAACGAGATCGGCCTGTAATTAGCTGGTTGGGTAGGGTCCTTACCTAGTTTCGGTATAATCACAATATAAGCCTGTAACATCTCTTCTGGAAAGGAGGCTGAGGCCATTGCAGCTGCGAACACTGAGGAGAGGCTAGGGGCAATAATGTCTTGAAAACGTTTATAATAATCATTCGATAGGCCATCAGGCCCAGGCGATTTACCAACCGGCAAAGTGTGGATTGCCTTGTTGATCTCTTGGAGGGTTATAGGTGTGTTAAGTGCTTGTAACTGAGCATCTGTAAGACCTCGTACACACGATCAAATCTGTCCGATTCGATCGTGTGTACGGCCGAGCAGACAGATTTGTCCACCCGACAGATTTCAATGCATGCTTTGAAATCTATCGGGTGGGAATCTGTCCGCCCGACATGTCTGCTGGTTAGTACACTTACCAGCAGACATGTCGTCCCGCACCGCCGCCGAATGGATTCGGCGCATGCGCGGAAGTGTTTTACTTCCTGGTGCGGTGACGTGGCGGCGTCAACGTCACCGCCACGTCACCGACACGTCAGCGCGCTCTCTGCTGGCGGGGATTTTGGTTTGCTCGTGTGTACACGCGAGCAAACCAAAATCCCAGCAGACAGATTTGTTCAAATCTGTCGGACGGACAGATTTGAACAAATCTGTCCGCTCGTGTGTATGGGGCCTAAGAGTAGGGAGTTGTAACGAAGCCAGAAAGGATTGAATATCAGGGATATTAGGTTGCGGGGTGTTAGGGTCATCCTTCAGATTATATAGGGAACCGTAGTAGGATGCAAAAGCGTCAGCAATTTCTTTGGGGTTAACAAGTTTTTGTTTTGAGTTTGGATCTATCAGATGCCCAATTTTAGTTTGTAGCTTCTTCGCTCTAAAGCGATTAGCAAGGAATTTGCCTGCCTTGTTGCCAGAGGAATAGTGTGCCAGTTTGAGGGCTTTGAGGTGTTTATCATGCCGTTCTATTAACAACAGACGGAGGTCTGTGCGGAATTTAGATAGGGCCATGCATGAGGATTGAGAGGGGTTATTCTTATTAGAGGATTCAAGGGTCCTTATATCTCTCAATAAGCTATCGAGCTGCAACGACCTTTGCCTCTTAATGCGTGAACACATCTGAATGAGAATGCCCCTTATGAAAGCTTTGTGAGCGCACCAAACAACAGAAGGGTTGGAGACTGATCGAGAGTTTAACTGAAAATACTCCTGCAAATGTTTAGTAATGTCCATAACATTCTGTTTAGAATAGAAAAGTTGGGAGTTGACCCTCCAAACATATGCAGGGGTGGGTGTGTGTTTCTCCAGAATTGATATGGAAACCGGAGCGTGGTCCGACCACGTAATATCATGGATACTGGAGGAAGACACAGCCTGCAGAAGTATTTTGTCCACTAGGATCATATCGATCTGAGAATACGAGTTGTGGCGTACGGAGTGGAAAGTAAAGTCCCGTTCCTCTCCATGTTGGCACCTCCAGGCATCATAGAGGTCTTCTTTATGGAGCGTTGGTTGGAGTGCCAAAGGGAGGCGCTTCGGTTTAGAAGAGATATCCAGACGAGGGTCGGCAGTGATGTTAAAGTCCCCGCAAACCACCAGCTGCCCTCGCCTAATTTTCGAGAGTTTGCGGAATAATTTGTTTGCAAAACGCAGCTGATGAGTGTTGGGAGCGTAGGCACTCACAATTGTAAAGGGGCTGTTATTGATGTCGCACAAAAGTATTAGAAATCTGCCATCAGGATCCCGGATGGACTCATGGAGGGAGAACGCCACAGAGTTCTTAACTGCAATGAGGACCCCCTTCCGCTTTTGTGGTGCAGATGCGGTGAAGATGTGAGGAAATTGTTTATGATTTAAGGTTGGCAGGGCAGATTCCAGAAAATGTTTCTTGCACACAAATCAATTCACTCCCTAATTTAAGAGATTCTCTCCAGAGAGATGCTCTTTTTGCAGGATGGTTGAGCCCCCTCACATTGAATGAAGTTATTTTAATCACCATATGGGCGGTAGGGTAGGGATGCTCACGTTACCTTTAGCCATCAAAAGCAGGTTGATATTCAAGCATGCAGGGGTTGCAGGAGAGCCAACGACCGGAGTGATGATTCGCCGACCGACCAAATCTTTTCCACAAATGTCAGAACGATGCTTCGAAACAAAACCAGAAACAAAAGAGAAAACAGCGAAAAAACAACAGTTAAGTAGTAAAAACATGGGCGCTCCCAACTGGAATCTGAGTGCAGGGGAAATGCACCATAGTAGAAGGAGGGATATCGTGGTCATAGCGTCTTAGCTGACCAGGAAAAGTGATCTCTATTCAAACTGGGTTGGTAGCCAGAGGCAGTTAGGTTGTGCGGCTTTTTTGTTTGCATTTGTGGGAAACGGTTTGCCACATCTCCTGAGCAGCCAGTTTGGACGGAGGTGGACGAGATGACGGTTCCTGCTCGGGAAGGATGTCCCAGGAGCGGAGCAAAGCCAGACCTTCTTCTAAGGATGTTATCACAGAGGTGGTGTTGTTATAGGTAACGATAAGCTTTGTTGGAAAACCCCAGCGATAAATTATGTCATGGTTTCTGAGGGCTTTAGTAGGCAGAAGTGATTTTCTTTTCTGCAGTGTGTATTGCAAAAGGTCTGCATACACTTGAAGCCGAGAAAATCGCTCAGGGATTTGCGTTTTTTTACGAAAGTTCGCCATAAGCTGGTCTTTGACGTGATAAAAATGCACTCTCATTATTACGTCTCTCGGGATGTCATCCGAAAGGTAAGAAGGTTTTGGTAAGCGGTGTATTCGGTCAATTACCACTTCAGAGGCAGGAATCGTGAGAATTGAGATTATAGGTATTAATAGCCAGTTGGTCCATCAGCTGTGAGAGTTCATCCCTCATGAGAGACCAAAAAAATAAAATATCTATATACCTATGCGAGGCGATGACATGCTGATCCCCATAGCCACCCCCTGTACCTGGAGGAAGTGGGAGTAACCAGAACATAAATATGTTGCGTGTAAGGATGAACTCAATGTTTTGGAGCAAACCAATTGTGTCCATGACAGAAGAAAAAAGGAAAATCACATGTGGATGTAAATACATATCTACCAAGGTGCAATTTTTTTTAGTTAATCCCTGGCAACCCAAAATAATGGGTCATCCAGGGGGGTGCTCCAATGACTTGTGTACTTCAGGAAGGGAGTAAAATGTGGGTATTTTAGGTTCTTTCACATTTAAATAATTCCAAGTGCCTAAATCAATTATACCCAATTGGTAAGCCTTAAATATTAAGTTGTAATATTCTGAGTGAAATTGTCGACCAAAGTCTTGGAAATAGGTCGGTACCATTGTTTGTTGCCAAGGATGTCGAGGCACATTCGTTCCTATGCCCCGACATCCATGACAACTAAGAGCCTTACGATGTTTGGGAGAAAGATAGTGCATGTGTTGGTCATCTAAATCCATATTCCTAATATTAATCACAGAAGTAAGCTGTTTGACAAACGCCCAAATGTTTGGATGTTTGGATTTGCCTGAAGCAAAGAAAAAACAAGAGAATTGGGTTTAAAAGAGGTGGGGGGGGGGGGACACACTGGGGACGACGACACTGGGCAGAGCAATGGCCGGTAAGTCTTCATCACTACTGTGTCCCTCCTCCCAAAGCAGCATCAGGTCATCCATAGCTTGAAGTTCTATCTCAGAAAATTCCATTGAGGGAAAGTCAAGATTTTCCACTGGTAGGTTTGTCAAAAAATTTCTTTAAACATCAAGGGCCGGATTCAGAAACGTTTTACATTGGCGTATCTCCATATGCCGACGTAAGTCCATATGTGCGTTGTCGCATCCTTGCGCCGATTCACAAAGCGAGATACGTCAAAAAACATGGCTTCAGCCGTCCGGCATAACTTGCCTACGCCGGCGTATGGGCGTTCCCATTATAAATATGCAAATGAGTAAGATATGCCGATTTACTAACGTAGATGCGCCCGGCCGCTTCATATATGCGATTTGCGTAAGGCTAACGTCCGGCGTAAAGTTACCCCTCATATAGCAGGCACAGCTAATGTAAAGGTATGGGCCAGAGAACGACGCCGTCAAATTTTACGTCTTGACGACTCTCCTCTCACCCGAAACTTTGGACCTCTTGGCTTACGTACCCTGGATTGCTGCTGTCTCCTGCCCCCGACCCCTGGCCTGTACCTTTGGACTTTCTCTGCCTTCTCCAACCCTTGACTTACAGCTTGTTTCCCGGATTTGTCTCCAGCTCCTGCCCTTGTCTACGAACTCTAAATTCCAGTCAGTAGTTGCCTACTCTTCAGCTGTCACCAGTGATCTACCAGCTCAGCTACTACTCACTCCGGTACCGGTGCCTCCTTGTGCCTTCCCTCCTCTGTTCCCATTCCAGAGGGCGGACTGCGCTGGGTCACAAAGGTGAGCCGTCCTCAGCATCTCGGCCTTGGTAAGTACGGTTTCTGATAGATTGCTGGCCACTTAGACCGGGTTGCAGACAGCCTGGGCTCCATGTCACAGCTGCCCAGTCGTGTGCAGGACGTTGTCACCAGCCTGGGGGAGGTGCAGGCTGATGTCCGGCACCTGACAGCAGCCGTCAACGCCAACACAGCTGCCATCCGGGAAGAGGGGAGGCAGCGGCAACGTGACCAGCGGCATCATATCACCCGCCAGCTGAGGATGCAGGCCCAGACAAACCTGTATCTCAGCCGTATTGCCGTGGCATTGGAGGGCAGGCAGCCAACAGCTCCCAGGAGTGGCCCACCCGGGGATCAGCCTCCTCCAGATGCCCCACCACCACCCACTCCCTCCAGGCAGCTGAGGAGCCCGAGAGTGCCCCCAAGGAGGAGCCCCCGTCATCCCAGATGAGGGTTTTTTGTTTTTTTGGTTTATAATTATTTTTTTTATACTCAGGTTATGAGTTTTTGTTTATTTTTGAATATTTATTTTATACTCAGGTTATGAGTTTTTGTTTATTTTTGAATATTTATTTTATACTCAGGTTATGAGTATTTGTTTATTTTTGTTCTCATGTTATGAGATATGTATTTCTTTTTTTACTGCACACGGTCAGGAGTGCAGGGGACAGTGTGAATGGTGTGTGAATGTGAGGGGGTGGCACTCCTGACAGTAAGGGGTGTCACCCTCGGCCGTGGTGGTGAAGTTAACCCCACGGCTGTATGAATGACGTGTGAAAGGTGTATGAATGGACAGTGACATCATTGGGGCCTTGACGCTGGCGTTGCTGCTCCCAAGTTCTACATGCTGGAATTGGGCTAATCCAATGCGATGTGCATGTGGTGTGTGTGATCTAGGGACATCAGTGTCCGTGTGATTAATATTTTGGTTTATTGTCCAAAGGTGCCTACGGCGAGGACCCTCCTGACTGCTCTTCCATCAGCAGACTGGGTCTCCTCTGGCAGGTGGGGACTGTGTGGGTCGGGGGTCAGGTCATCACGTATGTCAATCTGCAGGCCTTTTCTCATAGCAAAGTTGTGCAGAATGCAACATGCACCGATGATCTGACACACAAAGGTAGGGGAATACAATAGGGTCCCCCCGGACTTATCCAGGCAGCGGAAACGGGACTTCAGGAGCCCAAATGTTTGCTCCACCACTGCACAGGTTTTGATGTGTGCTTCATTGTATTTTCTCTCTCCTCTGGTTTGGGGGTTCCGGAAAGGAGTCATTAGATGGGGTCCCAGTGCATATGCTGAGTCACCTGGAAGGGAAAAGACAGGAGGATGTTAGTCATGCATGTGCCCCTTCTGATGTGCATCACTGGAGGGGATAGTCATGCCTGCCACCCATGTCACTCACCAACCAGCCAGCTGTCACCATACATGTTCTGCTGGAATTCTGCTGGGATGGGGCTCTGACGGTATATGAAGCTGTCATGGCTGGACCCGGGTTGTTTGGCGCGGACGTGCCATATGAGGCGTTGGGCATCGGCTATCACCTGTACGTTGATGGAATGCCAATGCTTCCGATTGCGGTATATGTGCTCTGTGGCACTGGGGGGCTGTAGGGCCACATGTGTGCAATCAATGGCCCAGATGGTGCGTGGGAATCTGGCAATGCTGTAGAAATCTGTCATTGCCTTCAGCCGCAGCTCCTCTGTGGTGGGTCTGATGAACTGGTTGGACATGCGTCTGAGGATTGCCGGGACAACCTGGTGCACACATCTGCTCATGGAGGATTGTGACATCCCAGCCACCACTCCACTTGTACGCTGGAATGATCCACTTGCAAGGAAATGAAGTGTTGCCAGTACCTTCACCAGTGGCTGCACTGCTTGTGAGCGGTGTGTCTTGCTGGTGATGTCACCCTGCAGGGTTGTGGTTAGTTCAAGGATTGCATCAGGGCTGAATCTGAAGAGGCGATACACCTCCTCATCCCCCATGCCAAAGAGGCTCATGCGCGTGCGGTATATCCTCTCACGTGCCCGCCTCCTTCGTTCCGGGGGACCCAGTACTAGTGCTAGGACCACGACTGCCCCTGGCATGTTGGCACACAGAGGTGTTGTCCTTGCAAGTGTGGTTGTTCAGCTTGCTAGTTTCGTCGGTAACGCTGCTGCTGTAGCTGCTCTCCTGCTGACCTGAGGCCGTCTGGAGTAAAGATAAAGCAGCTATTTGTAAAAATAACTTTGCGCCGGACGGACGAGTTACGTGCGGCGCATGTAGCCGGCGTATGGTGCTAATCCGTTCGCGAATTGGGAAATCTCCATCATTTGCATATTTGCAGGGGAAATCAATAGGCGCGACTGATGCGCCAAGCGAAATTATGCGCTGACGATACTCTGGCGTCGGAAAGTTAAGCCGATCGGAAATGGCCCGTTTTCTGTCGCATCTAGTTTGGTGGGTACGGCCACATAGAAACGCGGTGCATAATCACAGTTACGCGACGCATATCGAATTACTCCAGCGCAAGTCTTGCTGAATCTGGCCCCATGTGTTTTCTTTGTTGTTATTTTGTTTAAATTATATTTTTGCTGGGCATTTTTTATTTTTGCTGGTCACTTTTTTTTATTTTTTGGTTCTGTTTGTGTATGATTTGGGAATGTGGGGATGACATTTCTCCTGGAAAAGGGGTGTCACCCTCATTTGTGGTGGAGAAGTGATCCCCAGGTCCGTGTGAATGGTGTATGAATGTACAGTGACATAATTGGAGCCGTGGCATGGCGTTGCAGCTTACAAGTCCTGCATCCACCATGCAGGACTTGTAAGCTGCAACGCCATGCCAATCCAATGTGATGAGGATGTGATGTGTCTGTGCTAGGGACCACAGTGGTGTGCATGCATGCATTCTCATTGTGCCACAATTAATGTGTGTGTTTAACGTGCAAAGATGCCTAATGTGAGCTGTCTCCTGGCTTCCGTATAGGAGTCATGAGATGGGGTCCCAGTGCATATGCAGAGTCACCCTGAAGGGATAAGACAGGAGGATGTTAGTAGTGCATGTGCCCCTTGTGATTTCAGCATCATGGGGGGGACAGTCATGCCTGCCACCCATGTCACTCACCAACCAGCCAGCTGTCCCCATACATGTTCTGTTCTAAATCTGTGGGGATGGGGCTATGATTGTATATGTAGCTGTCATGGGTGTCATGGGTGGTGTCATGTGTTGGGCTGGTGTTGGGCTCCTGCAGGGTTGTGGTTAATTCCAGGATGGCATGAGGGGTGAATCTGAAGATGCGAGACACCTCAGAATCACTCATGCCAAAGATGTCTATGCGTGTGTGATATATCAAGTGAAGAGTGAGGGGCTTGTATCAGATTAGATTATTATATCCATCAAGGTTTAAAAGGGCTATTGAAAGATAGTGAGACCGTGTTTGTAATTTGTATGTATTTTATGTATTGATGTATATATGTATGTATATTTTTTTAAAGCAAAGAAATTTTTTTTGTAAAAAAAAAAAAATCCTCTCCCGTGCCGTCCTTCGTGCCCTCCTCCTTCTTTGCTCATCTAAAGTCAGTAGTATAGCTATGAGCATGGATGTCCCTGGCATGTTGGCATACAGATTGTTGGGCAACACGGGTGACTGCTCTTTTCCTCACTAACGGTGTTGCTTTCTCTGACATGTAGACGAATTGTCTAATTTTAGACCACCTTTTATATGGTCTAATTTTAGACAGGCCGTGCAGCTGTTGTGCACAGCGCGTAGCCTGCGCTGCACCAACGTTCTTTTGTGGATCCCCGTAACTCCCTCATTAGCATATTTGAATAGCAAATCAATAGTGTGTCTAGCACAGTTTTGCGCGGACGGATGCGCCTGTCTATCGAAATTACACTGGACAAAAAAAAGTAGATTTCTTGCGTATCTCGTTTTGGGGATGCGGAGTATCGAAATGCATGCGCAAATTTAGACTTATGCCGCGCATCTCCTGTTACGCCGGCGTAATCGCTCTGTGAATCTGGCCCTGTGACTCTGTAAGGGGACTGCTGACCACCTATGTATCTAAATGAGGCACAATAAGACAATTAGTTTGTTACAACCCCCCTCTCTAAACAATCCCAATATATAAATTCTTATCAAAGAACTACATGTAGTGCAGTCGCCCGCAGGGTAATCTTCATTCATTTTGCTATTTTTAATTCCTAGTTTTTTTTTATATATATATTTTTTTATATTGCTATGTATATGAGGTAAGGTAATATTCCAGATAGAAACAAAGGACTGAAAGACCTCCTTCGATAACCCGACTTCATATCTATATACTCTCTCTATTGTAATCTAGTGTATTTGTCCATGTTATAGTATGCAATTCTATTTCTTCATTCAACCCGTTCGGGACCATGGTACCTAGGGTAAAAATCCAGAAAGCCTCCCTTTTACAGAGGATTTGATATTTTCTGCCACTGTCTAAACTATTTTGGATGGCCTCTATACCAAACACTTTCAGGCCCTCCACTTCACCATCGTGGACTTCCCCAAAGTGTCTAGGTATCGAGCCTTTGTCCTTTTTCGTTAGGATGCTGCTCCTATGCTCATTCATCCTAGTTCTTAGCTGTCGTGATGTTCGTCCTACATATAGTAGGCCACATGGACATAGGATGCCATATGTAACATATGTGATTCCACAGTTAATGAATTGTTTTATCGTATGGCATCTTCCATCTGCCCCAGTGACATCTTTTTTTCTGTGGTACATATGTGTACAATTGCCACAATTGCTCACATCACATCTATAGCTTCCTTTTTGGTCAAAGATTGTGGTCCAGGGCCCTTCCAATCATTTGTTTTTGTTGCTTTTCTTGACTCTACTAGGGGCAATCATGCTTCTCAGGTCTTTAGGTCTTCTAAAAAACAGATTGGGGTGGGGCGGGATACACGTCTTCAAGAATGGGTCTGCTGCAAGGATCTTCCAGTTCTTTTGGAAGATTTTTTGTATAGTGGGGGCCCTATTGTTACTGTATATCTAGTACAAAAACATACCATTGATGTTTCGTTCTCCGTATGTCTCGTGATTTTGTCGCTACCTGGTCCATCTTCTTTATACAGCTGAATATATTTTTGGACAGCTTCCTCAATATGTGCATCTCCATATCCTTTTTCCTTGAATTTCTCTCTCAGGATCTAACTTTGTTCTTCGTCCGCTTCAAACGACAGAACTGGCCAAATGGGACATTTTTAATCCATCTTGGATGGTGTTGACTTGAAGCATGTAAGTACGAGTTGCCCGCACTAGGTTTAAAGTGAGTTTTCGAAACAATCTTGCCACTGTCATCAGCCCTCAACTCCAAATCTAGGAATACTAGTGATTCTTTCTCCACTACGTGTGTGAATGAAATTCCGAATGGGTTGTTCTCACAATGTGCCAAAAATCCCTCCAACTCTTCATCGCTACCGTTCCATATAATGAGGATGTCATCGATGTACCGCAAATATAGGACCAGATTCTTCCCAAAGGGGTTGTTGTCCCAGATGTATTTGGACTCCCAGTAGCCCATAAATAAATTTGCATAGCTGGGAGCGAACCTGGCCCCCATGACAGCGCCCCTTATTTGTATGTAAAAACAGTCCAGGAAGGAGAAATAGTTGTGAGTCAGAGTGAACTCGATGCAGTCATGGATAAACTGCACCTGCCGCGGGTTAAATTGATGTGCCTCCGCCAGAGAGTATTCAATGGCTCTAAGCCCAAATTCGTATTGTATACACATATATAGTGATGCCACATCGAGTGATAACCAACTATATCCTCTTTCCCACTTATACGTGGCCAGTATTTCCAGGGCATGTCCCGAATCCTTGATATAAGACGGTAGGTTGGTCACTAAGTTTTGTAGGAAGTAGTCTAGATAGCTTCCCAAATTGCTGAACAGGCAATCAATTCCCGCAATAATAAGTCGACCTGGTCGTCTCTCTAGATTATTGTGGATCTTTGGGATGTGATATAAGTGTGGGACTACCGGGTGTTTAACTGCTTGCCGACCAGCCGCCGCAGTTATATGGCGGCAGGTCGGCTCTCCTGGGCGAGAGCCCGTAGCTCTACGTCGGCACTTCTGCGGCCGCTAGGGGGCGTGCGCGCCCCCCCTCGCCCCCGGGTCCTGTGCGCCCCCGGGTTCTGCGGCCGCTAGGGGGCGTGCGTGCCCCCCCTCGCCCCCAGGTCCTGTGCGCCACCGGGCACACGTGATCGCTCGTTACAGAGCGGGGACCAGGAGCTATGTGTGTAAACACATAGCTCCCGGTCCTGTCAGCAGGGGAAACGCCGATCTTCTGTTCATACAATGTATGAACAGAAGATCAGTGATTTCCCCTAGTGAGTCCACCCCCCCATACAGTTAGAACACACCCAGGAACACACTTAACCCCTTCCCCGCCCCCTAGTGTTAACCCCTTCACTGCCAATGGCATTTTTATAGTAATCCAATGCATTTTTATAGCATTGATCGCTAAAAAAAATGCCAATGATCCCAAAAATGTGTCAAAAGTGTCCCAAATGTCCGCATAAGGTCGTAGTACTGAAAAAAAACAATGATCGACGCCATTACTAGTAAAAAAAAATAATAAAAATGCCATAAAACTACCCCCTAATTTGTAAACGCTATAACTTTTGAGCAAACCAATCAATAAACGCTAATTGTGATTTTTTTAATGAAAAATATGTAGAAGAATACGTATCGGCCTAAACTGAGGAAAAAAAAAGTTTTTTTATATATTTTTAGGGGATATTTATTACAGAAAAAAGTAAAAAATACTGTTTTTTTTTTCAAAATAGTCGCTCTATTTTTGTTTATAGCGCAAAAAATAAAAACCGCAGAGATTATCAAATACCACCAAAAGAAAGCTCTATTTGTGGGGAAAAAAGGACGCCAATTTTGTTTGGAAGCCACGTCGCAATTGTCAGTTAAAGCAATGCAGTGCCGAATCGCAAAAAGTGCTCTGGTCATTGGGCAGCAATATGGTCCGGGGGTTAAGTGGTTAAAGTACAGGAATTGGAATTTGCTTTTTGTCAAAATCGTATCTGACACCGTGTCAGGAAGTTCACTTACCAAGGCCGAGATGCTGAGGGTGGCTCACCTTTGCGACCTGATGCGATCTGTCCCCTGGAATGGGAACAGAGGGACAGACGCACCCGGAGGCATGGGTACCAGCGGGAAGGTGAAAGTCTGGTGCGTGAAGCAGGTACAAGCAGATCAAGACAGGTGCGTGGAGTAGGTACAAGCAGGTCACCGGCTGGAAGGCTGCAGCAAATGAAGCCGACGGTAGTCCGTGCACAGAGGTATATCACCGGGATCAGGTAATTCGTAGGTTGGGTAGGGCTGGAAACAGGTCCGGATAACAAGCCGTGGACCGGGGTTAAAGAGACAGCGGTAGTCCAAGTTCAGGCCGGAGGTCAAGGGCAGAAGAAGATCGGATATCAAAGTTCAAGCCGGGGTCAAGTAATTCCAGAAAGCAGCAGTCCAAAAAACAAAGCCAAGGGTCAGGTATCACAGGAATCCAACAGGTAGTATTTAGCAGATAACACAGAAGCTGTTTACAAACCAGCAACCAGAGAGGAGGAAGGGGCTGGTTCAAATAGGCTGCTCAGGCCACTGATTGGCCGAGAGCGGGACGGGCCTGTGCGTGCGCACACGCGCACACGGCGGGCAGACGCACCACGCACACGCGCCGCCCAAGGGAGCGCGATGGCGCTGGGCTGTCACGCAGCTGGGGAATCGGAAGGTGAGTGGGATTGATACCCTGACAGTGCCCCCCCCCCCAAGGGGCGGACTCCGGACGCCCAAACTGTCCATCAATTCTGGATGTTCCCGATGGAAAGCCCTAATTAAACGGGGAGCGTGTAGATTTCTGGAAGGCTCCCAGGAGTTATTTTCTAGAGGATATCCTTTCCATTTGATTAAATATTGGAGCTGTCTCCCCCTCTTTCTGCAGCTTAGGATAGTTTCCACCTCAAATTCCTCTTCTCCCTCAACCTCTACTGGTGGAGGCGGAAGTTCCTCTCTCCCAAGGAACGGGCTAGACAAGACTGGTTTAAGTAAAGAGGCATGAAAAACTGGATGAATCTTGTAGTTTCCAGGTAATGCTAGTTCAAGAGCCACGGGGGTTAATTTGTCGTTTGATTTTGAATGGGCCGATGAACCTGGGGCCCAGCTTCTTTTTTTTTTTTTTTTTTCTTTTTCCACTTTCAGCTTTTACTGCACAAGAGAGACCAGCTCATGGTAGAGGTGCTCAGTTTTCATCTCTGTTTCAGATTTGCATCATCTGTGGAACTTTCCCCTTTTTTTTTATATATTATATGTATATATATGTTGTAAGAACATTTTTATGTTTAGAACATTTTATAGCTACCTTTATTTATATGTTGATTTATTAATTTTCCTTTTCACCAACCCCCCCCCACCCCCCCTCTCCCCTCCTCCCCCTCCCTCCTCACCATACTCCTCTTGATGCTCTCTTATCTTATTGAATTATGTCCTGGGTCGTAGGTTTTCTACGTAGCTCCATGATCTTTTAAAAGCTCTCCAACTTTCCCATTTTGTATTGTCCCAGTTATCTTCAAAGCTATCCCTAAGATCTTCCATCATATATGTTTCCTCTACGGCATCTATCCATTCCAATATCGTGGGACATTCTGTTTCCTGCCACTTTCTTGGAATCAGCCTTTTGGCGGCATTTAATAAATGTGGTACCAAAGATTTCCTATATTTCTTATTCGTTTCCTCCCCTCCGTGGAAGAGGACCGTCCAGGGTTCTATTTTTATTTTTTCCTTTGTGATCTCTTCTATTATTTTCAAAATCTTTTCCCAATAAATTTTAACCTTTGGACATTCCCACCACAGGTGAGCCATATTACCAGGTGATTTACAGCCCCTCCAGCAGTCCGCTGACTGGCCTGTCTTGAATTTGCTAAGTTTTTCTGGTGTGATGTACCATCCTGATAGGCATTTGAAGTTCATTTCAGCAGATCGACTGTCGGGGGCCGATGTGTGGGTCAGTTTTAAAAAAATTTCCCTTGTGCTCCTATCACACCGTGATCCTAATTCCCTCTCCCATTTTTTAATGAAGGGATGTACCTCTAATTCCTCCCGCTGTATTAGGATCTTATATATCTTGGATATGGTACCTTTCCTGCTTTCCATAGAACATAGTTTTTCAATGTCAGAAAGTTGATCTTCCTTTCTTAATGGTTGGGGGAGTTTCTGTATAAAGTGATTTAACTGTCGGTATCTCCATTCATTAAGTGTCATAAAATGTTCTTTTTGCTCTATTTGTCTGTATGCTAATATGTGTCCTTGGTGTATAATATCCCTTACTTGTGCCTTATTATTTTTGATCCAATTACCTTCTACCTCTGTTTTCCCCGGGGGGAAGTAATCGTTATCTTTTAAGAAGATGAGGGGGGAGTTGAAATTTTTATCTATTTTTTTTTGTGTACTATCCCATATTCTAAGTGCATTTTTTGTGATTGTGTGTGTTGCTTTACCTAGTGCCCTATGTTGTGGAGGGTTCCATATTATTTTTTCTAATTCCACATTTGCAATAAAACTCTCCAAACTAACCCATCTTTTTTCTGTGTTTACTCTGGCCCACTCCACAGCTCTCGACAGGATTGTTGCCTCATAGTACTTTTTAAGGTCCGGGATAGCCAGTCCCCCCTTATTTTTAGTCAGTATAAGGGTCTGCAAAGATATTCTGTGTTTCTTGTTTCCCCATATAAAGTTCATAATTAATTTTTGGAGAATGCGAATCAGTTGTTTTGGGAGTTTAATCGGTACCATCTGAAATTTATATAGGATCTTAGGTATCAATATCATTTTACAAAAGTGTATTCGTCCGAACCACGAAATTGGTCTATTTTTTATTCTAGTTATTTCGTTTTTAATTTCTTCTATCAAGGGGACATAGTTGATTTCATACATTTTCCTTTCGGTACTAGCCAGATAAATGCCGAGATATTTAAGCTTTTTAACCCATGGGAATTTATATTCTGATCTGAGGTTTAGTATTTCCTTCCTAGGTGTGCTGGCGTTTAATATTTCCGTTTTATTGATGTTTAATTTAAAGTTTGAAATTTCCCCATATTGACTACAGACCTTTAATAATTCTGGGATCAAAGTTTTAGGGTTTGTCAAGTAGAAAAGCACATCGTCTGCAAATGCCGCCAACTTATGTTCTTCTTTTCCCACCTTAATTCCATGTACTTCGGGGCATTTTCGTATTCTGGCTAAGAGGGGTTCGAGGGACAGCACGAACAGTAATGGCGAGAGGGGACACCCCTGTCTCGTGCCGTTTTCCATTAAGAAATATTGGGAGAGGCCTCCATTTATTTTAATTCTGGCCGTTGGGGCTTTATATAGGGTTCCTATCCACCTCATCATCCTACTTCCAAATCCCATAGTTTCCATGGTTTGTAACATGAATCCCCAGTCTACCCTATCGAACGCTTTCTCGGCATCGATCGACAGGAGTAGACTGGGGACTCCACTTCTCCTCATTTCTTGAATCAGGAGGAGGGTCCTTACCCCGTTGTCTCTTCCCTCTCGGCCCTGGATAAACCCTGTCTGGTCGGGGTGTATTAGCCCCGCCATCTCCCGCTTTATTCTCTCGGCCAATACCTTTGCAAACAATTTTACATCTGTATTTAACAGAGATATTGGCCGGTAGCTCGAACATATCCTAATATCTTTACCTTCCTTAGGGATAACTGTTATTGTTGCCTCAGCAGCTTCTCTACTTAGGGTATAGTCCTTTCCAAGACCGTTGAAATATTGGCTTAATCGGGGTATAAGGATGTCTTTACATTTTTTATAATAGAGTACGGTGAAACCGTCAGGGCCTGGACCTTTCCCTGATGCTGTACCTGATAAGGCTAATTGTACTTCATTTTCCGTAATCGGCCTATCCATTATTAATGCGTCTATAGGTTTTACTGATGGTAGTCCCGTCCCCCGCAAAAAATCTGAGATTTTAGATTTTTTCTCTCCTTTTCCCCAATTTTTCTGTTTTACTGCGTATAAACTTTCGTAGTAAACACGGAAATTTTCCGCTATCTCTTTTGTGTTATATACCTCCACCCCTTGTTTGTTTTGGATTTTCTCTATATAATTTCTTCCTTTCTTTTTCTGCACTAGCTTTGCCAGATGTTTACTGGACTTATTACCTCCCATGTATCTTTCTTTTGCAATTATCTGTAGGTCTCTCTTAGATTCCTGGAATAGTAGGTTTTTAAGTTGATTGCGTTTATTGATCAATTCATGATATAGATCTTGTTGCTGGGTCCCTCTTTTGTGTTTTTGTTCTAACTTAACTAACTCCTCAATTATTTTCTCCTTTTGGAGCCGGTTCTCTTTTTGCTTTCTTGCTCCTTCTGATATTAAAATGCCTCGGATTAAGGCCTTGTGAGCATCCCATAATGTGGCTTTAGATATGTCGCCTGTATTGTTTATATTGAAGTATTCTTCTAGCTCCTTCTGAACCCTAGTTAGGCTATTTGCATCTTTTAATAGTTCCTCGTTGAGCCTCCAAATTTGGGTAGGCCTAGGGTTGCCTGTAATATTGAGGGACACGCTGATTGGGGCATGGTCAGATATAGTCATGGGCTCTATTGTTGCTTTCACCACCTCCTCTAGTAGGTAGTGGTCCACCAGAATATGGTCTATCCGGGAGTAACACTTGTGTACAGGGGAGTAAAAGGTATAATCTCGAGTCGCCGGGTTTAGCACGCGCCAGGCATCGACCAATTGGCTACTGTGGAGATTATTTTTTAGTTTTCTTAGTTGTTTTATATTTATCCCTGTTCCCTGTGTAGTCTTGTCCATTTTTGGGTCCATACAGAAGTTGAAATCACCTGCCAGTATAACCCTACCTTTTTTAAACTCCCTTATCTTCCCTAACATATCATTTAAGAATTTTATCTGTTGGTTATTAGGCGAGTAGATATTTACTAAGGTGCATTCTGTTTCTTCTAGTTTCCCTTTTAATATAAGGTATCTCCCCTCAGGGTCGGTCAGTCTATCGATTAACCGGAATCTCACTACCTTGGCAAACCCAATGGCTACTCCTCTTGCCCGTTTTGAGATAGTGTCCCCATAGTACCAAGTCGGGAAGTCTATTGAGTTTAATTTTACATTTGAGTCATTAGTAAGATGGGTCTCCTGTAAATAAGCTACCTCAGTTTTTATTCTCTTCAGTTCTTTTAAAACCTTGTGTCTCTTTGTGGGGCTATTTAAACCTTTTACATTATATGATACAATTTTTATTGTCGGCATTATCTGATGTAGGGGATCTTCTTCTTTGTTTCAAGTTTTAACCTTGACCTAGGTTCATGTATTTTCTCTGTCAGTCTTTTTAGTATGGTGTATCTCCCTCCCCTCCCTCCCCCTCCCCTCCCCCTCCCCCCCTCCCTCTCCCCCCTCCCTCCCCCCCTTCCTCCCTCCCCCCTTCCTCTCTCTCCCTCCTCTCCCTCGCCCCCCTCTCCCCCCTTCCTCCCCTTCCCCAATCCTCCCCTCCCTAGCCAGATATAGGCCTCTAAACCAATTACACCCCTGGTCTAGCTTCCCTCTGGGGTGGGGCCTATTTTCACGATCCCCTTCTAACTAAGAAGGGGGTAACACGATAAAATAGGTGACAGGTACTGAGTTTCACTGGGGTAGTGGGGCCACCCTATTATGTGGCCCACTCCCCCTCCCCTTCAGAGGGGAAAAGACAGGAGAGTACACAGCCCTGGAGAAATTTCATTATCCGTCTGCCGTCTCCCTCTATTCACTCCATCCTGGTAGGTCTGGTATCTGTAGGTCTAATCTTTTACAAAACTCGTTCAGATCTTCAGGGAATCGTAATAGAGCTGATTTCCCTTCTTTGAAGCCCACCAAGCACGCTGGGAATCTCCAGTTATATTTAATTTTCTTAATCACTAATTGTTCTAGGAGAGGTTTTAATAGTCTTCTTCTGGTCAATGTCTCAGGGGCCAGATCTGCATAGATCTGGAGGGGAGACCCCTCATGCATGAGGGGTGGAGATCCCCTCAAGTTCTTCCAAATCTGATCTTTCTCTTCCAGCGAGTGAAATCTCACCACGACATCTCGGGGCCGCTCTATATCGCTTCTACTTGGTCTTCCCACCCGATGGGCTCTCTCAATTCCGATCGGGTCTTCGGCTGTTTTGCCTAACATTGGTTTTAAAATTGTCCCGATTATATTCCTCAAGTCTTCCCCTTTTCCTTCTGGGACCGCTCTAACTCTCAAGTTCTGTCTTCTTGATCTATTTTCCTGGTCTTCCAGTTTATAAAGTATATTTTGGTGTTGGAGGTGGAGCTGGTCGTTTTGTTCCTTTAGCTCAATCGACTCTTGTTTTTGTTTCTCCAGTTGTTCCTCCAACATCTCGACCCTTGAGAGGAGATGACCCAAATCCGTCTTTAGGCTGTGTATCTCTCCTTTAATAGCGTTTTCAAGTCGCATCAGCATCTTTTCCATGTCTCCCATAGTTGGGATTCGATCTTCAGGTCTCTCTTCTTCCCTTCTGCTCATCTCTCCATCCCTCTCTCTGGTCTCTTCCTCTCTAGAGTCCTCTATTAAGTCCCCAGATATATCCCCTTGGGTTGATTTCTGCAGTTTTTTTTCCTCCATTTTTTTCTCTGTTTTCTCTGTTTTCCCCTGTGAGGATTTTGGGGATCCTGTAGTTCTGGAGCTTGTTGTTTTAGACATGTATTGTTGGATTGTACTTGATGTTACCGCAGTTCCAGATGTCTTTGGGGTTACTCCCTTTGTTGATCTGCTTGACATTCTGGACATACTATTCTTCACTTTTCTAATTCTTTTCCCCAGGTTGCCAACTTATTTACTTCCTTCCGGCCTCTAGCTCTGAATTTTCCTCTTAATTGCTGCCGTCGGTTTTGTTTATATGGGTTCCAGCTGTCTTCTTATAATTTACGGAGTTCCCCCCTTATCTCTCTTAACCCCTGAGGTAAGTTCTTATCTCTCCCGAGGGGGGGGTTCCTCTCTCTCCTATGGGGGGTTCTCGGAAGGGTTTAAAGCTATTATTGCTAGACTCTTTATAGGGTTCCTTCTGTTCTCTTTAAAATCTAAAAAAAATTTTAAGATTTTGTCGACTATATACTTCAAAATAATAACAGTTACACCGGTAGTGATCAGGGGTTAGCCGTCACCCGAGGGAAGAGGAAAGGATTTATATATAGTTGTGTCACTGAAGCGCCCCCCACTGTTGATATTTGAATTTAATTGATTTAAATGTAAATAATTGCATACAGTCCTGTGGTGCGTGGCCGATCTCTTACACACCTTCTGGCGTCTAGTATATCGTGGCCAAGATGTTGTTTTATCCTGATGTTCTAGAGTTTATTTCCAGGGGAGGACCGCAGGGGTTATACAACTCTATACTTCCTTTCTGCGTCCCCTTAGTATTTCTTCTATATCAGCTCAATCAACCCGAGAGTACTACATCCATACACCCTCCGATTTCAAATTGTACGAGTTCATTAAAGGAATCCCTTCTGGTTGTTTACCGTTAAGGGAGGGAGAGAGAAGAAAAAAAAAACAAAAAAAAACAACCACGGAGAGGAATAAGGGAAAAAGGAGAGAAAAAAAAAAAAAAAGGAAAAATTTCCTCCGGTGGGGATCGCCTATTTCGGACCTCCAGCGTTTCAAGTGCGATGTTTATACCGTCATATGAAGGGTCTCAGGATTAACAATTTTGTAACCACCTCATACCATCATACTATCTTCAAAGGGATACTTTTTTTTTTTCCCCAATCATTGCAGTAGACCTGAGTTTTCCAGTATACACAGCAGACCCAGTAGTTGCATTTAAAATTTTCTCTCTATGCCTCCTCTCTTACTGTATACATTATGGCCAGATTCACTATTCCAGAGCACTTTGCTCTGGAGTAACGCTTCTGATTGCGTTGCGAATTTTTAGGAGCAAGTGCTGTCATTCACGAAGCACTTGCTCCTAAAGTTGCGGCAGCGCATCGTGAGGCCAATTCAAATGTCGCGGTACTTGTAGTATGCTAACTACCGTGACGTACTGCGCATAGCGTCGATTCCAAACATGTATGTCATCTTGAATGAACGTCAATGACGTCATCCCATTCATGACCGTTTTACGCAAGCGACGTTTTACATACGACTATACTATACTCCAGCCCCATGTAGTATATCTATGCGCCGCGTATCCCGTCCGGAAACGTCTATCGTCACTGCGTCGCGCCGGATTTCGATCGTGAATTGCCGTTCCGCTCATTAACATATTTTTGTAGCGTTCGCGGAACGCCCCCGGCTTTTTAAGTTGAAGTCGATGCGATGGCGAAACGTTACGCTGCTCGCATCGAACTTCAACCCGCGTTTCTTGCTGTTACAGAGAAACGCCGAAAGCACTGTTACCTGGCGGATCACTGATCCTAACCTTCATGTCTGGCCCTATGTATCACAATCCATTTCATGTCAGAGAACGCAGTCTGATTTTCCAGGAGGCGATTTAAAATTTTGGATGTTAGCTATTCTTTACCTTCAGGATCCGTTTGCTTACTACCTCTTTTCACCATTGGGTCGGCTGTTCCCATGTGTCTTATCCGTTCCATGTAGGTCGCCTACTGGAAGTTCCCGGCGTCGTCCTTATTAAGGAGCTGATGTAACCTGTCCTATTGTGGGAGCATACCGCGTGGCGCCTCAGCTCACGCCGCAATCATGTCGGATTCCCGGGTCATTACGATTGTTCTACGGTGGAGCTGCGATGGGTCCCCGACTCAAACCGTACTCATACCAGGCTCCCCGGCCGGCCAAGCCACCGTGTGTCTTCCGCGGCGTCTCAGGTCTGTTTCCCGGGGGATATCTAATGTCCCGTCTCGTCGCTTCCAGCTCAGCGCCTCTCACCTGCTTCTCACCGCCCCACCCTCAGCGCGGCGCGTCACGTCCCTACGTGCACGTGCACGCCATCCCCGGCCGCCCAGGCTTTGGGGCCCAGCTTCTGAGATGGAATTGGTAATTTAAGGTTAAGAGCAGATAGCCAAACCTCTTCCCCAACTCTGAAGGCCGGACACTCCTTTTTTTCCCTGTCATAGTATTTCTTGAAATTTTCCTGTGCGTGTTGCATGACTTCTTGAAGTTTCTGAAAGTTCTGCTGAATGTGGACTAAATGCTCCTGGACCGCTGGGACAGGTGTTTCAGGGATGGAATCCGGAAGGAATGAAGGGTGATAGCCGAAATTGGCCCAAAAAGGAGTTTGATTAGTAGATGCATGTATTGAATTGTTATAGGAAAATTCTGCCGACTGCAGTAAGGATGACCAATCATTCTGGGAGACAGAGCAAAAACAACTGAGATATTGTTCCAATGTTTGGTTGGTTCTTTCCGTCTGACCGTTGGATTGAGGATGATAGGCAGAAGATAGACAGACTTTGATTTTCAGTGCTTTGCAGAGCTCCTTTCAGAACTTGGACGTGAACTGCACCCCTCTGTCGGATACAATGCTCTTGGGCACACCGTGCAGTCTCACTATCTCTTTGAAAAAAAAATTTGGCCGTCTCTGTCGCAGAAGGTGTGCCGATCATAGGCAGAAAATGAGCCAGTTTGGATAGACGGTCAACTACAACCAAGATCGTCGTAAAACCTTCAGAGGGGGGCAGATCGACAATGAGGTCCATGGAAACCTCTGTCCATGGGCGTTCCGGAACGGGAAGAGGTTTCAATAGACCCCAGGACTTGGTCTTTGGCCCTTTGCAGTGCTGGCAGCGGGGACAAGAAGAGACGTAGACCTTGCAGTCATGTCTCCACTTCGGCCACCAGAAGGAACGGTTGATCAATTCAGCAGTTTTTCGTGTTCCAAAGTGGCCCGCTAATTTGTGATCATGAAACATACTTAGAATTTGTTGTCTTAGTTCCACTGGTACAAAGATCTTATTCCGTGACCACAGCAGGTCATCTCGTCTCTCTAGAGAAAACGTGATTGGGTCAGAGCAGCATTTGGAGGCCTCTTTTAGAGCGTTTAGCAGGTCTGTTTGAGAAACCAAAAAGAAATTCTGGGCGGTAAGGATGGTACTAGGTTCTGGCCTGGCGGAGGTGTCCGAGAACATTCTAGATAGGGTGTCAGCCTTCCTATTCTTTGAGCCTGGTCTAAAAGTGATGTGAAAGTTGAAACAAGTAAAAAAGAGGGCCCAACGGGCTTGTCTAGGTTTTAGGAGTTTAGCAGAACGCAGGTATTCCAAATTTCTATGGTCAGTGAAAATTAATATGGGATGAAGGGCGCCTTCCAAAAGGTATCTCCACTCTTCTAAAGAAAATTTAATAGCCAACAGTTCCTGGTCTCCAACGTCATAGTTCTTTTCTGGAGGGGTTAACTTCCGGGAAGCGTATGCCACCGGGTGAAGGAGAGATTTTAGCCCCTGTCTTTGTGACAAAATAGCCCCAATGGCCGTCTCAGAAGCATCGACTTCCAAAATGAAAGGCAGAGCCGGGTCGGGATGCCGTAGAACAGGTGCGGAGGAGAAGGTAGCTTTAAGTTGTGTGAAAGCCTCTTGAGCCTTCTGGGGCCAGTGAAAGCGACAACCCTGACGGGTCAGCTCGGTAATAGGGGCTACAATAGAGGAGAAGCCAACAATAAACCTCCGGTAAAAATTGGCGAAGCCAATAAATCGTTGTATGCCTTTCTTATCAACCGGAGCGGGCCAGTCTTGGACAGCCTTAACTTTTTGTGGATCCATGGCAATCCCGTTGGTTGAGATGATGAACCCCAGAAATTGGATGGTTGTTTTCTCAAACTCGCATTTTTCGGCCTTAAGGTACAATTTGTGTTCTCTGAGAATGGCCAGAACTTTCTTGACGTGGGTCCGGTGTAGCTCGAGGGAAACTGAAAAAATAAGGATGTCGTCTAAATAAACAACCAAAAAATCATCTAAATATTGGCGGAAAATATCGTTAACCAGATGCTGGAACGTGGCGGGAGCATTACAGAGGCCGAAAGGCATTACTTGGTACTCGAAATGCCCGAACCTGGATCTGAAGGCAGTTTTCCACTCATCTCCGGCCCTGATCCTGATGAGATTGTAGGCCCCTCGGAGATCTAGTTTGGAGAAGACTTGGGCCGCACGGAAACGTTGGAACAATTCTGAGATGAGGGGTAGCGGGTAACGATTTTTGATGGTAATCTTATTTAATTCCCGGTAGTCGATACAAGGCCTGAGGGAGCCATCCTTCTTCTCGACGAAGAAAATTCCTGCTCCGGCTGGCGAAGAAGAAGGGCGAATGAATTTCTTTGTCAAGTTTTCATCAATATAGGCCTTGAGGGCAACTAACTCCGTTTTAGACAAGGGGAAGATACGACCGAAAGGGATCTTAGAGCCAGGCAAAAGGTCAATAGGACAATCGTATGGCCTGTGTGGGGGAAGGCGATCGGCCTGTTGCTTGTCAAAAACGTCCTTAAACTCGATGTAAGCAGACGGAATAAGAAGGGGCTTGTCCGGTGTGGTAGACAGGATGGAACAAGAGGTCTTGGGAGGTAGGAGGCAGTACTGGGAGCAGTAAGAGGATGAAAATTTGATCTCTTTCTTGCACCAATCTATGCACGGTTGATGAACCTGCAGCCATGGAAGTCCCAAGATGATGGGAAACATTGGGGACGGTATAAGGTCCAAACAAAGAAATTCTTGATGTCCGGTGTCAGAGATGGCAAGGATAGGCTGGGTTTCCTGGGTGACGAGACCGGAACGGGGAAGAGAGCCGTCCGCCAGATGGATTTGTAGATGGAAGTCTTTAGGACGGCAGGGAACGCGCAGCTTCTGGGCCAGGGCAGAATCCAGAAAGCAGCTGCATGCTCCGGAGTCAATTATGGCTGGCAGCCGGGTTGCCCCCTCCGGGAGCTGCAAGGAAAGAAAGAGGACAACATGAGTCTGTGAATTAGCAATGTGGCAACTGAAAGCAGGTGGTGACTTCAACTTACAAGGTCTTACTGGACAGGAACGAAGGAAGTGGCCAGCTCCGCCACAGTACAGGCACAAGTTGGACCGACGTCTATGCTGTCTCTCTTCAGGAGTGAGGGGTCCCCGGACTAGACCAAGTTGCATGGGTTCAGGATCTGGAAGAGTAGGAACCGGTGGGACCGGAAGAGGTGGAGGAGCAGGAGAGAACCTTGGTGGAGTCCAGTTGGGACGGTTCGCTTGGAAGCGTTCTGCCTGTCGTTCCCGGAGACGTCGGTCAAGCTGGGTGGCTGACTGAATCAGGTCCTCAAGTAAAGCAGGAGGATCGAGCCTAGCCAACTCGTCCTTGAGGGACTCGGACAGTCCTTGACGAAATTGGTACTTGAGGGCAGGCTCGTTCCACCCAGTGTCAGCAGACCATTTTCTGAACTCTGCAATGTAATCCTCCACAGGCCTCCTGCCCTGGTTCAAATTATGAAGAGTGGCCTCAGCCGTGGCTGAGAGCAGAGGATCGGCATATAATTTGGACATGTGTTCAAAAAAAGAGTCCATAGTATCCAGAATCGGGCTTCTTTGTTCCATAAGACTGTGTGCCCAGGACTGTGGTTCATCAGCAAGGAGCGACATCACAAAGCCTACCTTCACAGCTTTGGAGCAGAAAGTCCTGGGTTCCAAGACTAAGTACAGAGAACAGGCTTTTTTAAAGGCCCGAAACTTCTTGCGGTCGCCCGTAAACCGCTCGGGGGTAGGTACCCGGGGCTCCGGGTGAGTCACGATCATTGCTGGTGCTGGAGCGGGCTGGGAGGTAGAGGCCCCCGCTCCCGGAACTGCAGGGGGGACTGATGATCCAGGTGCGGTGGTCAACTGTTGAAGGCGGCCATCCATCTGAAGATAGCCCTCCTGTAACTTTTGAACGGCGTCCGTTAAGGTTGAGACTTGTTGGCAAAGAGTCTCAAAAGCTGAGCGCACCCTGTCGGCCTCAGACATTGGCTGGTTTGTACTGTCAGGAAGTTCACTTACCAAGGCCGAGATGCTGAGGGTGGCTCACCTTTGCGACCTGATGCGATCTGTCCCCTGGAATGGGAACAGAGGGACAGACGCACCCGGAGGCACCGGTACCAGCGGGAAGGTGAAAGTCTGGTGCGTGAAGCAGGTACAAGCAGATCAAGACAGGTGCGTGGAGTAGGTACAAGCAGGTCACCGGCTGGAAGGCTGCAGCAAATGAAGCCGACGGTAGTCCATGCACAGAGGTATATCACCGGGATCAGGTAATTCGTAGGTTGGGTAGGGCTGGAAACAGGTCCAGATAACAAGCCGTGGACCGGGGTTAAAGAGACAGCGGTAGTCCAAGTTCAGGCCGGAGGTCAAGGGCAGAAGAAGATCGGATATCAAAGTTCAAGCCGGGGTCAAGTAATTCCAGAAAGCAGCAGTCCAAAAAACAAAGCCAAGGGTCAGGTATCACAGGAATCCAACAGGTAGTATTTAGCAGATAACACAGAAGCTGTTTACAAACCAGCAACCAGAGAGGAGGAAGGGGCTGGTTCAAATAGGCCGCTCAGGCCACTGATTGGCCGAGAGCGGGACGGGCCCGTGCGTGCACGCGCGCACGCCCGAGGACGGGCGCGTGCTCGTGCACGCGGCGGGCAGACGCACCACGCGAGCGCACGCGCCGCCCAAGGGAGCACGATGGCGCTGGGCTGTCACGCAGCTGGGGAATCGGAAGGTGAGTGGGATTGATACCCTGACACACCGCTTTTTCCAACAGTTTTTTAAGATCCTTATTATAAAGTACCGTAGGGTCCCATAGTAGCCTTTCGTATGTGGTGGTATCTCCAATCAGCCTATAGGCTTCTTCTAGATAATGTTCTTTATCTTGTACCACAAGACCTCCGCCCTTTTCAGCTTTTCTTATTATAATTTCTGAATTATTCTTCAAGCTGTTTAAGGGGGCCTCTAAGTCTATGTTGGATCTTCTTTTGCTTTTCTGGCTCTTATTCCCACAGATCTTTCTGAATTCTCTTAGAACAACCTCATAGAATGTGGATATGAAGTTGCCCTTATTCCAGTGCGGGTAGAAGCTTGACTTCGCCCTAAAATTGGTGCCAATTATTTGCTCTTCACCTGTTGGAACCAATAGTTCAAAAACTCTTCTTCACACGATACAGTAGTTTCATCTAGAATCTCACTAGGTGCTCCATTTATTTTTTTTTAGCCTAAAGAACCGCTTTACCGTGAGATTGCGTATAAACTTCAGATCGATGAATAGTTCAAAGAGGTTGGGAGGACTCTCTGGAGAAAAATTCAGGCCTCTTCTCAACAATTTGAGTTCCTCTTCTTTAAGGATACATTTTGACAAATTAAATATTTTAATGGTAGAATGATTCTCTACTTCCTCTGTTCTCTTCTTGGATTTCTTCCCTCCCCTCTGGCCTCTTCTCGTAGGTTTCTCAAACTTCGAGTGTTTGGGTGGGAGCAGATGGACCTGACTACTAGATTCTTCTGAGCTGTGGGTCTTTTCCACCCCGCAGCTCCTTTCCCAAAAAAAGAGCAAGAATTGTCATCCTTTTTGGCTATTGTTGTTTTGGGTTTACATCCTCCTATAGTACTCTCACTGGTGGGCTCAGTTGGTATTTCTTGCAACATTGGTACCATTTGGGATGTATCGACCACATCCATAGTGCCCTCATGTAGTAGAGGGTCATCTATTTTTGTGGGGTCATCTATTTTAGGTGCGTTTTCTTTATGTGCGTTGTTCCCATTGGTCTCTACTTGAATCCTCTTTTGTATCAATGGGGCAGGGAAATCCTCATGTACATGTGATCTGAAAGATTTGTTATAAAACTGATCCTCATTGTTTCTATTATCATTTAGATTCCTATTTTTATTGTTTGTGTATTTTTGTTTAATTTTATTTCTATTATTATTTTTAAGTCGCTGGTTTGTCTTGTTCTCATGATTTTTGTTATTACTCTTATAGTGACGATTATGGGTATTTCCGTTTCCAAGCTCTTGTTTGGGGTGGTTTTCGGAGGGGCTCATATCCCTTCTTTTTGTTAATCTATTTGTCTCTTTATCTGGAATTAATGGATTTTGATCTCTCTTCCAGTTGAATTCACATCCTGACAGATAGTCTTGTCTGTCTCTTTCAAATTTCCCTGACTTTCAAACTATTAAGTCTGCTTCAAATTCCATGGTTTTCTCATTGATACTGTTGTCCCATTCTGAGAACCCTTCTATACCAGTATATGCAGTGTCAGGGTCAGTACCGGGGAATTGAACCTGGGACCTCTCTGTTACCAGTCCAACACCTTGCCTTTGAGCCACTTTTTAGTTGCTATTTCTGTCTGCTGTCCATCAAAGCCTGGTCCTGGAATATGTGCTGATTGCCTTCTCATTGCAATCTGCACCAGACTCCTGTTTCAGCTGAGGCAGGTTATCCAATTAACCAGGGTATAAAGCCCTGCCTCACTCTGGGAGCCTTGTCGGTTCATTCTGATCAGATCATTCTGTCTGTGCCAACAGCTCCTGTATGTTGATCTTCTGCTGCAAGACTGACCCCCGGCTTTTGACCCTTGGCTCGTTTTTGGACTTCTGCTTTCCTGAACCCCTGACCCCGGCTTGGACTTTGGATACCCGATCTTCACCTGCCCTTTGACCCCGGCTTGTATTTTTGGACTTTCCCTGTCTTCTCCAGCCCCGGACCACGGCTTGTCTCTTGGACCTGTTTTCAGCCCTGCCCTGACCAGTGAAATACTTTTGTGCCTGGACGATCTTCTGTTCATCTGCTGCAGCCTTCCAGTCGGTGATCCGCCTGTACCTGCTCCACGCACCTGACCATCATCTTCCCGCTGGTACCGGTGCCTCCCGGTGCGTCCGTCCCTCTGTCCCAATCTCAGGGGGCGGATCGCATCAGGTCGCAAAGGTAAGCTCACAAGTCTGCAAATGGACTCCACTCTAGGTAAGCCCTCACATAATGAACTGACAATAACATGGAGTCCGCAGACTTGTATAAAATGCTCACCTCCCTGACTCTGCAAGTCTCCAGCCTGGGCCAAACCATTCTGGAACTACAGCAAGAAATTCAGTTCTTAAAGGGACAGCACGCCAGCCCCGGAACCAGCATGTCCAGAGCCATTTGTTGTTATGCCAGAGAAATTTGATGGTAGCCGTGCATCCTTCTCCTGTTTTAAAATGGATTGTCAACTATTATTTACTCTTAAACCTAGGACCTATGCCACGGACTATATTAAGGTTCGTGCTACCATCAACCTGCTTATAGGACAAATTAAATCATGGGCTCATCAGTTGCTGCAGGAAAAGAGTGCAGTCTTGGACACCTGGGAAACCTTTATGTTTGCTTTAGACTCACACATTCCTGTCTCAAGAGGATCAACGCTCCCAGTTGCTCTCAATTCACGTGGCCTACGGGTATCAGGGACAGAAATATTCCATACAGACACAACATCAAGCCAGCCCAGTATGTGCCAAGCTATGAACCTCAGTATGTGCCCAACCATGAAGTCCCAACACCACAAAGCCTTGACGCTCCTGTGGATGCACCCAGGACTACTTGGAGGTTGAGGAACCCATGCAGATCGGGGCCATCCGGTCCGGGCTATCTTGGGTAGAAAAGGAGCGAAGGAGAGGCTATGGACTTTGTTTTTATTGTGGTGTAAGTGGGCACTTTATTTCTCTTTGCCCAACCCGCCCACCTCGGCCAAAGGCTCTTCAAGTGGGTACTATTGGTAGTTTTTTTGCTTCTTTGCCTGTTATGCAGCTTGAAGTTCCTTTGCCCCAGTCTGACATTCCGGTGACTACTGTCCAGTCCAATGCACCTGTTCATCAGCTTGCTGTACCTACCTTCCCAGTTGAAGTCCCGGCTCCAGTGTCTCCAGTTCCTGTGTCTCCAGTTCCTGTGTCTCCAGTTCCTGTTCCCGTGTCCCCAGTTCTGTGTCTCGGTGTCCTCAGTTGAAGTTCCAGCTCGGTGTCCCCAAGTGAAGTTCTTCCACCTGACTTGTCTATGCCTCAAATTACCATGTCCGTACAAGATCTAGTAATATTTGAACGAGCTTTACAAGAAGTGCACCCCCTGCAAGAACTTCAAAAACTAAGTCCAAAAAGAAAAAGTAAAAATTGCTTTGTTTCCCCATGGTTTGGATGAAGACTGTCCCTATTCCCCTTTAAACGCCCGGAGGGGTTTTTAAGGGGGGGGAACGAGGGTCGCCGGGGAATGCCTGGGACCTTGTACCAGTCCAACACCTTGTTTGAGCCACTTTTTAGTTGCTATCTGTCTGCTGTCCATAAAGCCTTCTGGATGTGCCGATTTCCTTCTCAGCAATGCACCAGTTGTTTCAGTAGCAGGTTATCCAATTAACCAGGGTATAAGCCCTGCCTCACTGGCTTGTCGGTTCATTCTGATCAAATTCTGTCTGTGCCAACAGCTCCTGTGTTGATCTTCTGTGCAAGACTGACCCCCGGCTTTTGACCCTTGGCTCGTTTTTGGATTCTGCTTTCCTGAACCCCTGACCCCGCTTGACTTTGGATACCCGATTACCTGCCCTTACCCCGGCTTGTATTTTTGGACTTTCCCTGTCTTCTCCAGCCCCGGACCACGGCTTGTCTCTTGATTTTTCAGCCCTGCCCTGAAGTGAAAACTTTTGTGCCTGGACGATCTTCTGTTCATTGCTGCAGCCTTCCATCGGTGATCCGCCTGTACCTGCTCCACACCTGAAATCTTCCCGCTGTACGGTGCCTCCCCCGCCGATTAAAAAAAAATCGATTAATCGAACACAAAAATTTTGATCAGTAACAGCCCTACTTTTTTTTTATTTTGGGTAAATTTACAATTTAATAAGCATATTTTCCTCAAATGATATATGAAGTGTATGTGGTATGTGTTTATGGAATAATTGTATGACATAGTTAGAGATAGAGTTAATATTGCACTGGAGATAAAATCGATGTAGCTACATAAACTTTAAACAGTAGCAAAAGCAGTCCTAGAAACATGTAGCCAAGTATGATACTGGTATAAAAATGTGTACAACGATGCCACTGCTGAATCCAGATGAGGAGAGGTTAACATCAGTCCGTCGGCATGTAGATGTCCCATGAAGGGAACTATTACAACTCCCAGTGGATGGTTGTAGAATCCCAGGTTGATAGAGGGAAGTGATAGAGGGAAGTGTAACAGCCCTTGCATGTGGCAGATAGTAAGGTCCTGCGGGCATGCAGATATGAAGGCACAGCACAGGAGCCCTTCAGATGAACACAGCAAGCCCCGGCGGTGTCCGTGATGTCACCGGATCTCCGACGGAACTCCCTGAAGGCCCGGAACCCGGCGGAGAGGAGAGTACCAATCAAAAGAATTTTAATCGATTAAAAAAAAAAAATTGATCGATCAAAAAAATGTAAGATTAATCAATGAATTAATAGTTAATTTCCACAACCCTAAAAAAAATGTCCCCGGATTTCATTTTTAACCACTTCCTGACGACCGTACGACTTTGTACGACTGCAGTGTGGATGCCAATCGCGTGCCCCCGCCGCATCACTGAGATGCCGATGCGCGTGCCTTGCGGCCGCGATGTCTGCCAGGCACCCGCGATCGGCGGTTACACAGACAAGGACGTGGATCTGTGTGTGTAAACACACAGATCCACGTCCTGTCAGGGAGAGAGACCGATCTGTGTCCCTTGTACATAGGGACTAGGGATGAGCCGAACACCCCCGCGTTCGGTTCGCAGCAGAACCGTTGAACGGTCCGATCGTTCGCACACGAACATTTAGAACCCCATTGAAGTCTATGGGACTCGAACGTTCGAATTCAAAAACGATCATTTTAAAGACCTATTTTCAAGTTATTGTTGAAAAATGTCTTTCAGAACCCGGGTCTTGCCCCAGGGAACATGAATCAATGGAAAAAAGTCTTAAAAACGGTTGTTTTTTCAGGAGCAGGACTCCTAAAAAAACTACTGTTTTTAACTTTTTTCCATTGAAAGTAGTATCAATGGAAAAAAAGTTTTAACAACGGTCGTTTTAAAGACCAATTTTCAAGTTATTGTTGGAAAACGTCTTTCCTGACACAGCATGACAGCATATACGTATGGGAAGGCTCCGCCCCCTGCCCAATCAGGACCGGTTATACTATAAAAGTAGGTCTCCTCCCCTACCCCCGCATTCTCTGTTTTTTCCTTCACTGCTACAGTTATACTACTGCTAAAGAAAGCAGGAATTTTTTTTTTTCCCTCACCTGGCCGGACACTTCCCGCCAAGCCGCACAGGTTCAAAGCCTCTCCTGTGACGAAGCTCCCCGCAGTACAGGCAGACCTGAACGCCTAATGGGGGAGGCCTCACCCCAGCAGGATCCAGGAAGATGGGGGTGAAGGCATATGGTCTCTAGGGATTGCTCATTTATCATGACGCCATGTATGGACATTCATTGGACTTTGGACATGAAGCATGCAGGTGGTAAGGCACCACATGGTGCACACAATTCTATTTAGTTATTGCTGCAAGTATAGGCAAGTATGTGGTTAAACTTGCATTACTGAAGGGCTGTGGTTGTGTCTGCAATACTGCTAATGATGATAGCAGGTGCTGTGCTGGGCTGAAGCCTTCCATTTAACTGAATAAGCCTGGCTCTACAGTCTTGATTTATTTCCTGCAGGTTTGTGGTTAATTTGCATTTCTGAAAAGCATATATCACACATGTGAATGTAACTGGATGTCTGTAGTGTCACTCTGTTTACTAATATTAAACAGACTAAAGGATGTGTTTGCAGCATTGCTGAAGTTTGAACTGATATCAGGTGATATTGAGAGCCCTTTCAGGTTTGTGCAGGGATTGGGCCTGCAGTATGGGCTCACTGTGTATGGAAGTTTGGTCTCCTCTGATAGGTTTAACTTGCTAGTGCTAATGTCATAGGATCATTCATTTGTGCTGCATTCCTGTGATTACATTAACTCCACACAAGGTAAAGCTGTGATGTGTTTACTTCTATGCATTTACATGTTGACCTTGGTGCTAAAATGTCAGGATCTGTTTAGTCACACGCCTTAGTACTTGTTAGCAATAGCTAATTGCTTGTGTTATTTGGGGTACCCCACTGAAAGATATGGGGTTTGTAGTGGTTACTATTTATGGGAAAATAATCCCAGGCATCTGTGAACCAGTAGCAATCAGCCTTCCTAGAGACCAGCAACTTTGAATAAAGGTGAGGGCAGGTAAGTATATGCTATATCCTAAAAAAGAGTGCACATTATGGGCATAATGAGTGTACATCTCAAGCCCTCAACACCAAACACCAGTCTACCTGCTTCGGCGACAAGGGACAGATCCTCTTCAATCCTGAAAAAATCCCACTATGTAGCTAACTGCCAGAAATCGCTACAGGAAGCATAGTGGTCGGGTGTAACTGGTGTGACGGCCAGAATGCAAAACAAGGTTGCAGGCCAAAGACAGTGACAAAGGGGCAGAGACTGAGAAGGCCTACAGTCACTAATGGTTCCATACCAAGCCTAATCAAACAACCGTGCTTGTTTAAAGGCAACCTCTAACTGAGAGCTTGCTTATGGAAAATCGCTCTGACTAGTTGGCATATCAGAAGCAAGAGACGGCGACTTTAACCCCGTCCAAACTGACTGTGTGGAACTCAGGTACTAAGCTATTCAAGCAAAATCAGCTAAAGGGTACCTCTGCCTCTAGAGCATGAATGAATGAAAACTTATATAGCGCGGCACATGTGAACTGAATCGACGCTGGTGCTTGTTGTTCCTGTCTCCTTTGGTATCAAAGAGCAGCCAGCCAAACAGGCTTCAGCAGATTAACCAAGGGTACCATTCTTCCAAACAGAGGAAACAATATCCTTGCAGAGACCCTGTGACAGCAAGTAGATCTGGAGATCAACAAGATTCATACTACTATTAAGTAGTGTTGTTGTGACCTGCGATGAGGCAGGATGGAAGCAGAGCTCTGGTCAGTGATAAGCTCTCTATGGCAGATCCTAGATTGAAAGGTAATAGCCAATGATGGGTACAAGACTGTATGCTGTTTCTCCAGAAATCATTGTGGCCAGTGAACCCGTATGGCCCCTCCCACAAGTGAACACATGCCGCTTTTAGTCAGAGTGGTGACTGTTCAAGTCGGATCTGGCAATATCTAGAAGGAAGATTAATTCCTTATGTTAATCACCAAAGACCAGAGGATAGCCAAAAGATTGACAAGTTAAACGTGGGAGAACTATGGCGGAGAATAAAGAATCAATAATCTTTATTAGCCTAAACCCAAGTCGCCCAATAGGGTCAGCTGACAGTTGGATGTAAAGTTCAGCGAAGGATCCATGAGACCTGTGCATTAGGAAGCCAATGGAATTGTTTTCATTCCTCTACCAATTCATTGCATTCCCCCCATGATGCATCAGAGCACAAGGGCTATGATTACATGGGCGTTGGTCATAGTAAAATTTGAATAACAAGAGGGTCCAAAAGGATGGCATAGGCCATCGTGGCAATTAATCTCTCCAGTCGTCAGTAAAGCCTGACCTCCACAAATCCTACTCCAGGATTTTTAAGGAGTATTGTTCATAGCAGTGCTGCGACTTCAAGGTAGTCCCTACACTACGTTTGAACCCACTGTGGTCTAACTGGGTGCCGTGGACGTCAATAATACACAGGCATTGATTCAAGACGCATAGGAATCGCAGTAAAATCGCACAATTTTATGCCGTAATACTGGAAACCTAGTCCATTAAGTCCAACCTGGTGGTGTGATAGGGGTAGTTACCTTGGTATACCCTGTATGTTGTGGTCGTTCAGGCCGACTTGCGGGCACAAGGACTACTGGTAAGTCTTGTTTGAACAGCAAAGTGAGTAACTTGTAGAGCGCTGACAAATGCGAACCGAATCGCCTCAAGGCGCTTTGTATCCAGAGTCGTGCTGATACTTCAGAAGAGTTGTGGCACAATGGCTTCCAAGTTCTGGGAAAGGTCCCAGTACAGACTCTAATCAAGTCAGGAGGAGCCATCATCGAGAGACAAACTAGTCTCATCGCAGTAATCACCTACTGGAAGGTAATTCTGAATGGGAAAAAGTTAATGAACAAAGATTAAGCTACACTCAGAGAAACAGTGTAAGTATCCCATTTGAACAGATGCTCTTTCCTATTGGTTGCATCCCACGATCGCAAAAGCGATAGAGTACCCTGTAATAACCCATGTGGTCCGAGGGGGGGCCCAAGCAGTGTTGACAACTGTATTAACCTTAGTAAAGAGAGACTTACTTCCCACGTGAGAAACGATGACTCCACAGAGGAGAAAAATCCCCGATTGGGGAGGTAGCTAAGCTGATCTTTCAGCATACCAATCATCACAAGTTGTAACTCATGGGGTAGTCATGCCAATGAAGGACAAGGTGTCCAAAAGCCAGAGCTACAGCGGTCGCAGACTAAAGTCTTGCGGAAACACAACAGAGGGAGCCTCAACTATGCTGAAAGGACTCGGCAAAATGGGGAAGGCCTAGCCTCGCTGGCAAGAAGGAATGCAAAACTAGTCAACTTCTGTCAGAGGTATCTCCCAGCATGTTAGGGTTTTCTAGAACTTACAGCCAGAGGGCGTAAGATACAAAAGCCGTTGGATGACAAGGGACAGTCTCAAACAAGACAGTCAAGGGAGCGGCAACGAGCAAGGCTATCAAGTTATTGGTCTGACCGTAACCTGAGTGGCTTCCCAGAGGTGGAAGCAGATAAACTAAGGACAGCCAGCTGGGTTGGCAGATTAGCCAATACGTATATATTTAACAAACCTAAGAGTCTCCAGGAGGCCTATCCGGATTTGCAGCCGTTCGGTGGTGATGACGATAATTACCCTGTAACTTGCAGGCAATGATGCCCACAGGTACAGTCTCAGATCCGAGAACTCCCTATTCTCCTTCCTGAGATTCAACACCTCATACAGCGTGCCAACGGTATCTTCCAAATTCATACAAATTATATCGAGATACAGGAGACCAAGATGTGGAGGTCTCACCGTTTAGTGTTTGAAATCTAATGGAGGTCAGAGTGTCTACTCCAGACTTCAAGTACCTTAGCTAAGAGAAGAACCTACAGAATTTAAAGGATGGAATTCTCTGTTCCTTACTGGAAGGAATGAATTGTATACAGGAGAGCCTAGAGACGGCATTGAAGGATACTGAAACACAGTCGTATCTATTCTTCACTCTCTGGGTTGCATATCTCAGCAACCAAGTCCGAAAGACCTAGGCAGGTTATTCTTTCCCCCATGGGGTCTTCCAAATAGTGTGAGACACATTATCTCACTCTCCATTTAGAGGGACAAAACATCCTAAATATGGCCAGGAACATGGGAATAAGTATTCCTTTTGGCAAATACAGTATGTAAAGTAGATCTAGAAGAATCTCAAACATCCAAGTGTCATACCATAAACTACCTTGTTGCTGAAATGATCAGGCAAAATGGCTCTAGTCTCTTCCTCAACACTAGGCAAAGGTTGGTATCTTGGCAACCTGAGTTAGAACATCATCATCCTTTTGGCAGATCCAAACGGAAGTGTTTGAAGTTCCACAAACTTGGAAAAGAGATTCAAGGTTGAAGAGACATAGAATTGTCCCTTCTTCTAGGAGAAAAACGATAACTCATCAGGCCTAATGGCATCGGAAAAGGACAATCCCGCTGTCCAACGAAGACCATCGCAGTTGTACGGATGCAATTAGTCAAAACCTAGATGGAGAGGACAAGTCCATCAGATGAGGGCAGAGACAGCTCCTCCAAGCCGGTGATGCATCCATTGACGGAACTCCAAAATAGTTCCTCCAGAGTTAATATCTAAACTACGACCTGGTCTACATTCAACATGTTGGGGGTCCATGCTGGCGGTCCCAGCAGTCGTAACTACAATACATCTCAGTCGTTAGAGGGAATAGATCTAACCCTTTTAAACACTTGAGCAGTACCCACCCTTGTTGTCTGGTGAGTTGGTACATCCCATACGTATATGCTGTCATGCTGTGTCAGGAAAAGGGAACATTTTATACTTACCTACGGTAATTTTTCTTTCCTGATGCAAGCATGACAGCATATAGGTTCCCTCCCCTAAAAAAAAAAAAAAAAAAAAAAGAGAAAGAGATGGCAAATATGGGGCCTGAAACATTTAAAGTAAAGCCTTCCGCAGCGATACTAAATTACGAGAATGCGGGGGTAGGGGAGGAGACCTACTTTTATAGTATAACCGGTCCTGATTGGGCAGGGGGGCGGAGCCTTCCCATACGTATATGCTGTCATGCTTGCATCAGGAAAGGAAAATTACCGTAGGTAAGTATAAAATTTTCCCTTTTCAGAACGCGGTCTTGCCCCAGGGAACATGTATCAATGGAAAAAAGTCTTAAAAACGGTCGTTTCGTTTCACTCAAATTTGCCGCGAACGATCGTTTTTGTTCGAAATTCGACTAACGATCGAACGGACGATGTTCGAGTCGAACATACGTTTGTTTCCAACGCGAAGCTCATCCCTAATAGGGACACAGATCAGTCACCTCCCCCAGTCAGTCACACTATGCAGGGTACACATTTAACCCCTTCCTCACCCACTAGTGTTAACCCCTTCCCTGCCAGTCACATTTATACAGTAATTAGTGCATATTTATAGCACTGATTGCAGTATAAATGTGAATGGTGCTAAAAATTTGTCAAAAGTGTCTGATGTGTCCGCCATAATGTCGCAGTCCCAATAAAAAACGCAGATTGTCGCCATTACTGGTAAAAAAAATATATAATAAAACATAATAATAATTCTGTCCCATATTTTGTAGGCGTTTTAACTTTTGCGCAAACCATACGCTTATTGTGATTTTTTTTTAACCAAAAATATGTAGAAGAATACGTATCAACCTAGACTAAGGGGAAAAAATGGGCTATTTATTATAGCAACAAGCAAAAAAATATTGATTTTTTTTTTTCAAAATTGTCGCTATTTTTTTGTTTATATAGCAAAAAATAAAAACCGCAGAAGTGATCAAATACCACCAAAAGAAAGCTCTACGTGTGGGGAAAAAAGGACGTAAATTTTGTCTGGGAGCCACGTCGCATGACTGCGCAATTGTCAGTTAAATTTCACCTGGGCAGGAGGGGGATATATGTGCCCAGTAAGTGGTTAAAATCTGGTCACCTTTTTTAAATGTCATTATTTCTTCTGAGAAATGCTCACTTCCTGTTCTTCTGTCTGTAACTACATGGATGGTGTATGGGGGGTGAGAACTGTATATGTGGATAATGTATGGGGGGTGAGAACTGTATATGTGGATGGTGTATGGGAGGAGGTGAAAACCCTTTGTTGAATTCCTGACATACCCAATACCCCAAACACTTAATATCCAAGTCTCCCAGCGCAATCTCTGCACAGTTTTTAATAGAGCAGCAGGTAATATGGAGGCTCTACCTGAAACCCCACCTCTGTATGCCTCCTGCAGCCAGCCAGAGCCCAAAGCAAGATGGAAGCTCCACCTCCGTGTCCCACCTGTAGCACACTGTGTGGATGGAGGTGCTGAGTGCAGGGGGTAGATGGGGAGGGAGAAAGTTTGGCTGGCAGGAGCGGATATCACTGCAGACATGGCGGCACAGTGAGCCACAAGTGGGTCAGGTGAGGCACTGTCTGGTTAGAGGCTGGCAGAGACACAGACACATGTCTCAAAAAACAGACAGACGGCAACCCTTAGTCCGCCCCTGCAATCTGGGGACAAAACCGGGGACAGTGTCCTCAATCTGGGGACTGTCCCCTTAAAACCGGGGATGTATGGTCACTCTATACTACACGTCACTGGGCCGACTCTTCCCAGCTCACCTCATGTCCATGAGTCTGCGAATTCAATCACATTCGACATCGCAAGCGCATTGTGGCTTCTCCCTTCATGGTCTTTGTTGGCGGTTCCCGCTTACTGACGCAGGTAGTGTTCAAACCTTTTCGTATCATGTGCAATCTTGCAATTTGTTATGCTTCCTATCCTGCATCCCTTTTGTAAAAATCTGCCTCTGAGTTATTGTTGCTCATGTTCCAACATCATTCGGCACAGGCTTGGTACATTTGTAACTTCCTCCTGCCAAACATACGATTTGTTTGTAAATCCAAGCCTCCGAGCCACTGTCAGTTGTCGGTTCACTCGCCACAGGCTTCACTGGTTAAAAAATTCACTGTCCATGGTTGCTGTCTCATCCATTTGGAGATTAGCATGTATTGTTTGTATGGGTTCTTTGGCAGATTGAGCTGGTATTTAAACCACCTGGTGCCTTGTCTGCACTTGATTAGCCTGGGGGGATGGGTGGTTGGTAGGTGTTCGGTTTCAAAGCAAGGGGTGGCATACACTCTACAACCAATTCGTATCAGATTCGTTCAATACTCCTTACTACCGATTCATATCCGATTCATTTCATGCATTTTACAACCATTTTGTATTAGTCATTTCTCTATATAACCGTATCAGATACATTGCATAATTTCTACCGTTGCAATTCATTGTTTTCCCCCATGCCGTGTGTTTTAGTTCCCGCAGCGGAACTTAAGAATTGTTTGTACACGGTTCTTCTCTCTCATTTATTTACCAAAGTCATTGCCTGTGCGTCATGCATGGTGTTTCACACCCGCTCCAGTCCAAAGCAAACCCAGTCGCACATTCACTGTTCCAGGTAGGATTTGTTAGCTTGTTTGTCATATCAAATTCGTGGCCACTTGTGGTGTCACCCGTACCATATGTTCGGTTCCCGCAGTGGAGCTTACAAATTATTCGTACGCACTTCTCACATTCAATTTTCTACATCAAACCTCGTTGTTTTGCCTAATGCACGGCATCACACTACACCTTCCCGATATGTTTCACTCCAGCCATAGTCCACTGCGAACTCACTTGCATGGCCCACTGTCGCAAGTAAGATTTGTTATTACATTCTTTATGTTCTATCAATTTGCTATCATTCGTTGTCTCCCATATCGTTCGTTAGTGGCCCCTACGGAATCTACGAATCAAACAGACGTTGTCCTTCTACCTTATACTGCTCGCTTAGAGGTACAAACAAACCAGGTGTTTCTATCCTTTCTCAGTAACCCAATTCTTATGGATTGAGACCTTGCAACCATGAAAATCATCTTAGGAGCCTGACACTCGTTAGGACCCTTGCAACACATGACCCTTACAAAACGCAAAAAAAAAAAAAAAAAGTATATATATAAAAACACAAAAATAAAAAATAAAAACGCAAATAAAAAAAAACCTTGCCACTACGCAATCTCGGCCCAGCAACATGACACTGTTGAGACCATTGCAACCACACAAAATTGTCTCAGCGGCCTGACACCCTTGTTGAGACCCTTGCAAATGCAATACCGTCTCAGCAGCCCCACACTCATCGAGACCCTTGCAAACAACACATCTCATCTCAGCAACCTGACACCCGTTCAAACCTTTGCAGGTCGTCTTAGCAACCTGACATTCATTTGAGACCATTGCAAATGCAATATCGTCTCAGCCACCTGACCCCCGTTCAGACCCTTGCAGCCATATAAAGTCATCTCAGCAGCCCAAAAATCACTAGAGACCATTGCAAAACGCAATATCGTCTCAGCAACCTGACACCCGTTCAGGCCTTTGCAGCCATACAAAGTCGTCTCAGCAGCCCGACACTCATTTGAGACCATTGCAAAATGCAATACCGTCTCAGCAATCTGACACCCGTTCAGACCCTTGCAGCCATACAAAGTCGTCTCAGCAGCCTGACACTCATTTGAGGCCATTGCAAAACACTAAATTGTCTCAGCAACCTGACACCCATTCAGACCCTTGCAACCATAAATAGTTGTCTCAGCAGCCTGACACTTATTTGAGACCATTGCAAAACACAACATCGTCTCAGCAGCCCTACACTCATTGAGACCCTTGCAACCACACAAAATCATCTCAGCAGCCTGACACTCATTTGAGACCATTGCAAAACTCAACATTATCTTAGCAGCCCCACACTCATCGAGACCCTTGCAACCACACAAAATCGTCTCAGCAGCATGACACCCTTGTTGAGAACCTTGCAAACGCAATACCATCTCAGCAGCCCCACACTCATCGAGACCCTTGCAACCACACAAAATCGTCTCAGCAGCCTGACACTCATTTGAGACCACTGCAAAATGCAACATCGTCTTAGCAGCCCCACACTCATAGAGACCCTTGCAACCACACAAAATTGTCTCAGCAGCCTGACACCCTTGTTGAGACCCTTGCAAATGCAATACCGTCTCAGCAGCCCCACACTCATCGAGACCCTTGCAACCACACAAAATCGTCTCAGCAGACTGACACACTTGTTAAGACTCTTGCAACACAAGACCCTTACAAACGCAAAACAAATAATTATATATATATATATATATATATATATGAAGGCCAGTATGGTGGCCTGAGTTTATGGGAGGAGCCTGGAGGGTATTTAAGCAGCCCACTCACACATGCTCTTTGTCGGTTCAGTGTGCAGTACTACACGTCACTGGGCCGACTCTTCCCAGCTCACCTCATGTCTGTGAATCTGCGCATTCAATCGCATTCAACATCGCAAGTGCATTGCGGCTTCTCCGTTCATGGTCTTCGACGGCGGTTCCCGCTTACTGTCGCAGGTTGTATTCAAACCTTTTGTATCATGTGCAATCTTGCAATTCGTTATGCTTCCTATCCTGCATTTCTTTTGTAAAAATCTGCCTCTGAGTTATTGTTGCTCATGTTCTAACATCTTAGTTACAAGCTTGGTACATTTGTAACTTCCTCCTGCCAAACAAACTATGTATTTGTATATTCAGTGTCCATGCTTGCTGTCTAAATTCATTTGGAGATTAGCATATATTCTTTGTATGGGTTCTCTGGCAGATTGAGGTGGTAATTGAACTCACCTGCTGCCTTGTCTGCACTTGATTAGCCTGTGGGGATGGGTGTCTGGTAGGTGTTCGGTTTCACAGCAAGGAGTAGCATACACTTTACAACCAATTCACAGCAGATTTGTTCAACACTCCTTACTTCCGATTCGTATCGGATTTGTTTCATGCATTTTACAACCGTTTTTGTATCAGTCATTTCTCTTTATAACCGTTTTGTATCAGATACATTGCATACTTTCCACCATTGCCATTCTATGTTTTCCCCATGCTGTGCGTTTTAGTTTCCGCAAGAGAACTTATGAATTGTTTGTACATGGTTCTTCTCTCTCATTTATTTACCAAAGTTATTGCCTGTGCGTCATGCATGGCACCAAACCACGCCACACTCTTCGGATGTGTTGCACATCCACTCCAGTCCAATCAAACCCAGTTGCATGTTCACTGTCCCAGGTAGGATTCATTAGCTTGTTTGTCATGTCAAAATTCGTGGCCACTCATGGTGTCACCCGCATCACATGTTCGGTTCCCACAGTGGAGCTTATAAAATATTCGTACGCACTTCTCGTGTTCTATTTTCTACACCAAACCTTGTGGTTTTGTCCCATGCATGGCATCACGTTACACCTTTCCTACATGTTTCACTCCAGCCACAGTCCGCCGCAAACTCGCTCGCATGGCCCACTGTCGCAATTAAAATTTGTTATTACATTCTTTATGTCCTATCAATTTGCTACCATTCGTTGTCTCCCATATCGCTCATTAGTGGCCCCTATGGAACCTACGATTCAAACAGGCATTGTCCTTCTACCTTATACTGCTTGCTTAAGGTACAAACAAACCAGGTGTTTCTATCCTTTCTCAGTAACCCAATTCTTATTGATTGAGACCTTGCATCCATGCAAATCATCTCAGCAGCCTGACACCCTTGTTAAGACTCTTGCAACACATGACCTTTACAAAATGCAAAAAAAAAAATATATATATATATATATATATATAAAAACGCAAAAAAAAAAACGCAGAAAAAAAAAATTGCCACCACGCAATCTCAGCCCCTCGGCAACCTGACACCTGTTGAGACCATTGCAACCATGCAAAATCATCTCAGCAGCCTGACACCCTTGTTGAGACCCTTGCAAACGCAATATCGTCTCAGCAGCCCAACACTCATTGAGATCCTTGCAACCATGCAAAATCATCCCAGCAGCCTGACAGCCTTGTTAAGACCCTTGCAACACATGACCTTTACAAAACGCAAAATAAAAAAATATATATATAAAAACGCAAAAAAAAACGCAGAAAAAAAAACGTTGCCATCACGCAATCTCAGCCCCCCGGCAACCTGACACCTGTTGAGACTGCTGCAACTACGCAAAATCGTCTCAGCAGCCTGACACCCTTGTTGAGACCCTTGCAAACGCAATATCTTCTCAGCAGCCCTCACACTCATTGAGATCCTTGCAAGCCCGCGTATATCGTCTCAGCAGCCTGACACCCTTAAGACCCTTGCAACACATGACCCTTACAAAATGCAAAATATATATATATATATATATATATATATATATATACTGTATATACGAAAAAAACGCAAAAAGAAATATAAAAGTGCAGAGAAAAATAAAAATAAAAATTGCCACCTCACAATCTCGGCCCAGCAACTTGACACCTGTTGAGACCATTGCAACCATGCAAAATCATCTCAGCAGCCTGACACCCTTGTTGAGACGCTTGAAAACGCAATACCGTCTCAGCAGCCCCACGCTCATCGAGACCTTTGTGACCATGCAAAATGACCTTAGCAGCCCGACACCCTTGTTAAGACCCTTGCAACACATGACCCTTTCAAAAAATATATAAAAAAAAATTGCCACCACGCAATCCTGGCCCAGGAACCGGACACCTGTTGAGACCATTGCAACCACACAAAATCGTCTCAGCAGCCTGACACCCTTGTTGAGACCCTTGCTAACGCAATACCGTCTCAGCAGCCCAACGCTCATTGAGACCCTTGCAACCTCCCACTCGATAAAGACCTTGTGACCACGCAGTCTCGCCCAAGCAACCTGGCATTCATTGAGATCCTTGCAGCCAGGCAAATTGTCTTAGGCCTCATGTATACCGCTGTTGGTAAACGGACGTTTAGGAACAGTTGGGTGTTTTTTCAGCTGCCCCCCAATCTCGCCTCTGTTATCTTACCAGTACATCTACACAGGGTCCCCAATCTCTCCTCCGTGTTCCCTTATCAGTACATCTACACAGGATCATTATAGTAGTTTCTAGGCAGTTGAGTTAGAAACCATCCTGGGAAAAAAAAAAAAGAAAAAGAAAATGGGTTCAGTCGGATGTTCAGAGGCATTCGAAACACCAATGCCTGTAACGGCTTGTAAACACTGCCAGACGTGGTAACTAATGTTTACCAGCATTTCATTCACAGTTGTTTTCATAAAAAAAAAAAAAGGAATATTGTCTCAGCAACTTGACACTTATTTGAGACCCTTGCAAATGTAATATCACCACACAATTGCCACCACGCAATCTCAGCCCCTCGGCAACCTGACACCCTTGTTGAGACCCTTGCAAACGCAATATCGTCTCAGCAGCCCAACACTCATTGAAATCCTTGCAACCATGCAAAATCATCCCAGCAGCCTGACACCCTTGTTAAGACCCTTGCAACACATGACCTTTACAAAACGCAAAATAAAATAAAAAATATATATAAAAACGCAAAAAAAACGCAGAAAAAAAAAAAACTTTGCCACCACGCAATCTCAGCCCCCCGGCAACCTGACACCTGTTGAGACTGCTGCAACTACGCAAAATCGTCTCAGCAGCCTGACACCCTTGTTGAGACCCTTGCAAACGCAATATCGTCTCAGCAGCCCTCACACTCATTGAGATCCTTGCAACCCCGCGTAAATCGTCTAAGCAGCCTGACACCCTTAAGACCCTTGCAACACATGACCCTTACAAAATGCAAAAAATATATATATATATATATACTGTATATATGAAAAAAACGCAAAAAGAAATATAAAAGTGCAGAGAAAAATAAAAATTGCCACCTCACAATCTCGGCCCCCCCTCAGTGCTTGGAGGCTTTCCTCCCCTTGTCTTCTAGTTAAACAGCAGAATTTAGGGCTGAGGAAGAGGTAATAGGCGGTCAAACTGGGGAAGAGAATTAGAAGAGTGAGAAATACTATGTACAGGATGACGAGTAGAACCACAAAGGGAGAAGCCCCGAAAACACCAGGCAGCAATGCCGCAACAAGTTCTATTAAACAGTACATGTCCAAAGAGGAAAGCCCAAAAAAAACGGGATTATCGAAGCAACAGCAAGTGAAAAAAGACAAAAAGATAGACAATAAAAAGTCCCAGAGCCTAAATCCAGGGGAAAGGTCAGAGGAATCGAAAGAGGAAGGGGCCATGGAGAGCGAATCAGAGATAAGCAGAATGGAGGAACAATGAACTGACGCACAAATCCCAACAAAGGAGGAAATGACAGAGATGCTGCTACGACTTGAGAACGCGATCAAGGGAGAAATACACATACTAAGAACAGACCTCGGACATCTACTCTCCAGGGTAGAGGCGATAGAAGAGAGATCAGAGAATCAAGAACAGGAGTCAAATACCCTAAGGGAACAAGTAGCATAGATACAACTACAACAGAGGAATATATTATATAAGCTGGAAGACCAGGAAAATAGGAATAGGAGACAAAACCTGAGAATTAGATCATTACCAGAGGAAAAAGGTGAAGAGCTGAGGAAAATAATGCAGAGAATATTTAACCCTTTATTGGAAAGAGCACCAGAAGACCCAATTAAGATTGAGAGAGCGCAACGAGTAGGAAAACCCAAAAGAACGGACACAGAACGACCAAGAGATGTTATAGTGAGGTTTTAATTCTATGAAGAAAAGGAAGAAATCTGGAAGAAACTGAGGGGACAGCCCCCCTAGCATACAAAGGGTCCGAACTACAGATATTTACGGATCTGGCCTCAGAGACTCTTGCAAGGCGACGACTCTTAAATCCACTTTTAGAACAACTGATAAATCAGAAAATCAAGTATAACTGGGGCTTTCCTGCATGTTTAATTGGGACGAAAGAAGGGAAATCAGCGACTCTGAGATTTCCAGAAGATCTCAGAGAATTTTGCAATAGATTAGATATACAGATACCAGATCTGCCCGGATGGGCCTAGTGAGTGGAGTCAGTGGGGGGAGGGGGGAGGCTAGGAGGCAAAACTAGATGGCGGTCCCGTTCCCCAGGGAAGTACAGTAGACCCCCCCATCCAGGTTATTTGGGAGGGCACGATTAAGGTCCCACCTCGGGGAAACTGAACCAAGGGACGAAGGTTGGTTCAGAGGTCATTAGCTGGCCAACAGGGAGGGGTAAGGAGGTGGGGGGAAGAGGGGAGGGAGGGAAGGGAGGATGGGAAGAGGAAGGGGAAGGAGGGATGGCGGGTGGGTGGGGCTATCTCACCAAAGGAGTAAGAGAAGAAAGGAAACCTCATAAGAAAGTAAAGAAGACCACCCTAGGGATTAAAATAAGACAAAAGAATAAAGAAAAGACAAGATGCCATTTAAGTGTTTGTCATAGAATGTGAAAGACCTCAATAGCCCTACAAAGAGGCATAAAATATTGAGAGAATTGAGAAGGTATAGAACGGATATAGTTTTCCTACAGGAAACCCATCTGACAATAGAATCTAATACTAGGCTATATTCCCCAGATTTTCCTACTTGGTATTATGGGGATACTATATCAAAACGAGCCAGGGGGTGGCAATAGGAATGGTTAAGGGGGTACGTTTCACATTGGATGACAGAATGACAGACCCAGAAGACAGATTCCTCTTCTTAAGAGGGAAATTAGAAGAGATGGAATGCACCTTGGTGAATATATATGCTCCAAATGTGCAACCGACAAAATATCTCGGAGAAATCTTAGGAAAGCTAAAAGATTTCAGGAGGGGTAAGGTAATCCTGGGGGGCGATCTAAACTTCAGTATAGAGCCGGAAGTAGACAGGACATCCCAGGTCCAGGGGGCAAAAAGCACACAGCTAAAAAAGATAAAAAATAGCCTACACAGAAGTCAATTAGTGGATGTATGGGGAATCCGGAATCCGGGGCAACGAGACTATACGTTTTATTCCCCAGTACATGGGATCTACTCGCGCATCGTATATCCTAGTTGATCATAGCATGCTGGAAATGATTGTAGACGTGAGAATAGACATTGTGACACTCTCAGACCATGCACCAATAAGCCTGTCTGTAAACATTCCGGGGGAACCAAAGATCATTTCAAAGCTGGAGACTCAGTGAAAAACTGGTTTTAGACGAGATCAGCCTAGCAAGGGTGAAAAACGAGCTAGGAATATTTTAGGATAAACGACACAAATGAAATATCTAAAGCAACATTATGGGATGCACATAAAGCTCTGATAAGAGGGATTTTAATATCAGAAGGGGCAAGGAAGAAAAAAGAAAAGTGTAGCAAAATGAATAAATGAATTGCCAAAGTATTTAAAATGGAACAAGATCATAAAAAGTGGGGAAGCAACAGGAATTTTATCTAGAATTAGTTAGAAAATGAAACGAACTTAAAGAACTTATTGAACGAGATAGAAGGAATGAGAAGGAAATTTCACACTATTGCAAAAGAAAGGTACATATGGGGAAATAGAACAAGCAAACACCTAGCTAGGATGGTACAAAAAAAAGAAAACAAGAAATTTTATCGATAAAATTAAAAATGAGAAAGGAGAGGTAGTACACTCAACAAAAGATATAGCAGAAACATTCAGAAACTACTATGAGAAGTTATACACGGTGGAACAGAAGGAATGGCAAATGGGAGAGAAAAAATATACAATTATGGAGTTTCAAAGCGATGCTCTAATGATGGAAAGACCAATAACAGAAAAATAAATGATGGTAGCATTAACAGGAACAGCAGCGGGTAAGAGTCCTGGCCCGGACGGGTTCACAGTTTTATACTATAAAAAATGTAGGGAGATACTTCTCCCGAGACTCTGTCAACATGGGTGTCCGCTCCATAGGTCAAGGAAGGGCGCTTGCCCCCCCCTAGAAACAAGTGCCATGATCCTCGGGGAGAACAACAGCGGGCAGGAAGCAAGGCGACGGCACAGTGAATCCAATTAGAGACGCTCTCTGTCTCTTCTTGCTCCAGCTGACAGAGAGGAGGGGGGCAATCGGGGGGAGATATACAGTACAGCCAGCCCGCGGCTCTCTTCTCCATGTCACAGCGCCGCTGCTCCATTTACCAGAGAACTCGGCAGCGGCACTGTGACAGGGAGAGGAGAGCCGCGGGCTGGCTGTACTGTATATCTCCCCCAATCAGATAACCTTAAAATTATGCCCCCCCCCCCCCGAAAAAAGTTCAGCGGACGCCCATGTCTGTCAATATTTCAATGGCCTAGAAAAAGATTATACACTAAGCAGAAAGGCACAGACGGCGAACATCACAGTTATCCCAAAGGAAGGTAAAGATGCAAAGATATGTTCTGGGTATAGGCCAATCTCTCTGCTAAATGCCGATACAAAGTTTTTTGCAAAGGCAGAAAGAGTGAAACAAGAGATGACAAGATTGGCCCACCCAGACCAGGCAGGATTTATCCCAGGGAGAGAGGAAAGGGACAATGGAGTGAGGGCTCTTTTACTTCTCAAAAAAATCAAAGAGAATGGGTCCCCAGGACTATTCCTGTCGATAGACGCAGAAAAAGCATTCGACAGGGTAGACTGGGGACTTATGCCGCGTACACACGATCACTTTCTGTGATAAAAAAAACAACGTTTTCAAAAAAGTCATTTAAAATGATCGTGTGTGGGCAAAACGTAGTTTTATGTCTTCAAAAAAACGACCAAAAAAAATTCGAACATGCTTGAATTTTTTGTGTCGTTTTTCAAAATGTAATTTTTTGTGTCATAAAAAGTGATCGTGTGTGGGCAAAACGATGTTGAAAATGACGTTTTTAAACCCGCGCATGCTCAGAAGCAAGTTATGAGACGGAGCTTCAATTGAACAGAGTGCCATCGAACGTGGTGTACGTCACCACGCTTTGCTAGAGTATTCTGGAAAAACGATGGTGTGTATGCAACGTCGTTTTGGAAAATGAAGTTTGAAAAACGTTGTTTTGTTTCATCACATAAAACGTCCTTTTTTTTAATCACAAAAAGTGATCGTGTGTACATGGCATCATGCTACAAACTATGGAAACTATGGTATTTGGAAGCAGGATGATGGAGTGGATTAAGACACTCTACCAATCCCCAACGGCCAGGATAAAAATAAATGGTAGCCTCTCTCAAACCTTTAAGATGAAAAATGGTACAAGGCAGGGGTGCCCCCTCTCACTGCTTCTGTTTGTGCTATCCCTAGAACCGCTACTGGCCAGGGTCCGTAACTGCCCAGAAATAGAAGGAGTTAGAATAGATGAGAAGGAGCACAAACTATCCGCATTTGCAGATGATGTACTGTTCTATGTAGTAAACCCCAAAACGTCAATCCCGAACCTATTAAATATATACAGACAATATGGAGACATTTCGAACTTTAAAGATAACGTTGCTAAAACCGTAATCTTAAATGTAAGCGATACTTAAGAACGGAGTACCAATTCCCCTGGCAGAAGGAGCTTAAATACTTAGGGATTATTTAGCAAACTCCACCAAGAAGATATATGAGACCAACTATATCCCCCTATTGGATGAAATTAAAACAGAAAAAAAAAGGTAATAAACAGACCAATCTCTTGGATAGGGCGAATTACCTTCTTTAAAATGGTCCTCCTACCAGAAATCCTATATAAGTTTCAGATGGTACCAATAGCTCTCCCAAAATCACTCTTCAGAACTCTCAAAAACATGATAATAAACTATATCTGGAGAAATAAGAAACATAGAATTTAATTTCAGATAATGAAACAACAAAAAAAACAAAAACATGCAGGACTTGCAGTTCCTGACATTAAAAATTACTACGAAGCAGTGGTCCTTTCCAGAGTAGTGGAGTGGGCCAGGGTCAACCAAGAAAAAAGGTGGGTAAAGTTAGAAAATACACTATCAAAGACTAAATTAGAAAATATAATTTGGAATTCTCCACAGTTTAGGACTCTAGATGTTGACACTCACGGAATAACAAGGAATGCACTAAAAATTTGGGACATGTTACATAAAAAAATTGACAAGTGATCCATGTTGTGAACTTTACGGGTGCTCTCCCCTCTCCTTTTCACCCCACCCCCCCTTCCTCCCCACCTCCCTACCCGGTTCTTTCCCACCCCCCTCTATGTTCTACCCTTGATACAACGCAAACTATGTTAACCTCAAAACCTTCCTTGGTTTGGCTTTTGAACTTGCATATACCATTTTGTTAGACCGAATCAAGCCTGATGTAGCTGGGGCGCACATTCAGCACCCTTCTATCGCTCACTATAGGTACGTTGCCATTTATATGCAGTGTTGTATGCCTTGATATCGTACTTGTAACGTTAAGCTTTGAAATTTCAATAAAAACGATTTGAAATAAAAAAAAAAAAAAAATGAGTACGTTAAAAGTACAAAAGTAGAAATTAATAGCGTTTGTCTGATTTGATTAGGTCCATCTGTGTCTTTTTTTTACCCGCAGCAATGCATCAATTACATTACATTTGGTGTTTTATACTGTACCATAAATAGGTAACTACAGCATTGTATTTCTAAAACAGAATTCCTTTATCTAAAAATCAAAAAGCAATAGGTGTGCTTCTCTTTTTAGTTTATAGGAACTTGGAAATTATTTGGTTTTAACACTTTTGTCTGCTGTTAAGCTCAAGTTTATAAAAAATAAATAAAAAATACAATAATTTTTGATTCAAAAAAAAAATTGACAAGGAATATAATTCACCTATAGCGTTAAAAGAGAATGAGTATTTTGCACCCGGTAAATTAACGGTGGGGGGAAATTGGATCAAAAAGGACACTGCACAGTTAAAGTGGATGTCACAATGTAGAGTATAAGATTTCCTATCATCTGTGCCCAGTCTTGCCACACAGAATTAATCCAGCGCTGAGTAATCCTCTTTTAAAGTTCAGTGCAAATTAACAGAATTCCAGATAAAAACTTGCCAAATTATAAAGTCCGTTTCTCTGTTATTGCTTTCAGTAACAGGTTATTTACAAATCTAGCTTGGACATGTTTATCATAACAAGAGGTGATCCAAAGTTCATTGTATATTACTAGGATGTGTTATGATGTTATATCACCTCATGTTATGATAAACAAAACATAACATATGATAAACATGTCCTAGCTAGATATGTAAATAACCTCTCACTCAAAGCAAGAAGAGAGAAAACTGACTTTTTTTATTTAGGCAGGGTTTTATCTGGAAGGCTGTTCATTTTCACTGAACATAAAAGAGAATTTCTCAGATCTGGATTAAATCTGTGTGGCAAGACTGGACACAGATGATAGGAAATCTTATGCCGCGTACACACGATCACTTTTTGTGATGGAAAAAAAAACGATGTTTTCAAAAAAATTATCGTGTGTGGGCAAAATGTCGTTTTATGTCTTTAAAAAAACAACCAAAAAAAAATTCGAACATGCTTGAATTTTTTGTGTCGTTTTTCAAAATGTCATTTTTTGTGTCATAAAAAGTGATCGTGTGTGGGCAAAACGATGTTGAAAACGACGTTTTTAAACCTGCGCATAGTCAGAAGCAAGTTATGAGACGGAGCTTCAATGGAACAGAGTGCCGTCGAACGTGGTGTACGTCACCACGCTTTGCTAGAGCATTCTGGAAAACGATGGTGTGTATGCAACGTCGTTTTGGAAAATGAAGTTTGAAAAACGTTGTTTTGTTTCGTCATATAAAACGTCGTTTTTTTTCATCACAAAAAGTGATTGTGTGTACGCGGCATTATACTCTACATTGTGACATCAAAAAATAAATAAATTGGGGTTTACATCCACTTTAAGGGATATAATAAAAGATGGTCACTTGATAACAATACAGGAGTTAAAACAAAAACAAAATCTAATGGTGATTGATAACTGGGAATATCAACAGTTAAGTCATTTTGTACAAAAACTACCACAACCAGTGAGGTCAGGAGATCAGGTAACAGCAATGGAAAGATTATGCTCCACGGATGGATCTAAAGGTACCAAAAAAGAAACCCCCCCCCCAAAAAAAATGGGTTCAGACGGATGTTCAGAGGCATTTGAAACGCCAATGCCTGCAACAGCTTGTAAACAATGCCAGACGCGTTAACTCATGTTAGCAGCGTTTCATTCACAGTAGTTTTCATAAATAAAAAAATAAAAAAATCAGGGAATATTGTCTCAGCAACTTGACACTCATTTGAGACCCTTGCAAAATGTAATATCATCTCAGCTACCTCACACTCGTCTAGACCTTTGCAACTACACAATCTCGTCTCAGCAACCTGACACCCGTTCAGACCTTTGCAGCCATACAAAGTCATCTTAGCAACCTGACACTCATTTGAGACCATTGCAAACACAATATCGTCTCAGCAACATGACACCTGTTCAGACCCTTGCAGCTATACAAAGTCGTCTCAGCAGCTCGACACTCATTTGAGACCATTGCAAAACGCAACATTGTCTCAGCAACCCCTCACTTGTTGAGACCCTTGCAACCACACAATGCCATCTCAAAACAAACCTCATAATCATGGAGACCTTTGCAACTATGCAATATCGTCTCAGCAAACCTTCATACTCATCGAGGCCCCTGCAACCACACATTATCGTCCCAGCAACCTGACACTCACTGACACCCTTGCAACCACACAATGTTGTCTGCAGTAGTATAAAACACTTTGCGGCACACACCTACGTGCAAACCTGAATACAAACTAAACTTGCAAACACACCTCAGTGACAAACAATCAGCCACACAAACACACAGTGGCACCCAGTTGGCTATTCATTTTCAGTGGCACGCGGGCCACTCATCTTTTCTCTGTCTTTTTCCCTGAAGTTAGTTCAGGTTTCCATCCAGCACCAGCGAGGGCACGTTGGTCTGCGAGGGCACGTTGCACGTTGGTCAGTGAGCGCACGTTGGTCTGCGAGCGCACGTTGGTCAGCGAGTGCATGTATATCGTCTTGTTGAGCACCTGTGTATTGTCTTGATTTTCTCACACCAATGCAAGATCCAGTCCAAGTTCTCAAACTAGACCAAGCATCAGTACCAGACTTAGCTATGTGGGACAACTTCCCCACCTGATAGAACAGCATTTCAATCTTCATCCCGGCAGTGTCAGCCGAGCCACCACTGGCTTTTGCGGCCAAACCTTGGCCCCCAGAAAATTCTCTTAAAATTTCTGCTTCACCCAGTCTTCATCACGCCTCGTGCTGTACCCCATCGTGGCAGCTGAACCAAGTCTGGGGCCACACTTGAACAGGACAGACAGTGTTCTTTAACCACAGAAAATCAGGCCACAGCCGACATCATCAATTAAGGTAGATCTAAGTCACTCCCCATCACGTTCTTACTGCGCAGGCTCGCGCAGCTGTCACTCCATCACCAGTTAATATCTTATGTAGACATATTCCAGGCAAATGAAAAATCGCAGCTGATGCCCTTTCTCATTCCAACCTTACTTTTTTTTTCCCAGCAAGATCCTGGAGCCGACCCAACAAATATACCTGTCCTACCCTGGTCATTGCTGACGATGGACTGAAATCGCATCTCACCAACGCAACCCAACCTTATTAACCACTCCTTGGCACGCAACACACTGAAGGCCTATCGCACTGCTTGGAACACTAACCACAAATTTTTGGCCCCTTGCCCCGAAGCAGCAATAGGCAAAGTTAGACACGTCCTAGCCTTCATATCGTATTGCCACATGCAGCTGTCCCTTTCTTACAATAACATCACGCCATATCTAGATGGCGTCAAGCATTTCCTGTCCCTGCAGGACCCCAGTCAACCGTCAGTATTCTCGAGCCCATGCATTTAAGACCCTCCTACAGGGCATACAGAAGCACCAACCTGTAGTCAGTGGCAAGCGCCTACCTTTCAAGAGTGCCCTTTTTAGGGACATGTCTGAAATCCTTACTCGTTCCCGGTTTAGGGCTTTGCCCAGCCTAGTCACCCAAACAGCCATCTACCAGGCCTTCTACAGTTCCCTACGACCTAGTGAATTTACAGTCAGCGGCTTTGGCTGTCAGACACTGCTCCGATGCCACCCGACTCGCTTTCGAACCACTACACTCTCACAGTCTGCAAACGCAACAAACCAGCTACTGTCAGGGCACCAGTTCTGCGGACTATGGTTTTGCACACATGCGCAGAAGAGCGCCGCTATCGCGCGTCCCTATTTAGCACATGCGCGCACGTGCGCGGGCACGTTCCGGTGACGCGGCGTGTGCGGGAGCGCGCGCATGGCACACATGCACACGGTCCTGTCGGAACCAATCACAGTTCTCACCGCCCTATTTAAACCTGCCTCTGACACATGACAGCTTGCTGGTTTGTCATCAGCTCCTGTATGTGTCTCGCTGCCCCTAAACCTGCTTGACCTGGATTTCCTGCTTAACTGACTGAATACCTGATCTTGGCCTGCCTTGAACTTTTGCTGACCTCTCCAATCCCTTGACCCCGGCTTGCACCTCTGGACTCCGCTGACCTCTCCAATTCTTGACCTTGGCTTGTACTACCGGACTTTCGCTGATCTCCCGATCCTTGGCCCCCAGCCAGTACCTTGAACTTGTCTGACTCTTCGGTCCCCTGATCCTGGCTTGTCTCACGGACTGTCTCCTCAGCCTGCCTGCAGATCCAGTGTTCCTAGATATTACACTCATCCACCAGGTGTCGCCAGTGCCTTCCTGTGGCTACCCTGATCTACATCTCTACTCAGCTACCTGCTTCCGGCACCGGTGCCTCCTGGTGCTGTCATCCCTCTGTCTCTACCACCAGAGGGCAGTCAGCGCTGGTTCGCAAGTGTGAGCCGTCCGCAGCATCTCGGCCTCGGTAAGTACGATAGCCTCTGACAGTACAAACCAGCCAGATGTCTGAGGCCGACCGGGCGCGCTCACCATTTGAAACCCTCTGCCAACAAGTCTCCGCCCTGACCGAAGCGGTGCAAAAACTTCAAGAGGGATATCTCCAGATGGACGGCCGTCTACAGAAATTAGCCACTCCACCCAGACCTCCCACGGCACCTGCCACCCAAACTACAGGGCACTCAGCTCCATCAGCTTCCCCGGGCCCAACAGTAATGGTCTCGAACCCCGAACCCGAGTACCTACACCCGAACGGTTTGCAGGTGACCGAAGAAGGTACCGGGCCTTTAAGAATGCCTGCACCTTATATTTTGCCCTGCAACCAAGGACCTTTTGCTCGGAAGCTGTAAAAGTAGGGTTTGTCATCTCCCTTCTCTCCGATGAGCCCCAGGCCTGGGCCCACAGCTATATGGAGCAAAGAAACCCTGTTCTGGACACCATTGATGCCTTCTTTACTCACATGGCCAAACTCTATGACAATCCGCTACGCTCTGCCACCGCAGAAGCCACCCTCCACAACCTGAACCAGGGTCGGCGACCCATAGAGGACTATACTGCCGAGTTCAGGAAGTGGTCGGCCGACACAGGCTGGAACAAAGTGGCTTTAAAGTACCAGTACCACCAGGGTCTCTCCGAGGCCCTAAAGGATGAGCTTGCACGTTCTGAGACCCCCGCTTCACTGGAAGGCCTGATCCAGTCCGCCACCAAACTGGACCGACGCCTGCGGGAGCGGCGTTCTGAGCGGTTCAGACCACCCGTCTCAGCTGGGCTCCACCAAGTCAGCCTTCAGTACCCACTCCTCCACCTGCTCCATCCAATTCCTCATTGCCGGATCCAGAGCCCATGCAGCTTGGCGTAGTTCGAGCACCACTCACCCCCGAGGAACGTCTACGCAGGCGACGGGAGAATCTTTGCCTCTACTGTGGCGCGGATAGCCACTTCCTTCTCAACTGCCCCGTTAGGCCTAGTAAGTTGAAACCTTCTCCAGTTTTTAATTATCATACCTCCCAGTTACCACAGACTTACATCGTGCTTTTTCTTTCTCTTCAGCTTCCAGACGGGGAAATCCGCCTGCCAGCAATCATTGATTCTGGAGCATGTAGCAGCTTCTTGGACTCTGCTATGGCCCGGAAGCTGCACGTCCCCTGCCGCACTAAAGACGTTCACCTTCAAGTCCTCTTGGCTGACGGTTCCCGTCCTCGTTCCGGTCTGGTCACCCAGGAAACTCTCCCTCTGCATGTTACCACCGATTCGGGGCACCAAGAGCACCTTCGTCTGGACCTCATTCCATCCCCTATGTACCCCATCATCCTGGGTCTCCCATGGTTGCAGCTTCATCAACCTTGTATCAATTGGCTCACGAAAGAAGTAAACCTTACCTCCTCATACTGCTCTCAGCACTGCCTTCCACCTCCTCCTGTCTCCTGCTCTACCATTCTAAACCCACCGGAAAATCTCCTGCACGTTCCTCCGGTCTACCTAGAATTTAAAGACGTTTTTGATAAACAACAGGCTGATTGTCTGCCCCCACATCGACCTTACGACTGCCCCATCGACCTCCTGCCTGGCGCCAAGATTCCTTTCGGCCTCGTCTTTCCCCTCTCCGAGACCGAGTTAACAGCTCTCAATGCCTATATCGACGAGAACTTAGAGAAAAAATTCATTCGACCATCTTCTTCTCCCGCTGGGGCCGGGATCTTTTTCGTCGAAAAGAAAGATGGCTCCCTCGGGCCCTGCATCGACTACAGAGAGTTAAACAAGATCACCATTAAAAATAGATATCCATTACCACTCATTCCGGAGTTGTTTCAACGTTTTCGCTCGGCACAGATCTTTTCCAAGCTCGACCTCTGGGGCGCCTACAATCTCGTCAGGATCAGGGAAGGGGATGAGTGGAAGACGGCGTTCAGGTCCAGATTCGGACATTTCGAATATTTAGTCATGCCCTTTGGGCTCTGCAATGCCCCGGCCACTTTTCAACATCTGGTCAATGATATCTTCCGCCAACATCTGGATGACTTCCTCGTCGTATATTTAGACGATATCCTCATCTTCTAAGCCACGTTGGAACTTCACCAAAGCCACGTCAAAGAAGTCCTCACAATTCTCAGAAGACATCGGTTATACAGTATCTCAAAGCAGAGAAATGTGAGTTTGTGAGATCCTCAGTACAATTCCTGGGCTTCATAATTTCCTTCAATGGGGTTGCCATGGACCCCCAAAAGGTTAAGGCCATTCAGGACTGGCCGGCCCGACAGGCAAAAAAGTTGTCCAACGCTTCATTGGCTTCGCCAACTTTTATAGGAGATTCATTGTCGGGTTCTCCGCAATTGTCGCTCCCATCACCAAACTCACAAGGCAGGGAAGCCGTTTCCAGTGGTCTCAGGAAGCCCAGGAGGCCTTTTCCAAACTAAAGACAGTGTTTTCTTCTGCTCCTGTCCTACGCCACCCTGATCCTGCACTACCGTTTTCCGAAACCCCCAGCTCATCGGAACCCAGCACTATTCTGAAACCTCAAAATTTTTTCTTGATTTCCCAGTCATATCTTCTCAGTTCTCTGAAGAGGGCATCACACCAATGTTCTGACCCAGAAGTCTCGTCCCTGGAAAGGCGGGAGGATTTATGGTGGTCCCGAGATAAGATCTTCGTGCCAAGGGAGGTAAGGCAGCTACTTCTAAGCACCTTCCATGACCTCAAACTTGCAGGACATTTTGGGACATGCAAGACCTCTGAATTGATCTCTCGGTCCTTTTGGTGGCCTGACTGGAGACGTGACTGTAAAGCCTATGTGGCCTCCTGCACTTGTTGCCAACGCAACAAGGGGTCTAATACTAAGACCTGGGGCCTACTCAAGCCACTACCCATCCCTGAGCGTCCTTGGGCAGACATCTCAATGGACTTTATCGTGGACTTGCCATCTTCTGAGGGGTTCACCACGATCTTAGTCGTGGTCGATCGCCTGTCTAAAATGGCGCACTTCCTGCCCATAGTTGGCACACCCTCAGCCTCTGACACGGCTAGAATGTTCTTTAACAAAATCGTCAGACTTCACGAAATCCCTAAGAGTGTCGTATCCGATAGGGGTACGCAATTTACGCCCAGGTTCTGGAAGGAGCTCTGTAAGTCCCTGGAAGTGAAAGTCTGTCTGTCCTCGGCCTACCACCCTCGGAGCAACGGCCAAACCGAGAGAACCAATCAGACTTTGGAGCAGTATCTTTGCTGTTTTTGTTCAACCTCCCAGGATGATTGGCGATCCCTACTAGCTTCTGCTGAGTTCGCATATAATAACTCGGTTCACGCTACTACCAACCAAACCCCATTCTGGGCCAATTGTGGCTTCCATCCCTCCTTCCTGCCAGATCTCATTCCTGAAACACCCTTTCCGGCCGTCCAGGAACGTGTAGCTTCCATTAAACAGAACTTCCAGCTATTGCAAGAAGTAATACGGCAAGCTCAGGAGGACTATAAAAAAAAAATTGACAGGGGAAGGAAGGACTGCCCTACTTTTCAGGTCGGAGAGGAAGTTTGGCTATCCGCTTCAAACCTTAAATTGCCTATCCCTTCACAAAAATTGGGCCCAAGATTTATCGGCCCATTCAAGATTAAACGCAGGATCAACTCTGTGGCCTTTGAACTGGCGCTACCCGATTCATACAGGATCCATCCGGTATTTCATGCCTCCCTGCTTAAACCTCTGGTTCCGGACCCTTTTCTGGGCAGGGGAGAACCTCCGCCCCCGCCAATAGAGGTTGAAGGTGAAAGAGAATTTGAAGTGGAAACTATCTTGAACTGCAGGAAGAGAGGTAGACAACTCCAATATCTAATTAAATGGAAGGGCTATCCCCCGGAGAACAATTCATGGGAGCCTTCCAGGAACATTCATGCCCCTCGTTTGATCCGGACTTTTCACCAAGAACATCCTGGCCTAATCCAAGAACTAATGGCCAGCTTGTGCGTCCGGAGTCCGCCCCTTGGGGGGGGCACTGTCAGGGCACCAGTTCTGCGGACTATGGTTTCGTGCACATGCGGAGAAGAGCGCCGCTATCGCTCATCCCTATTCAGCACATGCGCGCGCATGTGCGCGGGCACGTTCCGGTGATGCGGCGTGTGTGGGAGCGCGCGCACGGCACACATGCACACGGTCTCGTCGGAACCAATCACAGTTCTCACCGCCCTATTTAAACCTGCCTCTGACACATGACAGCTTGCTGGTTTGTCATCAGCTCCTGTATGTGTCTCGCTGCCCTTAAACCTGCTTGACCTGGATTTCCTGCTTAACTGACTGAATACCTGATCTTGGCCTGCCTTGGACTTTTGCTGACCTCTCCAATCCCTTGACCCCGGCTTGCACCTCTGGACTCCGCTGACCTCTCCAATCTTTGACCTTGGCTTGTACTACCGGACTTTCGCTGATCTCCCGATCCTTGGCCCCCAGCCAGTACCTTGAACTTGTCTGACTCTTCGGTCCCCTGATCCTGGCTTGTCTCACGGACTGTCTCCTCAGCCTGCCTGCAGATCCAGTGTTCCTAGATATTACACTCATCCACCAGGTGTCGCCAGTGCCTTCCTGTGGCTACCCCGATCTACATCTCTACTCAGCTACCTGCTTCCGGCACCGGTGCCTCCTGGTGCTGTCACCCCTCTGTCTCCACCACCAGAGGGCGGTCAGCGCTGGTTCGCAAGGGGGAGCCGTCCGCAGCATCTCGGCCTCGGTAAGTACGATAGCCTCTGACAGCTCCGGGCGTTGACATCAACCTGTTTCAGACTAACAACGCCTGACGCCCAGTGATGGTGCTCGACCGACTACTGCTCCATCTACCCAGCCAATCTGATGGTAGCTCATTGCTACCCTATCTAAACCAGCTCCCTGAGTGGCAGCCAGTGTGTCAAGCATGTCAGAATCCTAAGTAACTCGGGCTTCAAAGCCCAGTCAGTTCTCTGAACATTCTTTCCGAATTAGAGCAGCCTCAGCTGCCTCCCAACAGGGAGTACCAGACCACGTAATCAAGATACCAGGCTGATGGAAGTCTCTTTGTTTTGCCACATGCATCCCAAATCCTCAGAAAGAAATGGCACAAGCCTTTTAACAAGCTGGCTCAATAAATACAAGAAATAAATAAAAGCTATTTTCCTATCTGAGTCTTTTGCCCCCTTTTCTTGGCATACTGACCAGACCACCAAGGCACACTTCAGGTCTATTTATGTTGTAAGTCTTGTCACGTATTTTTGTGATCCACATCTCTCTCGGTCACAGGGTAACGTCCATAAATAAGAATGCCAGTATGGTGGCCTGAGTTTATGGGAGGAGCCCGGAGGGTGTTTAACCACTTCCCGACCGCCGCATGTACATATACGTCCACAGAATGGCACGTACAGGCAGATGGGAGTATATTTACGTCCCTGCCTTTGCGCGGGTTGGGGGTCCGATCGGGACCCCCCCCCCCCCCCCCGCTACATGCGGTGGTCGGAAACCCGCGGGGAGCGATCCGGGACGAGGGCGCGGCTATTCGTTTCTAGCCGCCCCCTCACGGTCGCTCCCCGGAGCTGAAGAACGGGAATAGCCGTATGTAAACACGGCTTCCCCGTGCTTCACTGTGGCGGCTGCATCGATCGAGTGATCCCTTTTATAGGGAGACTCGATCGATGACGTCAGACCTACAGCCACACCCCCCTACAGTTGTAAACACACACTATGTGAACCCTAAAACCTACAGCGCCCCCTGTGGTTAACTCCCAAACTGCAACTGTCATTTTCACAATAAACAATGCAATTTAAATGCATTTTTTGCTGTGAAAATGACAATGGTCCCAAAAATGTGTCAAAATTGTCCAAAGTGTCAGCCATAATGTCGCAGTTACGAAAAAAAAATCGCTGATCGGCGCCATTAGTAGTAAAAAAATAAAAATAATAAAAATGCAATAAAACTATCCCCTATTTTCTAAACGCTATAAATTTTGAGCAAACCAATCGATAAACGCTTAACGCTTATTTCTTTACCAAAAATAGGTAGAATAATACATATCGGCCTAAACTGAGGAAAAAAAATATTTTATATATATTTTTGGGGATATTTATTATAGCAAAAAGTAAAAAATATTGCATTTTTTTCAAAATTGTCGCTCTATTTTTGTTTATAGTGCAAAAAATAAAAACTGAAGAGGTGATCAAATACCACCAAAAGAAAGCTCTATTTGTGGGGGAAAAAAGGACGCCAATTTTGTTTGGTAGCCACGTCGCACGACCGCGCAATTGTCTGTTAAAGCGACGCAGTGCCGAATTGTAAAAACCTCTTTGGGCATTTAGCAGCATATTGGTCCGGGGCTTAACCGCATGTCGACCAGCCGCCGCAGTAATACGGCGGCAGGTCGGCACTGCTGCGCGAGAGCCCGTAGCTCTACGTCGCCACTTTCGACGGCCACTAGGGGGCGCGTGCGCGCCGCCGGCGGCCCGCGCGCGCCCCCCCGCTCGCCCCCGAGTCCCGTGCGTGTGCCCGGCGGGCACGATCACCGCCGGGCACACACGATCGCTCGTTACAGAGCGGGGAACGGGAGCTGTGTGTGTAAACACACAGCGCTCGTTCCTGTCAGCGGGGGAAACGCTGATTTTCTGTTCATACAATGTATGAACGGAAGATCAGTGATTCCCCCTAGTAAGTCCACAGCCCCCATACAGTTAGAACACAAATAGGAACACACTTAACCCTTCCCTGCCAATGGCATTTTTATAGTAATCCAATGCATTCTTATAGCATTGATCGCTAAAAAAATGCCAATGGTCCCAAAAATGTGTCAAAAGTGTCCGAAGTGTCCGCTATAAGGTCGCAGTACTGAAAAAAAACGCTGATCGCCGCCATTACTAGTAAAAAAAATAATAATAATAAAAATGCCATAAAACTACCCCCTATTTTGTAAACGCTATAACTTTTGCGCAAACCAATCAATAAACGCTAATTGCGATTTTTTTTACGAACAATATGTAGAAGAATACGTATCGGCCTAAACTGAGGAAACATTTTTTTTTTTATAAATATTTTTGGGAGATATTTATTACAGAAAAAAGTAAAAAATATTGCATTTTTTTCAAAATAGTCGCTCTGTTTTTGTTTATAGCGCAAAAAATAAAAACCGCAGAGATGATCAAATACCACCAAAAGAAAGCTCTATTTGTGGGAAAAAAAGGACGCCAATTTTGTTTGGGAGCCACGTCGCATGACCGCGCAATTGTCAGTTAAAGCGACGCAGTGCCGAATCGCAAAAAGTGCTCTGGTCTTTGGACAGCAATATGGTCCGGGGCTAACGTGGTTAACCGCTTGCCGACCAGCCACCGCAGTAATACGGCGGCAGGTCGGCACGGGTGCACGAGAGCCCGTAGCTCTACGTCGCCACCTTCGACGGCCACTAGGGGGCACGTGCGCGCCGCCGGCGGCCCGCGCGCGCGCCCCCCGCTCGCCCCCGAGTCCCATGCGTGTGCCCGGCGGGCATGATCGCCGCCGGGCACATGCGATCGCTCGTTACAGAGCGGGGAACGGGAGCTGTGTGTGTAAACACACAGCGCTCGTTCCTGTCAGCGGGGGAAACGCTGATTTTCTGTTCATACAATGTATGAACGGAAGATCAGTGATTCCCCCTAGTAAGTCCACCCCCCCATTAAGTTAGAACACAAATAGGAACACACTTAACCCCTTCCCCGCCCCCTAGTGTTAACCCCTTCACTGCCAATGGCATTTTTATAGTAATCCAATGCATTTTTATAGCATTGGTCGCTAAAAAAATGCCAATGGTCCCAAAAATGTGTCAAAAGTGTCCGAAGTGTCCGCCATAAGGTCGCAGTACTGAAAAAAAACGCTGATCGCCGCCATTACTAGTAAAAAAAATAATAATAATAAAAATGCCATAAAACTACCCCCTATTTTGTAAACGCTATAACTTTTGCGCAAACCAATCAATAAACGCTAATTGCGATTTTTTTTTTTACGAAAAATATGTAGAAGAATACGTATCGGCCTAAACTGAGGAAAACATTTTTTTTATATATATTTTTGGGGGATATTTATTACAGAAAAAAGTAAAAAATATTGCATTTTTTTCAAAATAGTCGCTCTGTTTTTGTTTATAGCGCAAAAAATAAAAACCGCAGAGATGATCAAATACCGCCAAAAGAAAGCTCTATTTGTGGGAAAAAAAGGACGCCAATTTTGTTTGGGAGCCACGTCGCATGACCGCGCAATTGTCAGTTAAAGCGACGCAGTGCCGAATCGCAAAAAGTGCTCTGGTCTTTGGACAGCAATATGGTCCGGGGCTGAAGTGGTTAAAGTGGATGTAAACCCCAAAAATTGTTTTCATGTCACAATGTAGAGTATAGGGTTTCCTATCATCTGTGTCCAGTCTTGCCACACAGAGTTAATCCAGATCTGAGAAATCCTCTTTTATGTTCAGTGAAAATGAACAGCCTTCCAGATAAAACCCTGCCTAGATAAAAAGTCAGTTTTCTCTCTTCTTGCTTTGAGTGAGAGGTTGTTTACATATCTAGCTAGGACATGTTTATCATATGTTATGTTTTGTTTATCATAACACAAGGTGATATAACATCATAACACATCCTAGTAATATACAATGGACTTTGGATCAACTCTTGTTATGATAAACATGTCCAAGCTAGATTTGTAAATAACCCGTGACTGAAAGCAATAACAGAGAAACGGACTTTATAATTTGGAAAGTTTTTATCTGGAATTCTGTTAATTTGCACTGAACTTTAAAAGAGGATTACTCAGTGCTGGATTAACTCTGTGTGGCAAGACTGGGCACAGATGATAGGAAATCTTATACTCTACATTGTGACATCAAAAACATTTTTTTTGGGGGTTTACATCCACTTTAAGTGGTTAAGCAGCCCACTCACACATGCTCTTTGTCGGTTCAGTGTGCGGTACTACACGTCACTGGGCCGACTCTTACCAGCTCACCTCATGTCTGTGAGTCTGCGAATTCAATCGCATTTGACACCCTCTCGCCTTTCCCTTTTTCAGGGCACTTCTCAGCATATCCTTCTTCAATTAACCACTTAAGCCCCAGACCAATATGCAGCTTAATGCCCAGAGGTGTTTTTACAATTTGGCACTGCGCTGCTTTAACTGGTAATTACGCGGTCATGCAATGTTGTACCAAAACGAAATTTGCGTCCTTTTCTTCCCACAAATAGAGATTTCTTTTGATGGTATTTGATTGCCTCTGCGATTTTTATTTTTTGCGATATAAACGGAAAAAGACCGTAAATTTTGAAAAAAACACGATTTTTCTTATAACAAAAAGTAAAAAATATCGAATAAACTAAATTTTAGTCAAACATTTAGGCCAAAATGTATTCAGCCTTTAGTAAAAAATAAGCGTATATTTATTGGTTTTCGCAAAAGTTATAGCGTCTACAAACTAGAGTACATTTTCTGTAATTTACACAGGTTTTTATTTTTATGACTGCATATCTCATTTCTTGAGGTGCTAAAATGGCAGGGCAGTACAAAACCCCCCCAAATTACACCATTTTGGAAAGTAGACACCCCAAGGAAACTGCTAAGAAGAATGTTGAATCCATTGAATATTTTTTTTTTTTGTCCCAAGTGATTGAATAATGACACAAAAAAAAATTACAAAAAGTTGTCACTAAATGATATATTGCTCACACATGCCATGGTTATATGTGGAATTGCACCCCAAAATACATTCTGCCTCTTCTCCTAAGTACGGGGATACCACATGTTTGGGACTTTTTGAGAGCCTAGCCGCGTACGGGATCCCGAAAACCAAGCACCGCCTTCAGCATTTCGAAGGGCGCACATTTTTGGGGGGGTTTTGTGCTATTTTGGCATGTTGTGAAATCAAAAATGTATGCCCTTAGAAATCTTGAAGGCGGTGCTTGTTTTTTGGTGCCCCGTACGCGGGAGAAGCAGCAGAATGTATTTTGGGGTGCAATTCCACATATAACCATGGCATGTGTGAGCAATATATCATTTAGTGACAACTTTGTGCAAAAAAAAAATCAGTTTGTCATATTCCCGCAACTTGTCTCAAAATATAAAATATTCCATGGACTCGACATGAATGAATGAATGAATGAAAACTTATATAGCGCGGCACATGCGAACTGAATCGCCTCTGGGCGCTTGTTGTTCCTGTCTCCTTTGATATCAAAAGAGAAAAGTCTTGACCTTTTTCCTAAATGCTAGGTGGTTCTCCTCCAACCGAATGCTGGTTGGTAAAGCGTTCCATAGTCTGGGACCTTGGACCGCGAATCTTCTTTCTCCTTTGGACTTGAAGTTGGCTTTCGGAACCTGGAGTAGGTTCTGATTTGTGGATTGCAAAACGCGATTGGGATTATGCGCTTTTATTAATTTGCATAAGTAAAGGGGGGCATTCCCATGGACACATCTATGCGTAAGACAGAGAGCTTTAAAAGCAATTCTGTCTTTAACTGGTAGCCAATGAAGGGCTCTCAGTGAAGGTGAGATGGATTCCCAGGGTTTTTTCCCAGTCACAAGTCTGGCGGCCGTATTCTGAACGACTTGCAGGCGAGCGATTTGGTACTTGGGGAGGCCGAGGTAAAGGGCATTTGCATAATCCAGCCTGGAGTTTACAATTGCTCCCACCACGACCGCTAAATCTTCTTTAGGGATGAACGGAGTGAGTCTGCGTAGTAGGCGCAGCAGATGGTGAGATCCGCTGACTACTGACCCTATTTGTGCGTCCATTGTCATAAAGGAGTCAAAAATGACCCCTAGGCTTTTGACTTTGGCGCTAGGGGTGATGAGCTTGCCCAGAATAGGCGGGGGGGTCCATACTGTTGAAGGTTGATTCCTACGCTTGGCGTGAAACAGAAGAAGTTCTGTTTTCGCTCCATTGAGTTTAAGATAACTCTTTGTCATCCAGTCCTCTATCAAAGAGAGGCATGTCTCTAGATTGAGGTGGTGATCCTGTCTGTTGCAGATGCGGAAATACAGTTGCGTATCATCTGCATATGAGTGGTAGAGCAGTTTTTGGCTGCTGATAATCTCAAAAAGAGGACGAAGGTAGATGTTAAACAGCACTGGTGACAGAGGCGATCCTTGAGGGACTCCGCATGTTACTGTGCGTTTTTCTGACGTAAAAGGTCCTAACTTTACTGTTTGCGATCGGTTTTCCAGAAAAGAGGAGAACCAAGATAAATCGCCTTCTGCGACTCTGGCTACTTCAGCAAGCCGAGTCAGTAACAGTTTGTGGTCTACAGTGTCGAAAGCTGCACTTAGGTCCAACAGAACTAGAAGACAAGATTCTCCTTCGTCTGCGGACTGGAGAACATCGTCCCATACTTTCAGCAATGCTGTTTCCGTCCCGTGTCCGGGACGGAAGCCTGATTGCAATGGGTCAAGTAGCTTGTAGGTATCTAGATGCTGTTGCAGCTGTTGTACCACTACTTTCTCCATTATCTTAGAGAGTACGTTGAGGGTTGTTATGGGACGGCGGTGGAGTGGGTCCTTGGGGTCCAGGGAGGGTTTCTTCAGGATGGGTTGGATTATACCCTCTTTCAACTGTGTGGGCACTTTGCCCTCCAGAAAAGACTGGTTGATAAACTGCGTGATGGGAGGAGCCAGGATGTAGGCGCATTCCTTCAGCAGTTTTGTGGGAATAATGTCATTCGGCGCTGTGCCATTACGCAGAGTACAAATGACATTCTTAGTGGTCTCGATGGAGATGGGTTCCAGGGTAAACTTACCTGATAACGGAGCATTACTAAGGGTGCTGTGTGAGAGGCTACAGGGAGGGCTGAGGGGGAACTGTTTTGCTCTCAGCAAATAGCTTGGGGTGTCTACTTTCCAAAATGGGGTCATTTGGGGGGGGGTTTTGTGCTATTTTGGCATTTTATGGCCTTCGAAACTGTGATAGGTAGTGAGGAGTGAAATCAAAAATGTACACCCTTAGAAAGCCTAAAGGCGGCGATTGGTTTTCGGGGTCCCGTACGTGGCTAGGCTCCCAAAAAGTCTCACACATGTGGTATCCCCGTACTCAGGAGAAGCAGCAGAATGTATTTTGGCGTGTAATTTCACATATAGATTGATCAGTGGGTATGCCCCCCATTAGAATACCTCCCTTCATCGACCCACTTCTAATGATGGGCATACATGCACCATTTATATATGACAAAGCATGGGGGCATCCTCCCGCAAAAAAGTTATGCTGCATACACACGGTCGGACTTTTCTATGCCACGTACACATGGTCAGACTTTTCTATGCCGTGTACACATGGTCAGACTTTTCTATGCCGTGTACACATGGTCAGACTTTTCCACGGGAAAGCCTCCATAGGAATGTCAACCGTATGTACGCGGCATTAGGAGCAAAATTCCTCCTCCGCCCCTAATGCCCCCATGCTTCGGCATATATGCTTTTTTTAACTGTGGTGGTGAAATCACCTCCTACAGCGCTGGAGTCGCAGCTTTATATATATCGTGGGAGCAAACGATGTTGCTGGCATGCTAAATAAGTCCGCGCTGCAACTGAATGGCATACCTGCTAAGCAAATGATGGTTAACAATAAAACAAAGTAACATTACAGTATAACAGTAAGATCATACCATACCTGCAAAGCAAATACCAATAAAAAAAACATAGTAAAAAAATAAAACATTTTTTAACGCAACCTGTGCCTAAAATATATATATATGCCAAAGCATGGGGGCATCCTCCCGCAAAAAAGTTATGCCGCGTACACACGGTCGGACTTTTCTATGCCGTGTACACATGGTCAGACTTTTCCACGGGAAAGCCTCCGTAAGATTATCAATTGTATTTAAGCGGCATTAGGAGCAAAATCGCTCCTCCGCCCCTAATGCCCCCATGCTTCGGCATATATGCTCTTTTTTTAACTGTGGTGGTGAAATCACCTCCTACAGCACTGGAGTCGCGGCTTTATACCTGTATATTGTGGGAGCAAACGCTGTTGCTGTCAAGATAAATAAGTCCGTGCAACAGCTGAATGGCGTACCTGAAAACAGTAAAGTAAATTACATACCTGAAAAGCAAGCATGAAAAACATAACAATAAAACTTTGCAGAATAAAATAGAGTAAAAAAGAGCATAACAATAGAGAGAGAATAGAGAGGGAGAGAACAATAAAACAACAACTATATTTTTGTTTTTTTTATTTTATATATTTTTTCTGTGTTTTTTATTTTTAAAGCGGATCTCCACCCTAAAGTGAAGATCCGCTGATCGGAACCGTCCCCCCCTCCGGTGTCACATTTGACACCTTTCAGGGGGGAGGGGGGTGCAGATACCTGTCTAAAGACAGGTATCCGCACCCACTTCCGGCCCGCAGTCTCGGGCAAAAGACGGGCTTTTCCCGTTGTGTGCTGGGAACTCTCAGCTCCCAGCACACAGCGGGAGCCAATCGCGGGCGCAGCGCGACTCGCGCATGCGCCGTAGGGAACCGGGCAGTGAAGCCGGAGCGCTTCACTTCCTGGTTCCCTCACCGTGGATGGAGGGGGGAGCAGCAGGGTGACGAGCGATCGCTCATCCTCTGCTGCGGACGCCGCTGGACTCCAGGACAGGTAAGTGTCCTAATATTAAAAGTCAGCAGCTGCAGTATTTGTTGCTGCTGGCTTTTAATATTTATTTATGGTGAACCATCCGCTTTAACTTTTTTTTAATACTTTTTTTGTAACTGCAACTATTCAACTTTTCGGTTCCAGGTATGGGTCTCAAAATGCGATGGCATTTTGGGAGACCCTGTGTACGTGTGCCTAGCCTGTGAAATGTTTTACCCTACGCTAATACTTCACTCGTGTGTGGAAGCGTTCAAAACATTCACCAATACAAAGACCAGGATCGGCAGGACATTGGGGACAACAATAACGGGTGTCACGCCTGAGGCTGCGTACACACGACCAAATAAATCTGTTCAAATCGGTCTGACAGACCGATTTGATCAGATTTGTCTGCTGGGCTGTTTTGGTTTGATCGCTGTACACACGATCAAACCAAAATCCCCGCCAGCAGACAGCGCGGTGACGTGGCGATGACGTTAACGCTGCCACGTCACCGCACCATGAAGTAAAACACTTCCGCGCATGCGTCGAATCCATTCGACGCATGTGCGGGCAGATATGTCTGCTGGTTAGCGTACTAACCAGCAGACATATCAGACGGACGGATTCCCAGCAGACAGATTTTAAAGCATGCTTTAAAATCTGTCTGCTGGAAAAATCTGTCTGTCCGCCCGTACACACGATCAAATCTGTCTGCTGAAATGGTATGTCAGACCGTTTCCAGCAGATAGATTTGATCGTGTGTACGCGGCCTAAATCCGCGCTTGGTACAGACACGACATTTTCTTTGGGGGGCTTTTTTGGTAGGGGTACTCTCTAGGGCATACAAAAAATGCCTCTCATGCAGTCGGCTTACTGCATTTGGTAGGGAATGGTGAGGTGCAGAACCGCCTGGATACAGGAGTTCTGTGACGATCTTTTCCTGGAATTGAAGGAACGTTCCATTCTGTCCTGAAGTTTTGTATAAGACAAAAGCATTCAGTAGAGTCAATTGAAATAAATATAGAGACACTTTTTCTACCAGCGTCTCGTCTTATGGGCAATATGATACGGTCGTTGAGGTCCACCCCTCCCATATTTTGGTTATATTCGTGGACACAGAGGGGTTTCTCCACAACACCAGTCGCCGTACGAATTTGTACTGTCGTGTCTGCGTGAAGGGTGGTAAGAACGAAAACATTCTTATTGTCCCGCCACTTCACAGCGAGCAAATTATTACATCTGCAGCAGGCTCTCGCCCCCAGCCTAATACAGGCACCTACAAGCCGCTGGGGAAAGCCTCGGCGATTAGGTCGCATGGTGCCCCATGCTCCAATCTGACGATCAAACAAGTGACTAAAAAGTGGCAAGCTGCTGTAATAATTGTCCACATACAAGTGGTACCCCTTTCCGAATAAGGGTGACACCAAGTCCCAAACGATCTTGCCAGCGCTCCCTATGTAATTTGGGCATCCTTCTGGCTCTACGTGACTATCTTTGAAAGACAAGCTGCCAGAAAATGTAATCAGGGACTCATCAACGCAGACAACTTGCTGGGGATTAAACAAGGCTGCATAACGTTCGTTGAAATGGTTTATGAGGGGCTGAATTTTGTAGAGCCGGTCAAATTCAGGGTCTCCAAGTGGACAACAAAGTGCATTGTCGCTGAAATGCAGGAACCGCAGGATCGCCTCGTATATATTCCTGGTCATGTGAGCAGAGAATATGGGCATATTGTGAATTGGATGTGTGGACCAATACATCCGCAACTTCGGAAATTTGTGTATGCTCATATTGAGGGTAAGGCCCAGAAAGGTCTTAAATTCTGAAACCGTAAGTGGTTTCCATTCTTTGGCAAGGAAGGACTGGGGATTAGCGGCGATGTAAGTACCAGCATATAAATTAGTCTGGTCCACAATAAATATATAGAGATCTTCCGTGAAATACAGCGAATAAAAATCAAGTGGCATAAAATTCGCTGTATCCACCTGAATACCGGGTTGGCCAGTGAATGGGGGAAGTACGGGTGCTGCAGAAGTGGTGGGGACCCAATCAGGATAGGCAAATTCTGGGGGAGTGGCTTGCGCATGGCCGAGTGAAGCGGTGCATTAGGGAACTCCTGCTGTTGCTGAACCTCCGTATGCGATGAGAGCCTGAAACCTGGAAATCTGATCCAAGGGAGACGCTATACTACTAGGAGTGCGGGAGGACGTTCCCCGGGCTTTCTACTGGCCGGCGTATGATTGTGACGGCAGACAGCTTAGACCAGTTGGCGAATCCAACAGAAGCTACACGCTGCACGCTGCACGCCCGGAGTGTCTGCACAGAAGCTGCCAGTGAAGGAGTCAGCAGCGAGGAGGAACGGAGGAGCCGGGTGAGCCGGGGAAGCCCGATTGGGAGCGGGTGCGAGTAGCCCTGTAATCTCCATAGGTGGATGCTTATGCAATATAGTTAGCATCCCCACGAGACGTCGAATCGGACACTATATTAAAACGGCGATAGGAGAGTGAGAGAGTGGACGAGGCGGTATCAGTAAAACTTGGTGGATAAAGTGAGAAGCTGAGTCATATGCTGTACGCTTAAACGGGGACAAGGCATGAACGTGGGGAGATCGAGAGACACACGCTCATCCCGGAGGACTGCATTGTCAACTCAGTCACCCAAACTTTTAGACCAATTAGAGATCCAGCGTTATTTCCTTAAAATGGATAAAGGAGGTGAACAGGGGGAGCAGAACCAGTCTGGGGGGGACTTACAACCCCGAGGGCAGATTACCATCCCATGGCTGGAGGTACGAGCAGATGTGGAAACATTACAAACATTACAAACAACTCCACAGTGTCCACAGGTGATCACCACTGCTGGTGGTATTCTCCCCCCAGTACTGAGCGGAGACGGAGGGGGAAAGAGCGAGCTCGAGACCCTAGAGACCCTAAAATCCCTTATCCAAGCACTACCAACAAAGGATGATATGAATATACTAATTACAAGGGTAGAAGAAGCCCATCGCAGAGAGATTGACAAGATTAAAGAAGAGATTCTTGTCTTAGAGGAACGTACAACAGGGATTGAAAATACATCCAAAGACCTCGTGCAACGGGTAACAACACTGGAACTCACCCTGGAACAAAATAGGAATATCCAGCTGGATGTGATAAACTCCCTACAGCTCCAATTGGAGGAAGTGCAGGACAGGAGTAGGCAGAATAATGTACGTATTCAAGGTATCCCTGAAGCAGCTGTCCCAGAAGACCTTCAAGAGACGGTAAAAAAAAAATGTTTGGTAATTTTGAAAGATACTATGCCTTTAAATTTGGAAGTGGACAGAGCTCATAGGGCCTTTGGCACCAGGTCTAAAGACAGTTCTCAGCCTCGAGATGTGGTATGCAAATTACACTATTTTAGACATAGAGAGGCAATTTTAAGGAAATCGTGGGACCTGGGAACCATAGAGTTTAATGGGGCCCAATTAAAGATCCTACCAGATCTATCAAGTGCAACATTACAGCGAAGAGCCCTATTACGCCCCTTGCTAGATCGGATAAGGGAAGTTGGGGGTACGTACAGTTGGAGGTTCCCATTCTCCATTTTTATTAGGAAACAGGGCTCAGGTACATTCTGGTTGCGCTTTAAGACTGATCTTCCAGATTTTACCCCGTTTGAAGTCGAGGACTGGCGGCAAATAATCCCAAGGAATAATTAAGACATAGTATTTGTTGGTTCCTTTTTTTGTGTCTCCCCCCCTTCTTTCTCCCCTCTTTTTTTTTTTTTTCTGGAGGAGAGATGGGTAGGGGGTCGGCCGCAATGAGACCCTTGCTGCCTTCCCCCTCCCTTTCCCCTTTTTTTTTTTCTCTCTCCACATTAAGGCTGTCTCTCTAGGAGCCCATTTGAATATGTACCTAGGCCTCTATTTCTGGTTCAACTCACCCCCCCCTGCTCCCTTGTTTAGAAGGGGGGTGCAGGGAGAGGGTAGGGGGGGGCAGGGGGATATGGGTTAAAGGGGAGGGGGGGTGATTTAGTCACACATGGATACAAATATATATTCACATAATACACATATATATATACAAAATAATTTTACACACATATACACTATTCACACAAACATGGGGACATACAAGATAAAAGGCACATAATATTGGGGAGACCACTACCCACAAACATCACTATTAGGTTTTTCAAGAGGGGGAAGGTACAAGGATATAACCTTCTCAAGGGGTGCAAACACAGAGGGGTACTGGTACTCTCCCCTTTCGGGAGGAGTGCCCAAATAAGGCACTACGGGGGGGGGGGGAGGGGTGAGGGGGGAAGGGGAGGGGGAGTGACCGCCCTAGGAATAGGATGGGTAGTTTCCGGGATAAAGTTTAAGGATTTATATGTAAAGGTAAATGTAAACGTCTATACATAAGTGAGTGTATAGACAACTGTGTATAATGTTATTATGTTATTATGACCATGTCCTTGGAAGGAGTTTTTTGATTTAATATGGCATTTTGTATAAAAGAGACTTGGAAATTGATTATGTTATGGGTAACTGACGAGTATTATATGAAGGGGAGACAACCCCAAATATTAGGGGGCCGGGGGGGGGGGGGGGAATCCAGGAGGAATAGTAGGAACAATAAACGAGATTGAGGAATAGGCCAGAGGGGGATGGGAAGAGACGGTCGGGACCCCCTAGAGGGACCACTCTGTACAAGGTTATGGAGGGAGGAGGAGGCGGTGGGGGGCGGAGGGGGGGGGAGGCGGTGGGGGGTAGACAACCAGATGGGGGAAATGGGGTTCAGGGGACCAACTGAGATAGATAAAATAAATAAAACCAGGAATGAGAGATGGAAGGAGGGAGGGGAAGGAGCAGCAGGGGCACCTGCTTGAAGGAGCGTGCGTAACTAATACCCCCTGTTAGGTAATTACTCAGGGGTTGGGGAAACAGAGTAAAATAGCAGATAGCTATATTGACGAAGCGGAAGAGGGGGAGGATTTTTTTTTTTCTATCTATTCCTTCTCGAGCCCCGTGGTCAATAAGTTAGGGGAAGGCGGGAGGGGTTTATTTATATTATATTTTTTTTTTTTGTCCTCTCCCCCTCTCTCGCCTCCTCTGGTGAGGAAGGGGAAATAAACCTCTACCCACTTATAGACGTGAGGACCTACTCTCCATAAGGTTAGCAGAATACCCCGGTCAAGATGGGGGGGATAAAGATAACAACCATTAATGCCAAAGGACTTAATACCCCGGAAAAAAGGAAAATACTTCTTAACGAACTTAAACGAGCCCGAACAGATATAGCATACATTCAGGAAACCCATCTTAGAGCTAGCCGCCTATCTTACCTACAAAACAGATTCTTCCCATGCACCTACCACGCATTTAGTAGAAAGTAACACTAGCTACAATCTATGCACCTAACTCACATCAAGAGACCTTCCTGATTGGAGTATTGGCCAAATTAGATAAGTTCTTAGAAGGAAAATTAATCCTGGGGGGCGATATCAATATGACACTTGACCCCAAACTGGATTCATCAACAGGGTTATCGTCTGTAACAGGAGGCTCCAGGAGGAAAGTCAGGCGAAAGATGAAAGAACTGCATTTAGTGGATGCCTGGAGAATATTTCATGGGGGGGAAAGAGACTATACCTTCTATTCCAATCCTCATAAAAGTTACTCCCGGATAGACTATTTTTTGATCCCTCATTACCTATTAACAGCAATTGAGGAAGTGAAAATCGGGAATATAACCTGGTCAGACCATGCCCCAGTATCATTAAATATTAGGATATCAGGCAAGGCTCTCTCCACGGGGTACCGATGGCGTTTGAATGGAAGTCTATTACAGACCCCAGAAGTACGAGAGGAGGCAGAGAAACAACTAGGAGAATACTTCCGAATGAACGAAACCCCTGGGAGTGACCCAAGTGTGGTCTGGGAAGCCCACAAGGCAGTGATGAGGGGGCTGTTAATAAAACATGGAGCGAGAATAAAAAGAGCACGAGAGAGCCAGGTGGAGAAATTAATAACAGAGATCCAATTACTGGAGTCACAACACAAAGTAAGTCAGAGGTTAGCTACTGGGGAAGAATTGGATTACAAGAGGAAAGAATTAGCAGACTTATTAAGATATAAAGCAAAAGCAACCATCCAAGCAGGAAAGAAGACAATATATGAACTCGGGGACAAGTGCAGTAAAGTACTAGCAGGAAAGCTAAAAGATAAAGGGAACATGGTATATATACCACAGATTAAGGGGAAGGACGGCCAGGTAAAGTCACTCCCTAAAGACATAGCACAGAGATTTAGAGAATATTATACCTCTCTCTACAATCTAAAACAAATGGATGAAACCAACGAGAAGATAGAGGATTATTTGACTTCAGCGCACCTTAAAAGAATTCCATCAATAGAAAGGGAAAACTTAGAAAGACCCATTACAATAAAGGAACTCCAAGGAGTGACGAAAATGGTTAAACCGGGGAAAGCCCCAGGACCGGATGGGTTCTCCATCCAGTATTATCGATATTTCCTACCTATACTTGGACCACATATGATTAGGATGTTCAATGAGATCGGCCGAACTACCGCATTCCGGCTGGAAGCCCTTACGGCACACATTGCAGTAATTCCGAAAGAGGGAAAAGACCCGGCGGAGTGCGGTAGCTATCGCCCGATCTCATTATTGAACACAGACCTAAAATTATTTACGAAATTAATAGCCTCTCGAATACAACCCCTATTGGGACAGTTGATCCACATAGACCAGGTAGGCTTTGTCCCGACTAGGGAGGCGAGAGATAACACTATCAAAGTGCTGAATCTGGTGCATTGGTCAAGGGGAACTAAAACACCTTCTATTTTTCTTAGCACAGATGCGGAAAAAGCCTTTGATAGAGTTAGCTGGAAGTTTATGGCAGGGATGTTAAGACATATTGGACTAGGAGAACATATGCGTAGATGGATTATGGGGGTATACACCACCCCCCAAGCTCTAGTCAAGGTAAACAGGATTTTTTCAGAGCCAATTAAAATAAGGAATGGAACAAGACAGGGATGTCCATTGTCCCCGTTACTATATGTCTTGACATTGGAACCTCTGCTAAACAGGATAAGACAGAACTCTGAGATCCGGGGGTTGGAGGTAGAAGACAGGGAATATAAAATCTCTGCATTTGCAGATGATATGTTTTTTACTATATCCAACCCCAGGAAATCACTACAAAATTTGATGAAAGAAATAGAGGAATATGGGAAATTAACAAACTTAAAAATCAACTATGGGAAATCTGAAGCAATGGGGGTGGAAATCCCAGGTACAATACAACAGACTCTAGAATTTAATTGTAAATTTAAATGGGTAAAGGTAGCCTTAAAGTATCTGGGGATCCATATCCCATTAAGAATAGGGAACACCTTTGAAGCAAATTTCCCCCCATTGGTAAGTACAATCAAGGGAACTCTGGAGAAATGGCAGAAGGGATTCCACTCTTGGTTCGGGAGATGCAATGCAATTAAGATGAGTATACTCCCCAAACTACTGTACCTATTCCAAGCAATACCAATTAAAATCTCCCTGGCTTTTCTAAACCGAGTAAACAGGCTGCTCTTTAATTTTATCTGGTCTAATAAAAGACCAAGGATTAGTAGGAACAGGATGTGCCTACCTAAGGGCGATGGAGGACTGGCGGTACCGGATGTAAATAAATATTACCAGGCAGTACATTTGGGAAGGGTTATAGAATGGGGTAGGAGTAAAGGAACCAAACTATGGGTAGACCTCGAACAGGAAATAAGTCAAGTCCCGTTAAAAAGAGCAATTTGGTGCTATCAAACACTTCCGGCCCAGTTAAAAAAACATCCAACTATAGGTGCGACTCTCTCTATAGGCCATAAGATATGCCAGCTAGGTAAACATACATCAAGATATTCTCCTCTATACCCAATACTGGGAAACCCAAACTTCCATCCAGGATTGGAGAAAGGAGCATATAAAAACCTGAGGGAGAGGGGCTTTACACAGGCAGCACACTTTGTAGAACTAGAAGGATGGCCGACAGTGACTTCATTGGTATCCATAGAAGGACAATCTGGGGTTAATCATTGGCGGGCGATACAACTATGCCATTTTTTGAACTCCTTAGGTCCAACGAGTAGATTCAAAAGGGAGTTAACACAATTTGAAAGATATTGTGAGGATCAGGAACCCCCGGCAAGATTACTGTCTAAAATGTATAGATTGATAATATCCCCCCCAGAAGCTCAGGAATTACCATCAATGAAAGAATGGGCAAAAGATATGGAGAGGAATTTCACCCAAACCCAGCAGCAAAAGATAACCCACTTAGCTATGAAAACATCAACTTGCACCAGGCTACAGGAATTAAACTATAAAATTTTAAATAGATGGTATTAGAAGCTGAGTAGGATGTTCCTGGGAACATTAGACTCCTGTTGGAGATGTAAGAAGAGTAAGGGAACTCTGTATCATATACTCTGGGCATGTCCTAAAATCAGGAAATATTGGCAGGAAGTCCAAAAGATATCTCAAAAATTTACAACTTACCAATTACAAGACGACCCAGCCTTCTGCCTGCTACATTTATCACAGATCCCAATAAAAACATACAAAAAATCGATCATCTGTCATATGATGAACGAAGCTAAGACGGGCATAACATTAAATTGGAAAAGGACTAAAGTGCCAACGATAAGGGACTGGCTGAATGGAGTCAGAAAGGTGGGTGCGATAGAAGACCTGGTGCTATCCGCACAAGACCGAAAGGAGCAATATAATGTAACTTGGGGAACATGGAATGTATTCATATACTCAGAGGAAGGGAAGGAATTGATGGGGAAAAAGGATGGAGAACAGGAGGGACCACGCGTCCAGGTCAACGGAAGTGAAGGCAATACCGGAAGGGAAGAGGAGGATAGGGGGGATCCAGAGGAGGACGGGAGAGGGGGTAATTAACCATTTAACCTTACTATTGATTTATATTTGTGAGCCCCCTCCCCCCCCGCCCCCTGGGCTGGGGGTTCTTTTTTTTTTTCTTTTTTTTGTGGGTGGGAGGGAGGGAGGAGGTTAGAGGGGTGGGTGGGGAAGTGATTAGGGTTAAAATGGGGTAGGTATTCTAAATAGAACACAAGAGGTCATTTCTTAAGAATAGATATAGGAAGGGAGTACAGGCAAGATCGAGTTATAGAGTGGGATTAAAAGAGGATGGGGGAATCGGGATATTGATGGCCTAGAAGGAACCTATCCAGACATGGCAGATGAGCCCTAGATAAATAAGGAGTGAAACTTGGTCTAGGATGGGACCCTAGGTGGGTTTATGGGATCCCCTCTTCCTTGCCCTAAATTCTCCCCTCCTATATCTCCCACCAGCAGCGGGGGAGACTATTATCATTACTATTCTTTAGTCAAATATGACAATGTTTAATTTTTTTCTTTATTCTTTTCTTTCCATGCAATGAAAGATTAATTTTACTCGAAATGGAAAGTGTGAGCCATTAAGATATTGTTTGTATAGAGTTATGGATGCTTATTCATTGTATGTACAGTACTTACCCAAATAAAACGTTTACATTTAAAAAAAAAGGATAGGCGAATTCTGCAGGAAGGGCCTATGGGCACGACGGGCCTGTCTTTGTCTTTTTCTTGGTGGCAGCGGTACACTACTTGTGCTTGCCACCTCGCCAGCTTGAACGGCACTTATGGGTCTCGCCACATCACCAAGTGTTACTGCAGTGCTGGATGAACGACCAGGGTGTATTAGGCCGCTGGTGCTTGCCAATCCACCAGAAGGAATAGCGGCGCTAGTACTGGCCCTCTGCTCCATACAAGGGTCCTGCGGTTCTTGCTCCTCAACAACCTCAGAATGGGATCGGGTACGCCTGGCTTTAGCAGGGACCACAACTCCATCGTCAGAGTTATCTGACATGGAGCCACTGTCGTAAATAGGATCGTATTCTGAGCCCGAATCTGACAGATGCGTGACCTCCTCTTCACTATCTGACATGCTCAGGATCCTAACAGCCTCTTCACCAGTGTACATTCACTTTGCCATTTTGACCTCTAAATTTAGAGGTAAATATATATTTTATTTATAAAGAGGTATATCATATAATTATCAGGCATATACAATATAGGGTATAACATGCTAACATACCTTGTCTGTAATATAATATAACGTAAATTTAACATTGGATTATCAAACTTATCTATGTTGGGTAGTCAACAGTGCCTAACATGAAATTTCAAAGAAAACTGAAAGAACATAAAGCAATAGAGCTACAGATGATCATTATAAAATATAGGTGTATAGGAAGTAGAGAAGAGAAAAGAAAAAGGAGAAAAAAAGATGGGTTGGGAAGGGGGAAAGGAAGAATCGAGGACCAAGCGGGCCAATTATATTCCATTTGTGTAAAGGGTAATGTGGACAGAGCATCAGGGTTGGGGTGTTAATAATGTTTTTAATGAATCAGATGAAGAGTAATCAATCCATAGGAGCCAAAGAAATTTTAATTTATCATATGTATCAGAATCCAGGGCTAACATCTCCTCCATTGGCATGATGTCATTAACCAAAGAGACCCATAGGGATAATGGAGGGGTAGTAGAAGATTTCCAGAACAATGGGATACGTTGTCGTGCAGCTGATAGAAAGAAACGTAGTAAGGTGCCCTTCTGTGATTTTTTAGAACCAGGCAACATGGACAGTAAGGCTATTTCAAGTGAGGGCGTCCAGGGGTTGATTATAGAGCTCACTATATACGGTAAAGACCTGAGACCAGAGGGGTTGAATGGCCGAACATGTCCACCAAATATGGAGGTAGCTACCATCTATTGCGCCGCATCTCCAACATGTAGGGGGTATAGATGGAAATATTTTATGTAAAGAGAGAGGGTCTCTGTACCATCAAGAGAGGAGTTTAAAGTTTTTCTCTTGAGAATAACAGGAGATGAAGGATTTGTGTGTGAAGTAATAAGACTTCTGCCAGTCTGTAGCACGGAAATCCCTTTCTAGATCCGTGGACCACTTCCTTGTGTAGGGGGGAGGTTGATCATGCATTAGTGTGTGTAGCAGACTATACATGGAGGAGAGTAAATGTTTCGGTGTTTCTGAGAGAGAGCACAGTTTCTCAAAAGATGTAAGGGGTCTATGAGGCCTCGTACACACGATCAAATCTGTCTGCTGGAAACGGTCTGCTAGACCGTCCCAGCAGACAGATTCGATCGTGTGTACGGGCGAGCCGATGGATTTGGCCACCCGACAGATTTCAAAGCATGCTTTGAAATCTATCGGGTGGGAATCCGTCCGCCCGACATGTCTGCTGGTTAGTACACTTACCAGCAGACATGTCGTCCCGCACCGCCGCCGAATGGATTCGGCGCATGCGCGGAAGTGTTTTACTTCCTGGTGTGGTGACGTGGCGGCGTCAACGTCACCGCCACGTCACCGACACGTCAGCGCGCCGTCTGCTGGCGGGGATTTTGGTTTGCTCATGTGTACACGCGAGCAAACCAAAATCCTATCAGACAGATTTGTTCAAATCGGTCGGTCCGACCGATTTGAACAAATCTATTGCCTTGTGTGTACGAGGCCTGAGTCTGAGAGGAGGAGAATAGATCAGAACAAAAGGAGGACAAGCGTAGAGTCGTGAGCCAATTACGTTGGTCTTTAGGTAGTATAGGGGAGCCCGAAACTGGATTTATAAATGAGCTTGCTATGGGCCAGGTAGGGCGGGAGTAAGGACCCGCCGTGTAAGAACATAGTCCTAGAGGTAATCCGGGGTGATCGAAGAGGGATGTAAGTGGCGATGGATCGGATGACAGTAAAGAGAGTAGTCCCTTTTTGTACCACAGTTGTAGGGCAGCAATCGTCAATGGAGAGGCATGTGAAAGTAAATGTAGGTGATGTTTATAACCCCAAAGTAAAGCTCTTAGATCAAAAATGGATAAGTCCTGTTCTATCATGGTGGATGCTTTAAGAAATGGACGAGGGAACCATTCTGCCATCCTGGATAACAAAGTATATTTATGGTATAGTTCAAAGTCCGGTAAACCCACTCCTCCTCGAGATTTGGGGTATGTGAGTAAAGAATGACTGATGCGAGATTTGTTATTGTGCCAAATAAAATGGGCTCTAAATTTAGTCGTAGACTGGTGATGATTCACAGGTAAAAAAAGCACCTGACTATGGAAAGGCAAATGTAGAAAACGCTTCAAAAAAACTGTTAGCGATCGCAGGGATCAGGCCTGTCTCTGCGAACGCTGCAGTTGTGTGTGTTGTGTTTTTGAAGTGACAGTGATCGATCGATACTGCACTTGGGT
>JAJQKJ010002450.1:165000-192500 GCA_029574335.1 Rana kukunoris
GTATAGTGTGTGTGTGTGTATATATATATACTGTATAGTGTGTGTGTATATACTGTATAGCGTGTGTGTGTATAGTGTGTGTGTGTGTATATACTGTATAGTGTGTGTGTATATACTGTATAGTGTGTGTATATACTGTATAGTGTGTGTGTGTATATACTGTATAGTGTGTGTGTGTGTATATATTGTATAGTGTGTGTATATACTGTATAGTGTGTGTGTATATACTGTATAGTGTGTGTGTATATACTGTATAGTGTGTGTGTGTATATACTGTATAGTGTGTGTGTATATACTGTATAGTGTGTGTATATACTGTATAGTGTGTGTATATACTGTATAGTGTGTGTGTGTGTATATACTGTATAGTGTGTGTGTGTGTGTGTATATACTGTATAGTGTGTGTATATACTGTATAATGTGTGTGTATATACTGTCGTGTGTGTATATACTGTATAGTGTGTGTGTGTATATACTGTATAGTGTGTGTGTATATACTGTCGTGTGTGTGTGTGTATATACTGTATAGTGTGTGCATACTGTCGTGTGTGTATATACTGTATAGTGTGTGTGTGTGTATATACTGTATAGTGTGTGTATATACTGTATAGTGTGTGTGTGTGTGTGTATATACTGTATAGTGTGTGTGTATATACTGTATAGTGTGTGTGTGTGTATATATATATTGTATAGTGTGTGTGTGTGTGTATATACTGTATAGTGTGTGTGTGTGTGTATATACTGTATAGTGTGTGTGTATATACTGTATAGTGTGTGTATATACTGTATAGTGTGTGTGTATATACTGTATAGTGTGTGTGTGTGTATATACTGTATAGTGTGTGTGTGTGTGTGTGTGTATATTCCGCTGGCTCTATGACTCATAGTTCAGAGGCGGCAACAAGTGGATTTTTTCTAATTAACAGCCTTTTCCTGACAGCTGCCTGCCATACCAAACCACATGCTAAGGTGCAAATGTGTGTGTAAGGGTACACTGCCGTAGGGTGGCACACTGGGGGGCACTGCCGTAGGGTGGCACACTGGGGGGCTCTGCCGTAGGGTGGCACACTGGGGGGCTCTGCCGTAGGGTGGCACACTGGGGGGCTCTACCGTAGGGTGGCATACTGGGGGGCCTCTTTAGTAGGGTGGCACACTAGGGGCCTCTTTAGAAGGGTGGCACACTGGGGGGGCTCTGCCATAGGGTGGCACTCTGGGGGGCTCTGCCAAAGGGTGGCACTCTGGGGGGGCTCTGTCATAGGGTGGCACTCTGGGGGGCTCTGCCAAAGGGTGGCACTCTGGGGGGGCTCTGTCATAGGGTGGCACTCTGGGGGGGCTCTGCCATAGGGTGGCACACTGGGGGGGCTCTGCCATAGGGTGGCACACTGGGGGGGCTCTGCCATAGGATGGCACTCTTGGGGGCTCTGCCATAGGGTGGCACTCTGGGGACTGTGATGTATATGGAGAATGTTGGGACTTTGTTGTAAGGGAGGACTCTGATGTGAGCGTGGAGCTCATCCTGACTGTTGTACTCTATATGTTGTTTTGTTACTTACTCCTGGCGTGACGGCCATCTGTAAACCTAGGGGGGCCCATAATCTTCTATTGCCCGGGGGCCCCATGAGTTGTCAGTCCGCCCCTGGGTGAAAGGGTTAACTCTAGGGGCAATCAGGGGTTAAAATCTTTATTTATGGGTGTACCTAACGCTATAGAAACCTGGCGGCGAACCTCAAAAGAAAACTAGCTACCTAGTGGCAAAAGTGACACTAATACAGCGATCAGAAAACCGATCGCTAAGTGACACTGGCAATAGGGGGTGAAAGGGTTAATTAGGGCAGCGATCAAGGGGTTAAACCTTTACTAGGGAGTTGGGGGCCTAAAGCTAATGTCCCTAACACTTTTTTCTGTCACAAATGATACTAATTGCAGAAATCAGAAAATAAATGATCACTACAATAGTAGTGTGACAGTTGGCTGGGGGGGGGGGGGTTGTGTGCCTATGTGTAACGTGTCAGTGTGCTGTTTAGTGCAACTCACGGTTACAGATGTCCTCTCTCCTCTGGGTTCAGATGAAAAGACCCCACGAGGAGAGATGACATCACTTTCCCCTTCCTGTGTTTACACTTAACACAGGAAGGGGCTGACCAGGACGCTGACCAGGACGCCCATTGGCTGGGAGCGATCGCGAGGGGGTGGCTGGAAACGAATAACCGCCCCCCTCATCCCGGATCACTCCCGATCGGACCCACGGAAAGGCAGGGACGTATAAAGTCGTGCGGCGGGCATTAAGTGGTTAACTACCCATTACTTACCTTGGGTATGCCCCCTTTTCTTGGCATACTGACTGGACCACCAAGGCACACTTCAGGTCTATTTATGTTGTAAGTCTTGTCGTGTGTTTATGTGATCCACATCTCTCTCAGTCAGAGGGTAACGGCCATAAACAATACTAGGTAGTTACACCATTTTAGCAGCACAAAATCCATGCAAATGATTTAATGATAATGATAATTGCCAGTGCAATTATTTCCAACAGTAGGGCCACCAGTGAGAACTTTCCCAATGCTAGGTTTTGTCTCTTCTCCTTAAAGGGTCACTAAAGGATTTTTTTTTAGCTAAATAGCTTCCTTTACCCTAATGCAGTCCTGGTTTCATGTCCTCATTGTTCAATTTTCCTGTAATCCTTCTCTGTTCTGCACACTTCCTGGTTGACTGTTTCCTTATGAAAAAAGTACTGGGAGCTTGTCTCTGAAGATGTGATTACTGTGGGCCAGATTCTCATAGAATTCCGGCGGCGTAGCGTAAGCCAGTTACACTACGCCGCCGCTGCTTGCTGGAGCAAGTGCTTGATTCTCTAAGCACTTGCTCCCGAGGTTTCGCTTACGTCGCGTAAATCGCGCAGCGTAAACCCGCGCAATTCAAATGGGGCGGCTTGTATTTAAATTAAGCGCGCCCCCGCGTCGAACGAACTGCGCATGCGCCGGCCGGGGGAAAAGCCCAGTGCGCATGCTCCAAAGGACGTCACATTTTCTCAATGTAAACGACGTAATCGCAGCGTACGCCAGCCCCATTGAGAATCGACGTACGCAAACGACGTAAACGACGCACAACACGACGCGGTCCCGAGGCCATACTTAACATGGCATCCGACGGGACACGACGGCATCCGACGGGACCTCGTAAGGTTACTCCACATAGAAGCTGGGGTAACCTTACGCGGACGAAAACGACGTAGGCGACGACGGGGCGGCGTAAAAGCGATCGAGAATCGGCGTACTACTTCATTTGCATATGCAAATGAAAAAACAACGTAAAGGCCACCTAGTGGCCGGAGTTGTCATTACATCTACGATCCGAAAGTGTAATTGTATTACGCTTGTCGGATGTAGAAGCGTATCTATGCAAAAGTGATGCTCAGCATCACACGCATAGATACGAGCCAAAAAAAAAGGCGATACGACGGGGTATCTGAGATACTCCGTCGTAACGCCTCTGAGAATCTGGCCCTGTGTGTCTAAAACCCCTCAGTTTCATTTTAAAAACAAACACTGGCCTGTATTGGCTCTGTGTCTCTGTCCTTCACACAAGCATGAAACTAGATGAAAAACAAAACTGAAAGTGCAGGCACGTTACATGATTGATTTTAATCTATTTTTAATCATTTTTAAAAGGAATCAGTTAACTATTATGTCTCTATACCCTGTAAACCGTCATTTCAGCAAAAAAAAAAAATGTTTCCTTTACAACTCCTTTAAAGGGGTTCTAAAGGTACAAGTTTTTTTACCTTCATGCATCCTATGCATGAAGGTAAAAAAACATCTAGCAGCACCGGCCCCCCCCGAGCCCCCGTTGTACTTACCTGACCGTTCGAATCTCCCGGGCGCGTCCACGTCGTCCTCTTCGGTTCCCAGCCTGGCCGTTGATTGGCTAGGCTGGGCGGATTGATAGCAGCGCAGCCATTGGCTAGCGCTGCTGTCAATCAGGGCGGATGACGCGGCGCGCTGGGGGGCGGAGCCGAGTGATACAGTCGGCGGCTATGGCCGCCGCTGTATCACGGGAGCGCGCTCGCAAAAGCTTTCCTCCATGCGAGCGCCCTCGCATGAAGAAGGAAAGCTTTTGCGAGGAGGAGCCCAGACAGCCGCCGAGGGACCCCAGAAGACAGGTTTCCGGGCCACTCTGTGCAAAACAAACTGCACAGTATCACATGTTTGTTATTTTTTTTTTTAAAAATCCCTGACTTTAGTGACCCTTTAAGCTATAAAAGGGTGTCACATTTATTCATTAAAAGACTACTACACCTAGAGTAATGCCGCGTACACACGGTCGTTTTTTGCGATGAAAAAAAAACGAACGTTTTTTAAAACGTAATTTAAATTGATCGTGTGTGGGCAAAACGTCGTTTTTTGTCTTAAAAAAAAACGACCAAAAAAAAATTCCAACATACTTGAATTTTTTGTGCTGTTTTTCAAAACGTCGTTTTTTGTTTCACAAAAAGTCACCGTGTGTAGCAAAAACGTCGTTCAAAACGACGTTTTTCAACCCGCGCATGCCCAGAAGCTAGTTATGAAGCGAGCTTCAATGGAAAAGAGTGGTGAACGTAACCTCGCTTTTTGTGAAAAAACGATGGTGTGTATGCAAAATTGTCGTTTTTTACTTCACAGAAAACGTCGTTTTTTTTTTCATCGCAAAAAACGACCGTGTGTACGCGGCATAAGACAACAAAGTTATATATGGTACTTGCCCTGCATCAGGGGCAGACTGACAACTCATGGGGCCCCCGGGCAACAGAAGATCATGGGGCCCCCTGTGTCCCTGCCCACACTCAAGCCACACCCACACAAAGCCCCACCCCCAGCTTGCACTGTGTGGATGCCTCAATTCTGGGTTGAACTTGAGATAAACAGTGCAGCAGGGCTGAGCATAAGATATCCATGGCAAAGTATAGAAGTCAGCTGGTCATAGCACAGGGGGTCAGGAGGGCACAATATATGTGTGGGGGGGGGGCAGGAGGGCACACTACACGGAGAGCAGCAGGGCACATTATGGGGAACACCAGGGAACATTACAGATTGGGGGGGCACAGTAGGACACATTGGACAGTGGGCAGCAGGTAACATATTATAGGATACATTACAGGGGGGAAGACAGAGGGGCACAGCATGGAACATTACATGGGACAAGAGGGCACATTATGGGGCACAACAGAGCACATTATGGGGCATATTACATGGGGACACAGGGGCACATAATGGGACACAGCAGGGCATATTACATGAGGTCACATTAAGGGGCACAGCAGAGCACATTAGGAGGGATAAAATCTCATATTATGGGGCACAACAGAGCACATTATGAGGCATAGCAAGGCATATTACATGGGGGCAAAAGGATACATTATGGGGCACAGCAAGGGATATTGCATGGAGCAAGAGGGCATATGTAGGGCATTGAATGATGCATCAGGGGTCACACAGCATCGCACATCATATAGCAAACAGCCGGGTACAGAACACATCATGGGGCATACAGTAGGGCTTAGGACACATCATAAGGCCCACACGTGGGAATCAGTTGTTCTAATTAGAATTCCCTAATTTATTTTATTACATTTATCTAGCACCAAAAACTATGCAGCTCTTTACAGGTTTCTACTCTATTCAGTATCTGTCCACAGAGAAGTTTACACATTAATATCCTTCTGGCCAGCATAAAGTTATACCTGGGACAGTCTACAGCTGGAAGCCAACTCTTTTTCCGGTATTTTAGTTGTGGGGAAAACTGGGGAACCTAAAAGCCACCAGCATAAGGGAAGAACATATAAACCCTAAGGAGATAGTGAACATATAAACCTTTAAGACGGGGTTCACCCTAAAAAAAAAAAAAAAAATCTTTGTCTCCACTGACATTCAGCATACTAGCGTGAGCTACAGTATGCCTTTATTTATTTTTTTCTGTGCTGTACTTACAGTTTAATCCTTTTGTTTCGTTTCAGACTCCGAGCAGGAAACAGGCGTTCCTTTTATTTTTTTGCGCTGTACTTACAGTTTAATCCATTCGTTTGTTTCAGGCTATCGCGGGGGAAAAGGCGTTCCTATCAAGAGGGGAACATGATTGACGGCCGGCTATGGCGTGTCACGCGTTCCGAAAATAGCCGGAGTAGGACTCGGCTCTTCACGGCGCCTGCGCAGTCAGCTCCTAGTCTGTGCGCAGGCGCCGCGAAGAGCCGAGTCCTACTCCGGCTATTTTCGGAACGCGTGACGCACCATAGCCGGCCGTCAATCATGTTCCCCTCTTGATAGGAACGCCTTTTCCCCCGCGGTAGCCTGAAACAAACTAATGGATTAAACTGTAAGTACAGCGCAAAAAAATAAAATAAAGGCATACTGTAGCTGACGCTAGTATGCTGGATGGCATGGTAAAATGTTGTTTTTTAGGGTGAACCTCCGCTTTAAGGAGATGGTGACCCTGGTGAGAAATGAACCCATGGGCTCATGGTTGCACATTGCCCAACAGAGGAAGTGATCCTTTATTACTAAAACAACCAGGCTGGATGTCTGAAGCGACATTGATTTATGACTTTAGGCATATGAATAAAAGGCATCATAATAAAAGGCATCATAAGTATAGTTAGCATGTACAGTGCCTGCCGCCGAGAATGTGTTTTTAACACGCCAGCATCGCGCTGAATCTCGGCGACAGGCTGCCGATATCTCGCACTCGCTGGAATAGTAAAAGCACATTCCAGCGAGTGCGTCATAGAAGCGACGGGGATCCGACTTGGATTCCCGCCAATTCTACACGTGGGCGGAGTTTGTTATGAATCCTGAAGGAGAAATCCCCGCCGGATTTTTAAAGAAAAATCCGGCATGGGTTCCCCCCTCAGGAGCATAACGGGCCCTTAGGTCTGTTATGGGTTGTAAGGAGACCCCCTACACCGAAAAAACGGCGTGGGGGTCCCCTCACAATCCATAACAGACCCGTATCCAAAGCACGCCGGCCGGCCGGTCAGGAAGGGAGTGGGGGCGAGCGAGCGCCCCCCCTCCTGAGCCGTACCGGGCAGCATGCCCTCAACATGGGGGGGTTAGGTGCTCTGGGGCAGGGGGCGCACTGCGGCCCCCCACCCCAGAGCACCCTGTCCCCATGTTGATGAGGACAGGGCCCCTTCCCGACAACCCTGGCCGTTGGTTGTCGGGGTATGCGGGCGGGAGGCTTATCGGAATCTGGAAGCCCCCTTTAATAAGGGGGCCCCCAGATACCGGCCCCCCACCCTAAGTGAATGAGTATGGGGTACATTGTACCCCTACCCATTCACCTGCAAATAAAAAGTGTAAACACAAATAAACCACACAGGGTATTGAAATATTTTATTAGTTGGCCGCCGGGGGGGGGTGTGTATGATCGCTTTTATAAAAGCGCCCCCCTCCGGCGGGCTTCTGTGGGGGGTGGGTGCTGCCGTCTGGTTCTCTTCCGCCGCCGGGGGGGGGGCGCTTTGATAAAAGCGCCCACCACCCGGCGGGCTTCTTTCGACGTCTTCGGCGGCTGGGGGGTCTTCTCCCACTCTCCGGGGTCTTCTCCTGCTCTCCGGGGGTCTTCTCCGCTCTCCGGGGGTCTTCTTCTTCTTCAGGACTCGCCGCCGCTAACTTTGTGTGTTAGCTCAATTACTAGCGGCGGCGAGTCCCCTCCTCTGTGACGTCTTCTTCTTCTTCTCCAGATGTTGACGCGACGCTTCCTTCCGCTGTTATGGCTGGCGCGCGGCTCGCAGCGAGTTATATAGGCCTGTCTTGTGACGTTGCAGTCCCATCATGCTCCGGTAGGTAGCACGTGGTACCTACCGGAGCATGATGGGACTGCGACGTCACAAGACAGGCCTATATAACTCGCTGCGAGCCGCGCGCCAGCCATAACAGCGGAAGGAAGCGTCGCGTCAACATCTGGAGAAGAAGAAGAAGAAGAAGACGTCACAGAGGAGGGGACTCGCCGCCGCTAGTAATTGAGCTAACACACAAAGTTAGCGGCGGCGAGTCCTGAAGAAGAAGAAGACCCCCGGAGAGCGGAGAAGACCCCCGGAGAGCAGGAGAAGACCCCGGAGAGTGGGAGAAGACCCCCCAGCCGCCGAAGACGTCGAAAGAAGCCCGCCGGGTGGTGGGCACTTTTATCAAAGCGCCCCCCCGGCGGCGGAAGAGAACCAGACGGCGGCACCCACCCCCCACAGAAGCCCGCCGGAGGGGGGCGCTTTTATAAAAGCGATCATACACACCCCCCCCCCCCCGGCGGCCAACTAATAAAATATTTCAATACCCTGTGTGGTTTATTTGTGTTTACACTTTTTATTTGCAGGTGAATGGGTAGGGGTACAATGTACCCCATACTCATTCACTTAGGGTGGGGGGCCGGTATCTGGGGGCCCCCTTATTAAAGGGGGCTTCCAGATTCCGATAAGCCTCCCGCCCGCATACCCCGACAACCAACGGCCAGGGTTGTCGGGAAGGGGCCCTGTCCTCATCAACATGGGGACAGGGTGCTCTGGGGTGGGGGGCCGCAGTGCGCCCCCTGCCCCAGAGCACCTAACCCCCCCATGTTGAGGGCATGCTGCCCGGTACGGCTCAGGAGGGGGGGGCGCTTGCTCGCCCCCACTCCCTTCCTGACCGGCCGGCCGGCGTGCTTTGGATACGGGTCTGTTATGGATTGTGGGGGGACCCCCACGCCGTTTTTTCGGCGTAGGGGGTCTCCTTACAACCCATAACAGACCTAAGGGCCCGTTATGCTCCTGAGGGGGGAACCCATGCCGGATTTTTCTTTAAAAATCCGGCGGGGATTTCTCCTTCAGGATTCATAACAAACTCCGCCCACGTGTAGAATTGGCGGGAATCCGCGTCGGATCCCCGTCGCTTCTATGACGGCTTTGTCTCCATCGCGGCAAGCCAGCTCGGCGCTGGCTCCCGCGATGGGGCTCGTAGGAGGTCAATCTCGCCGAGAAAGGGAGCGAGATTGACACAATATCCCAGTCACCTACTGTAACATTTTGTTTTATGCACATTCACTTCTACACTTTAAAAATTGTAGATTTTCTTTTCTATGGAAGCAGATGTGTACTTATATGTGACTGTATTTTATTTTGCAGGGGGCTACATAGATGAACTTTCAGCAGCAGTATATCAGTAAGTACAACTTTTTAATCATGCCATGCTGGCTTTAATTTCTATTGAGATGGAATACATGCTGGTGGATGAATTATGCATAAAAATTTACTTAAAGACTAATGGCTAAATTCACGTAGAGCGGCGTATATTTGTGCGGGCGTAGCGTATCTCAGATGGGCGTGTTTTATTTAAATTAAGTGTGACCCCACGTAAATGACGTTTTTTTACTAACGCCGCATGCGCTGTCCGTGGACGTATCCCAGTGTGCATGCTCCAAATTACGCCGCTAAGGCTCATTGGTTTTAACGTGAACGTAATTTACGTCCAGCCCCATTCATGGACGAGTTACGCAAACGAAAAATTTGATCCCGACGTCCATACTTAACATTGGCTGCACCATCTTTTTGGTGGTTTATCTTTACGCCTGAAAACGCCTTACGTAAATGGCGTATCTTTACTGCGATGGCCGGGAAAACACATAACCAATCATAAAAAGACAGGAAAGGCAGATGACCCACAGACAGACTCAGGGGGGTAGGTCGTTACATGTGGCAGCCGTAGCCAGCCAAGCTTCTCAGATTTTACCATACTTGGCCGGGCAGCCTCTGTGGGCATAGATTTCCTTTTTATATGGCAGTATACAATTAACCTTCGCAATCCATTCCTGAAGGGAAGGCGGCGTAGCCTGAAGCCACTTTCGTGCTATAAGTAATCTGACCGTAAAGAGCGTTTCTTGAAGAAATATCTTATGGTATTTATCCAAATCTGGGTCTGGAAACACCCCCAACAGGCACTGCTTGGGGCATAGTGTCAGGGGAGATCCCATTTTATCATGTATGAATTTTACTATGTGCAGCCAATAAAAGGCGAAAGAAGGTGGTAGAAGGGCTACCACATCTGGGGCACAGTGGATTGTGGTCGGGCTTGTATTTAGCTATAAGGGCAGGAGTCAAGTATGTTCTGTATAAGATGTAGGAGGTTCGTAAGACAACTTGGTCGAGATCTTCCTACTGGTTTCCAGGGCATCCCCCCACTCATCATCCTCCAGCTCCCCCACATCTCCAGACCATCGATCCTTAAGTTTATAGGCCAAAAATGCAGCCAAGGGACAAAGGAGAGAAGAGTAAAACATCAAAATAAGCTTTCGGGAGTCAAGACCCATAATCAGGGCCGCCATCAGGGGGGTACAGGCATTACAACTGTAAGGGGCCCGGGGGTCCCCAGGGGCCCGGATGGGAACCACCCTAAAAAAAAAAAAAAAAAAACATTTTTTTTTTTTTTGTAGGGGTCCGAAGGTCCCCAGGGGCCCGAGGCCACCAAGGGCCCCAGATGGCAAGCCCTTTTTTTTATAAAAAAATATATTTTTTTTATAAAAAAATATATTTTTTTTATAAAAAAATATATTTTTTTTATAAAAAAATATATTTTTTTTATAAAAAAATATATTTTTTTTATAAAAAAATATATTTTTTTATAAAAAAATATATTTTTTTATAAAAAAATATATTTTTTTTATAAAAAAATATATTTTTTTTATAAAAAATATATATTTTTTAATATATTTTTATTTTTTATTAAAGGGCCAATTTTTTTTCTTTTATTTTTTTTTAGAGGTCCGGAGGTCCACAGGGGCCCGGAGGCCCCCAGGGCACTGGATGGCAACCCCCCCCTTTTTTATTTATTTTCTATAAAAAAATATATATATATTTTAATATATTTGTATTTAATTTTTTTATTAAAGAGCCATTTTTTTAGGGGTCTAGGGGCCCGTAGGCCACCAGGGCCCCAGATGGCAACCCCCTCTTTTTTGTTTATTTTTTTTATAAAAAAATATTTTTATAAAAAAATATATTTTTTGAATATATTTTTCTTTTATTTTTTATTAAGGGGCCAATTTTTTTTCTTTTATTGTTTTAGAGGTCCGGAGGTCCACAGGGACCTAGAGATCCCCAGGGCCCCAGATGACAACCCCCCTTTTTTTATAAAAAAAATATATATATTTTATATATTTTTTTATTTATTTTATTTTTATATTAATATTATATATATATATTATTAAAGGGCCCAGAGGTCCCCATTTTTTTTTTACTTTTTTATATTATTTTATTTCTTTTTTTTAATATATAGATGTATTTTTATTAAAGGGCTCAGAGGTCCCCAAAGCCCCATATGTCAAACCCCCTTTTTTTATAATTGTATTTTTTATTTTTGTTTATATATTTTTTTATATTTTTATGTTTTATTAAAGGGCCCAGAGGTCCCCAGGGCCCTGGAAGGCAACCCCCCCCTTTTTTTTATATATATAAATGTTTATTTCTTTTTTATATAAATATTTTTTTATTTCTTTCTTTTTTTTTAAAGGGCCCAGAGGTTTCTTTTCATTAAAGGGCTCAGAGGTCCCGAATGGAAAGCCCCCTTTTTTTGTAATTTCCTTTTATAAAAAAAAAAAAATAAGGTCCCCGGGGGCCCCAGTTGGCAACCACCCTTTAAAAAAAAAAAAAAATATATATATATATATATATATATATATATATATATATAATTTTCTCTCCTTTTTTCTTTTTTTTAAAGGGCACAGAGGTCCCCAGGGCCCCGGATGGCTACCCCCCTTTTTTATATATATCTTTCTTTATTTCTTCTTTTTGTAAAGGGCCCCCCCGCTTCTCAATTTGCTGCAGCAGCCCCCCCCCCCCCCTCCTCAATTTCATGCGGCAGCACCCCGCCCCCCCCGGTTCTCTGCTCCAGGGGGCCCATGCCTGAAGCTGTGTAAGGGGCCCCAAAATTCCTGATGGCGGCCCTGCCCATAATAGTGTAGAGAACATCAATTCTTTCAGTGTTAGGAGATACATCGCCAAATTGGGTCCGAAGAGCATGGCGGAGCTGGAGGTAGCGGAAATGCATGGAGTTGGGGAGGTCGAACCTATCCTTGAGCTGTTGAAAAGACATCAAAACAGTGCCAGCATGGGGGGGGCGTGGCTACCGCGCAGCTGTATGGATGCCTTAGTCAGGAGCTCCGCTTCAGCGTTAGGGATATCGGCTCCCTGAGGCACCGAGGGCTTCTATAATCCACCCGTGAGGCAAGCTACTAACCCGCACGTCTCCCGGGGATGACAAAAAAACGGAAGAACGCTGTTCATCCGGCGAAACTGGAGGATTTTTTTCTCCCCCAGGCCTAGCAACGTGATCCAAGATGGCGCCGACGGCGGATCTCCGGCCTCAGGAGGAGGCTCCTCCGTTTCAACACCGAGCCCGGGATCGAGGGCTGGGATGCAGCGCCGCTCCCCAGAGGCATCCACCCCGCTCTCCTGCAGCCCGATTAAATCGAAACCCCGTCTGTCGGCCGCACGGCTCTCAGGTCAGTGCATTGCAGGGGTCCATGGAAGACACACGTGAGCTCTCAGCTCCCATAAACACCTTCCCTACCTCCAATCCCCCGGTCTCTGACACTACCTTAAAGGACATGCTGGTCTCCCTGCGGAGCTCCCTACACTCAGACATGATGGAGTGCATGAGAAGCTTCAGGACGGAGATGGGGGAACTAGGGGGCAGAGTAGACCATGTTGAAAGGAAAATGGGGAGAATATGCTTCCTCCTACAATTCCCTGGTGGACTCCCACAATGACCAGGCAGATGAAGTCGCATGGCTCAGGGCTAAAGTCGCAGATCTCGAAGATAGATCTCGTCGGAATAACGTCAAATTACGGGGGGTCTCTGAGACTGTCCTACCTGCCCAGCTCCAGGAATACGCCCGTGAGCTTCTGGGGTCACTTCTGCCTTCCATACCTGAATATGAGCTGATAGTTGATCGGATACACCGTCTGCCCAAACCTGCCCACCTCCCGGAGAATATTCCTAGAGACGTCCTGATGCGGGTACATTTCTACCATGTTAAAGACCAATTTTTGCTGGCTTTCCGCAAAAATCCCCACTCATCTGATCGATTCTCCAATCTACAAGTATATGCAGATCTCTTACAGCACACTATGCAGAGACGCAGGTCCCTTATCCCAGTGACGAAAGCTCTCCGTAACCACAACATCACCTATAAATGGGGCCAACCAACCAAGCATATTATAACCAAGGACGGTACTTCTAATGTAGTCGGGACCCTAGAAGAGGGACTTGCACTCCTGCGCAAATGGGACATTCTCCCTGAGCATCCCCCACTTGAAACAGGTCCTACCTCCCTCTCTCCTAGAGCTCAGTCCCGTGACGACTGGACACTGCTGTCGCATAAACGCAACAACAAGAAGAAATCTTAAAGCCCTTGTGCCTCAGGTGTCTTGTTACTCTGTGCACTACTTGATTCCCTGACCCCACTGGAGCTCCTTCCCACGAACTCCCTCTCCTTGAAATTTGTGCAGCTACCCTGCATCCGGATCCCGGCCGGGATCTCCCTTTTTCTGCTCATCGTTTTTTGTTTATGTTATAACCTTCCTTCTTTCTGTTCTTATGACTTTTCCCCATTTCCTCGTTTCCCTTGAGATGGATCCTGCTCTGTTTTCAATGAAGACGCTCCAACCATCGCCTACACCTGCCTCCTGGAGCTGGCTGGACACGGAGGACCCGCCGTGGTGTCACAAGGTACTGTTTTCACTCTCCTGCTTGACCAATTATGGCGCTGACAGTTACCTCCTTTAATGTTCGAGGCCTGAACCACCCGGTCAAACGGGCTTCTGTGTGGAGAGAGGCACTGAAGCTGCATTCGGACGTCCTTTGCCTTCAGAAGACACACCTGATGGCGTCAGGTGCACCTCCCTTCTCTCACATTAGATTCCCCCACATCTTCCAGGCTCCCGCCCCCAAAAAGCAAAAATGGGTTCTTATCGCTATCAAGGATACTGTTAATTTTTCCCTCCAGGACTCACTGGCCGATCCTGACGGCAGGTTCTTGGTTCTAATTGGTTCCTTTAACAACAAATTGTACACACTGGTCAACCTCTATGCGCCCAACACCCACCAGCTCCGTTTCCTGAGGAAACTTTTCTGCAAAATCGACAAGATACGGAAAGGCGCTCTGGTTATATGTGGGGACTTCAACCTGACGGTTGACTTTGAGATGGACACCACTTCTAGAGCCAAACACTCCATGCCTACCTTGCATTCCCTGCTACATGCTGAAAATGTGTTTGATGTCTGGAGGTGTCAACATTCATCTGAAAGGGACTACCATTCTTTCCATTCCTCCAGACATAACTCCTATTCACGTATTGACTTGATATTGGTTGACAAAGTGTTACTGCAAAGGGTATCCTCGTCCGCCATCCACGACATCACGCCCCGGTGTCGGTGGTGGTGGACGGGGGGGCCCCGGTCTCGTCGCCCTTTGTGTGGAGGGCGGACTCCTATGTACTTCAGCAACCCTCCCATGTGGCCTACCTCTCCACTCTGCTGAAGGAATTTTTCACTGTGAATTCTGGCTCTGTCTCCAGTCCATTCTCTGTCTGGTGTGCTCATAAGGCATATGTTAGAGGCCTTCTAATCCAACTTAGTCCACGGGTAAAGAGGCAGAGGGCACAGAAACTAGATTCCATACTTGCTGAAATTCGCTCTCTTGAGTCACAGAACAGGCAGGCTCCTGACGCCCCAACTGCGGCCAAACTATTTTGGCTGCGTTCGGACCTCAGGAGACTGCTTCTTGAACGCTATGACAAACATGTCCAATCCCTTAAATTGTCCCACTATGCTTCCGGTAACAGGGCGGGCAAGCTTCTAGCTCAGCGACTGAAAAGTCGCAGGACGAAAACTACTATCCCCTTTCTTGTTAAACATTCAGACAAAAGTAAAATATATAACCCTCAGGATATAGCAAACTCTTTTGCAGAGTTCTACTCCTCTCTTTATAATCTCCGAGAGGACCACTCCACCCCTCAACCTGCGGAGGAGGCCATCCGCTCCTTCCTGGCCGAGCTAGCGCTGCCTGCCTTGTCTCAATCCCAATTAGATTCCCTCAATAGGCCGATTACGGAGCCTGAGATCTTATGGGCAATTAAGACTCTCCCTACTGGGAAGTCCCCGGGCCCAGACGGGCTCCCTTATGGTTACTACAGGGCCTTCGGCCCCCTCCTAGCCCCGGTGCTGGGCGATGTGTTCTCTGAAGCAATGCTCTCTGCCTCTTTCCCGAGTGAAATGCTTAATGCTTTTATTGTAACCATTCCAAAACCAGGGAAGGTACCTACCACACCTGCTAACTTCCGACCCATATCTCTGTTAAATACAGACGTGAAACTCTATGCCAAAATTTAGCATATAGACTGCTCCCTATCCTACCTTCCTTAATCAACCCAGACCAGACAGGGTTCACCTCGGGTAGACAGTCATCGAACGCAACCAGAAGAGTACTTGGGTTGGTGCACCATGCCGGGGCCTCTCGGACACCTTCTCTGCTCCTCTCTTTGGACGCAGAGAAGGCGTTCGACAGGGTGCATTGGGGTTACATGACCAGGGTCCTGGAGAAATTTGGGTTCACTGGCCCCATCCTATCGGCAATTTTAGCTCTTTATTCTTCTCCTTGTGCGCAGGTTTACACCTCGGGCATGCTCTCCTCCACCTTCCACATTACCAATGGCACCAGACAGGGGTGCCCCTGTCTGGTGCACCCCAGGGGTGCCCCCTGTCTCCCTCTATATTCAACCTCCTCATAGAACCCCTTGCGGAAAAAATTAGATACCATTCGGGTGTCGAGGGGTTCGTGCTGTTGGGTCGTTCCCACAATATAAGTTTGTTTGCGGACGACATTATCCTCTTTTTGACTACACCTCATTCTTCCTTGTCCCAAGCTCACGCGGTTCTTGCAGAGTTTAGCCGCGTATCCTACTATAAAATTAACTACACTAAGTCTTTCATATTGGGTCTTAATCTCCCCCCTCGCCTTCAGTCCCATCTGCAAACTTCTTTCCCATATTCCTGGGCAACATCTAGTATACAATATTTGGGGATCCAAATTACGACAGACTTAACCAAACTAGCCGATGTTAATTATGCCCCACTAATTGACAAACTTTCCAGGGAGGCTGATCGCCTGACCAAGGTCGACTTGACGTGGTCGGGTCGCTTAGCCTCCTTCAAAATGTTGCTGCTACCTCAAATCCTGTACGTTTTCCGCACGCTCCCTATTCCTCTAAAACGTAACCATCTCCAGGCCCTGAATAAAATCCTTAACCGCTACGTTTGGGGCACTAAGCGCCCCAGATGCGCGAGATCCCTTTTGATTAAACATAGATCTGTAGGGGGCATGGGTCTGATTGATATCAGGGACTATCATAGAGCAGCCATACTTACCCAACTTAGATGTTGGATATCTCCTACCCCTGACACCCTATGGTGCAGCATAGAACAGGCTCTATGTCCGACCAAGGATCTCTATAGTGCCCTGCGCCACCTACCACTAACGTTCCAGGCCTTGCTGTTGGCTTGAAGGGAACTGCGCCATTTGGCATGTACGTCCTCCAACGCCACTCCTATCCCGATTCCCATTGAATCTCTTTTGTGCGTTATACCATACACCTCCTTCTCCAATTGGGCAGCCAAAGGCATCACTTGGATTGAAGATCTATTCTGCTACAATGTGCTCAAGCCCTTTGATACGCTTGCTGCAGAGTATGGTTTGACGCATGCAGATGGTTTCAAACATGCACAGGCCTCCCACTTCCTCAAAACTTTGCAATCCCGCCATTTATTGCTTCAAGATGTCATCTGGCAATTCTACACTAAAACAACCCCCTCCCCTAATGGGTATCTCCCTCTTCTACAACCTTTTTCAGGATAAACTACTCTTCAAGGCGTCTTCCCCCCCTTTCGTAAGTGGGAAACGGATTTGGGTAAAACGTTCTATGCTGACCAATAGCAATACTTGTTTAAACTGATATACAAAGCCTCCAGGTGTGTTAACCATTGGGAGCTCTCCCAAAAGATAGCCCTGAGGTGGTACCTTACCCCGTATCGCATAGCTCAATTTTACCCCTCAGCATCCTCGCTTTGCTGGAGAGACTGTGGAGAGGTGGGTAACATTTTCCACATTTTCTGGCTCTGTAAGGGCCTCACTAGCTATTGGAGGGGTGTATTTAGATGTATCTCCCGTATAACAGGCATATTGACTCCCCCAGGATTTCCGAATTGTAGTCACTCACATTTTGCTAGCTGCTAGGCTGCTGGTGACTAGAGGCTGGAAATCTAATAAGGTGCCAAACGTAACGGAGGTCCTCGAGATCACGCAGACGAACTTCACTTTTGAGTCCTTGTTGGCAAGCAGGGAGGGCAGGAGAGCGAAGTTTGATATTCAATGGAGGCCCTGGACAGAGTGGTTCCGATTACAGCAGAATTGAAATGTCTTCTTACGTCTTGTTTCTTTGATGTGTCTTAAGCAAATCCCTATGTAGATTTGTATTTATATTTGTCTCACAGGTATCTATCCTTTCGCTATCCCCTTGCTCCCACTTCCCCCCTCCTTTATCTTCACCCTTTCCTTTCGCACTTGACTTTCCCACTATACTCCCGTATTACCCAGTCTGGAGTTGGCAGGAGGGAGAGACGGCTTGTCGCCCTCCAGCTCTTATGTGCTGACATGTTGTTTTTGTCCTTGTCCATGACTTATGTATCCCATTATGCTTACGGAATTGTTACTATTATATGATTTCTCCTGCTGTTCTCTGGTAATGCGGGTGTGTACTTACATATCCTTTTGTTTGTACTTTAAAAATTCTCAATAAAAATTATTGTAAAAAAAAAAAAAAAAAACAGTGCCAGCATAAACATCAGACAGATATCTCACCCCCTGATTAAGCCATAGGATCTGATCCGGAACAGTAAGCAACTCAGCAAGTCCGGGGTTATCACATAATGGCGTGTGGGAGTGAGTGGGCAAGACCTTCAGCCTACGACCCACTACCTCCCAAATTTTGCAGTGGTGGTAGAGCAGGCCCCAACAACTCTGCAATGTCCAGGTGCCCTCCAAGTTCCTAAAGAGAACCTGAAAAGGGTGAGTAATCCCCGAGACACAGGGGGAGCAAACCACTGCAAGGTAGTGGTCTTTGTCATGTTTGTCTAGATAAAAGAAGTGAGATAGCTGTGCTGCCAGGTAGTATAAATTAAAGTCAGGTAACTCAACTGGATTTTTCAGAGCCTGCCAGGACAACTTGTTTATCGGGACGTACCCCACACAAACGAATTAAGAATAGCCTCAATGGTTTTGAAAAGCCTGAGGGGGAGATAGCCAGGGGCATGCCAAAGCACATGGGAAGGAGAATCATTTTAATTAGATTCACTCGCCCCATTACCCCCAATGGTAACTTGGCCCAAGTCTGCGTTTTTGGAAACTGTATTAGTGGTTCAATGTTAAGAGTAATGTAGTCTTTTGGGGATCTAGATACCCGGATCCCAAGGTATTTCAGGGAGCTAACCCTAAGGAGAGGGGAGGAAGCCTGAACTTCTGTCAGTACGCTCATGTCTATAGGGAGGATTTGGGACTTATCCCAATAAATCCGAAGCCCAGAGTAGTGTCCAAAGGCACTGATGACCTCCAGGGTGGCCTGTAAGGAGTGACCGGCATCAGCCATGTAGAGGAGCATATCGTCGGCGTATAGACTGACCTTCTCCACCACCTCCCCGCATCAAAGACCCCGAATACCAGGGTGTGCTCTGAGGGAAGATGCCAGGGGATCCAAGGCTAAAGCGTACAACAACAGGGATAGGGGGTGTGACGAGACCCTTGCTCGCCCAGGTCCTGCTCTCCCGACACTCCTCTGCTTCTATCCGATCAGATTGCAGATTGCAACATCTGATGGTCCAGTCATCCAAGATTCCGGGATCCAACCTACAGCTATGTGCCGATTGGACCCATGAAGAACACACACCAAGCGAGTTGTATGTATGTTCAAACAGAACTCCTTTATTGAAAGTACACAGCACACTTTTATACAGAATTTGGAACATCCCGCCCCCAACAACCGCTTTTCTATTGGTCAATTGTAAAGTACATTTGTGTTTTTTTCACTCAGGTCCTCTTCCATGCAAATGAGGACTTCAAAATGACTCAGCAGAGATTGGTCCTAAAGCTTGAATAGCAGGACTATGTGTATTGAGACAGAAGCCCCCAGGGGGTAATTACTACAATGAAGCAATGAGTCAATTATCTAATCAGGTAGCCTGACGAGGTGACTAGGCTATTCACCTGCAACACAATGGACAATGAAATGTCTTTCACAAGCCATTTAGCATTTCAATAGTCCTCAATAGTCTGAGCTAAGCATTGAAGGGTCATTGTCCTAGTGACCTAGTCAGGACAAATTAAGCCACCTATAATATTCCAGTATCTCTTGCACCATGTCTCATTTTCTGTAATACATGAATTAGGATTTCACGTAGAAACACTTCAGTATTTCACGGTCCATGACATTACTCCCCCTGGGAAATAGTTCAACATCCACAGTGGGACCCAAACGGGTCAATTAGAGGATGTTGGACAAGTAGTCTTAAGGTTCCAGGACTGTCTGCCGGGATAAACCATCCGCCTTCCTGCTTTGAGGCCATGGCCCATAATCGGACGGCAAGAGGCTCGCATTCAGTCCTCTCCAAAAGTCCCTGTCCCGGCTAGGTCTGTCACCCCTCTCCCCCCAATTCCGGTACCCACACAGTACCCCAAATAACTTGTTCCAAACAGAGCATTACTCACCCCGCCATCCTCTGCCTCTCTCAGAGAATACGCCTGCCGCTGGGGAGAGGCCTGGACTGGCCCTTCTCCCTGGAGTCCTTTCAGCCGCTGGAGAGAAGACAGGGTGGCTGGGCTCAGTTCATCATGCTGTTGGGGTTCTGGGCCAACTGGCCACCATTCCTGGTGTATACCAGTGGAGACTGAAGTCCCATCCACTGGTGCTAGGTGAAAATCCCCGGTGCTTGCAAAGCAAAGCCTACATCCTCCTGTCTCAGGGCCGTATCATTTTCTGGGGTTGAGTCAGTGAAGATTGAAGTCCTGGGAACAATATCTTCACAACAGTGGGATAGGATTCTCCAACAGGGAACCTTGGTGTCCATAGCCCCGGCCCAAAGACTGTTTCACCTATTTCTTCTTCATCGGGTCTACCATACCCCCCATAAAATGTTCAAGCTAGGATGGAAACAAGACAACGAATGCCCTCGATGTAAAAACAAAGGGGATCAGTTACATATGGTCTGGAAGTGTCCCAAATAATATAGCTACTGGGTGGGACTTATAAAACGGATCAACGAGACATTTGGATCTCTACTTGATCCAATAGCCAGGATATGCCTCTTGGGATGCATGGATGACAGCCGGGTACCGCAGGGCACTCTTGAGGCTATACTAAGAAGCCTATTACAGTCTCGCAAGGTAATTAACCAAAAATGGCAGGCACAGGCCCCCCCGACCATAGAACACTAGACAGCGGCTATGAATCAAACAATTTCAAACGAAAAAGTTTACTTCACTAAGAAGGGGAAATTTTCGAAATTTTTCAAATTTTTTCAAATTATGGGGTCTATGGCAGTAGGGGGCTGAGAACTCCAGTTAGCGATATATGAGGCCATACCTGCCAGGCTCATTGAGATCTCGACCAATAAGGACAACTCCTGTTGAGACCTTGGCGGTAGCTCCCTCGCTGGCTGGTGCCCCTTGGCCGGCCCCTACTGGCTCCCCGACAACAAATGCTAAGACTTGTGACTTACTTGTGCTAATCAACACTGAGTTTGTATGCTCTTAAACGGTAGGGAGAAGGGTGGGAGGGAGAGGAGGGGTACTACACACAGCCACTACACATCCAACAAGATCTAGTGGTTTTAATCTGCTTTATATGAGACACTAATTGAGATATGAAATATATTGTCTTTCATTTTTACACATTGTATGCAAAATGGTTGTATATTTGCTTGTTGGATTGTAAACATGGCTTTAAAACAGCAATAAAAAAAAAATGTTAAAAAAAAAAAAAAAGAAGTCCCACCCACTACCACAGGAACCCCCTCTTCTGTTAGATGAAAGCAGAGGCCGGGGCACTCTGCTCTGTTGCCAGCTCTTCCGCTGGGTTGCTGTGAGTGGAGACCACAGTCCCATCTACCGATATCCGCTCAAGCTGTAGTGGGGTGCAGCCGCCAGTAGCATCCTGTCCTGCTGCCAGTGATTCAGCTGGGAGTAAACGCTTTACTATCTCAGCTTGTTGCTGGGGAGAGGGGTCAACTGCCCGGTTACCTGGAACTCCACAGTTGGTTCCGGTGCTGGGCAGAGATTTCTAGCACTCTGCCCTGTTGACAGCACTTCTGTTGGGGGTGCATAATCCATAACATCCTCTGAACAGTCCATACATTCTGTAATCTGCGGCTGGGGAGTAATCGCCATCTTCTCACCCTGAGCCTCCGGAACTGCCACAGGGGTGGGGCAGAGGTCTTGAACCCTCTGTCCGGTGACCAGCGCTTCAGCTGGGGAAGTTCCTTGTAACTCCACAAATACTGCCCTTGGTGCTGGGCAGAGCACAATGAAGTTTGGCCCTGATCTCAGCTCTTCTGCTGGAGGCTCCTCAGGTTGTTCTTCCTCAGCAGAAAAATCTATTAAATCCCCTGTCTCTGCAACTGGCGTCTGGGGATAGAGGTTCACCATCTCCTGTCCATGTAACCCAGAAGATGCTATAGGTACTGAGCAGAGGTTAGCAGAGCTCGGCCCTGCGGTCAGCACTTCAGCTTTGGGAATGGCAATCTCCAGATTTTCCACTGCCGATTCACTGGCATACTGCTGGACAGGCACATTCCTCCATTCAAGATCATCCCATGCAGAAACAGGATCATCAAGGTCAGTCGGCACTTGCTGCATCCGCCATAAGACCTTCTGGTCCATAGCTGCAGGGGCAGATTGGCAAAGCACACTGTTACCCTGCCACATGGACGATTCTTCAGCCAGGATTTCAGCACTGTCAGCTGATATTTCCTCATAGTCCCAGGCAAAGGGAACCTCACCCTGCTGCTGAGCGGAGTCTAGCAGCTGTTTTAGGCGATTTCCAGGTCCCATTCCTGAGCGGCCAGAAATTCCAAATCTTCCTGTAGCCAGTGCTCTTTCGAGAGATTCAGTCTTTGCTCTCTGTGCTACATTATGTCCTCCAAACGCCACTCCCGATCGCTCCCAAAGTCAGGGTCCTCGTACATCCTCCAATACAACAATTCCAGGCTATCATAGTCAAAGCCTTCCGTGGGGCTGTCATCCGCTGACCACGGGCACTCTTGGGCTACATACCACCGGAGGGCTCTGTAGCTTTCGTCCAACCGCATCTCTGCCCGGATCAGCCTGCTTAACTCTGCTGTCCACTCCTGTTTTGGTTGTTCCCCCAATAACAGCATTCTTACTTCATACTGTGACCAGTACCTTCTATGGATGGAGGGGAGAGCTTTTCCCTGGTGTCGCTGCTCGCGGGCTAGCGCTTCTTTCCAGAGTTTGCAGCGGATCGAATCAGACCATCCAAGCAGGACCTCCTCTGATACTGGTCCTCTGTACTGTATCTGCTTCTCTCGCAACCTCCTTCTGAATTCCTTTTCCATGGTTACTGGTATCTGTACCTCTCCTCTTCTTTCATTTGGCGCTGCTTCTTTATGCGTTGTCACCGATCGCCGTATTTCTGCAATTCTCAGCTCCTGTTGTCGCTCTTGTTCTCGTTCTCTCTGTTGTCGCTCCCGTTCTCTCTCAACCTGCCGCTGGAGGTCTCTAATGGTATTCTGTCTGGCGGTCTCTGATGGGTTAGCACCATATAATGCCAACCGCTGTTGAACGCGCTGCTGGAACAAGTCTTCAACTGACCGGGGTCCTGCATCATCATCCCTCTGATCCATCTCGGCTAGCGTAAAGATCAGGGTGGCCTTGTTCTTCCTACCAGTCCCTCCACGGCTCTTCAAGCAAGTCTTTTAGCATGGTTCTCCTGCAGGCTGCATAGCTGGTTATTCATGGTGGTGGTTTGGAGTTGTCCCAGTAACTGGAGAGCAAATCCCACCGCTGCCAACCAATGTGACGAGACCCTTGCTCGCCCAGGTCCTGCTCTCCCGACACTCCTCTGCTTCTATCGGATCAGATTGCAGATTGCAACATCTGATGGTCCAGTCATCCAAGATTCCGGGATCCAACCTACAGCTATGTGCCGATTGGACCCATGAAGAACACACACCAAGCGATTTGTATGTATATTCAAAACAGAACTCCTTTATTGAAAGTACACAGCACACTTTTATACAGAATTTGGAACATCCCGCCCCCAACAACCGCTTTTCTATTGGTCAATTGTAAATTACATTTGTGTTTTTTTTCACTCAGGTCCTCTTCCATGCAAATGAGAACTTCAAAATGACTCAGCAGAGATTGGTCCTAAAGCTTGAATAGCAGGACTAAGTGTATTGAGACAGAAGCCCCCAGGGGGTAATTACTACAATGAGGTAGCCTGACGAGGTGACTAGGCGTCTCGTCTCTGACATCGGCTATTCACCTGCAACGCAATGGACAATGAAATGTCTTTCACAAGCCATTTAGCATTTTAATAGTCCTCAATAGTCTGAGCTAAGCATTGAAGGGTCATTGTCCTAGTGACCTAGTCAGGACAAATTAAGCCGCTTATAATATTCCAGTATCTCTTGCAATATGTACTATCCACCATGTCTGATTTTCTGCAATACATGAATTAGGATTCCACGTAGAAACACTTCAGTATTTCACGGTCCATGACAGGGGGCAGCTAAGACCCGACCATTGACCAAGATCCTGGCGCACGGATCCTGGTAGAGGAGACTGATCCACTTTATAAACTTGGGACCGAAACGAGCCAAACATTCCCAAAGATAGTCCCACTTGACAGAGTCGAAGGCCTTTGCGGCGCAAGGAACACCACGACTCTGGAGCCCACCTGTCCATGTTCAGCCTGTAAATTCATGTGTAATCTACGCAAATTGTATGCTGCGTTTTTAGCAGGCATGAACCCAGTCTGGTCGGGATGCATTAGAGTAAGCAGAGGCGGCTCTAGGCTTTATGAGGCCTTAGGCAAATCTGAGACATGAGGCCCCACTTACGCCCATAATGGGAAAAATAATTCAAACGGTAAAAATTAACTGTATAAATTGCATATATTAAGAGTTTTAAATTCTATGAACTATGAATTCACCGTTTTTAGAATTTCCTCTAACCAATTCTTCTTTAATCAAATGATATATCTCACGTATTACACACATATTACATGAAGGTCAGGTTAATGTAACCCAGCCAGCACAGAGTTCCCCCATATATCAGAGTCTGCAGGATTTCCTCTTACAGTGCAAGGGAACTCTGATATAAAGGGGAATGCTGCGGATCATAATCTTTGGGGGAACCTGCAGATTTTGGTGTAAAGGGGAACTCTATTGTAATGGAGGGGGGAGCTCTGGTGACCAAAGATTACCTTTATATCAGAGTCCACTGCATTCCCCTTTGTATCACAGAGTTCCAACCTGCATTTAAAATGGGAATTCTAATGTAGAGGGGGCTCTGGAGCTTATTCCGCAGACTTAGCGAATCCCAGACATGATACAGTAGATGCAGATATGATACAGGAGATGATTAGAGACTGCTGACATGGTACAAGAGATGGTTAGAGACTGCAGACATGGTACAAGCGATGGTCAGAGACTGCAGACATGATACAAGAGATGGGCAGAGACTGAAAGACGTAAAACAAGATATGGGCAGAGACTGAAGACGTAACACAAGAGATGGGCAGAGATTGAAGACGTAACACAAGAGATGGTCAGAGACTGCAGACATGATACAAAAGATGGGCAGAGACTGAAGATGTAATACAAGAGATGGGCAGAGACTGTAGACATGATACAAAAGATGGGCAGAGACTGTGCTGACATAGTACAGGAGATGATCAGAGACTGCAGACATAGTACAAGCGATATTTAGAGACTGCAGACATAGTACAAGCGATGATCAGAGACTGCAGACATAGTACAAGAGATGATCAGAGACTGTAGATGTGATACAGGAGATGGTCAGAGACTGTGCAGACAAAAAAAAACATCAATCGTAGCCAATGTACCCATAAATTGCAGCCACTGTGCCCCATTTATCCACACCTCTTGTGGGGTGCCTAGAGACACTCCTTTTGTGGCAGATAACATCTGTTTGATTGGGAGGGAGAGAGGATATGTGCTAGGTGGGTTTTGGAAAGGGGAGAAGACGTGCTGGGGGGTGGATTTCATATCCAAGCCCCCTTGTAGCACAAGTCCTAAGGTGCCCCCTAACACACAGTGGCATCACTAGGATTGGTGTAACCTGGTGCAGCAAAACATGGTGTCACCCCCTGCACTTAGCAGGCTAGTGCGTCAGTGTGGCTCTCCCCCTTAACCTGCTATAATGGATGGAGCAGGGATGGGATTGAGCTGGAGGGGGGAACAGAACTAGATTGGGATTGGGGGAATGGATGGAGCCAGAATGGGATCAGGGGATGGATAGGCATGGGATCGGGAAGAATGGATGGAGCTGGGATGGTATGGGGGAATGGATGGAGCTGGGATTGGATTGGGGGATGGATGGAGCCGGAACAGGATTGGGGTGGGGTGGATGCAGCTGGGATGGTATGGGGAATGGATGGAGTCGGGATGGGATCGGGGTGGGATGGATGGAGCCGAGAGTGGGATGAGGTGGATAGAGCTGGGATGGGGTTGGATGGAGCTGGGATGGGATGGAATGGAGCTGGGTTTGAATCAGGGGATGGATGGAGCTGGGATGGGATTGGGGTTAGGTGGATGGAGCTTGGATTGGACCAGGGGATGGATGGAGCAGGGATGGGATTGGGGTTAGGTGGATGGAGCTTGGATTGGATGGGGGGTTGATGGAGCCAGGATTGTATTGGGGTGGGGTGGATGGAGCTGGGTTGGGATGGGGGTGAATGGAGCCGGGATAGGGGGTGGATGGAGCTGGGATGGTATGGGTGGAGAGATGGAGCTGGGATGGTATGGGGGATGGATGAAGCTAGGATGGTATGGGGGGATGGATGGAGCTGAGATTGGATCAGGGGGATGGATGGATCTGGGGTGGGATAGGGGTTAGGCGGATGGAGCCGGGATTGGATGGGGGTGGATGGAGACGGGATGGGGGGGTGGATGAAGCCAGGATGGGGAGTGGATGGTATGTGGGTGGATGGAGCTGGGATGGGGGGTTGATGGAGGGATGGATGGAGCTGGGATGGCATGGGGGAAGGGATGGGGGGGTGGATGAAGCCAGGATGGGGAGTGGATGGAGCGAGCTGGGATGGTATGTGGGAAGGGATGGATGGAGTTGGGATGGTATGGGTGGGATAGATGGAGCTGGGATTGGATCAGGCAGATGGATATCCTCTCCTCCAAATCACTTCACGTGAACTATTTGCTTGTCTCTCCTCCCCCCCCATCCTGTGTAAGACTCACTTTTAGATTGCTCAGACCAGCGATCGCCATTCATTACAGGTGGTGTGCCTTCTTCCTGCCTCCTCCTCTGACCTCTGTGCAGAGGAAAACATTACAGCACAGAAGGAGGAGGGGCGGGTTCAGTTCCCTCCGCTCCGCAGTGCACGGTACTGCACTGTGTGTGTGTCAGGAGGCAGCTGGGGAGAGATGCCGGGCCGGCTGCAATGCACAGTGGAGAGGAGCTTGCGGCGTGCGGGAACGAAGACAACCCGCACAAGCCGCGGGCATTGCGTGACTGGATCATATTGCAAGATGGTCCCGGCAAAACATTGAAGTTGCGGTATGGGCAATTTAGGCGGCCGCGAGGCCCTTGTGGGGGCGAGGCCTAAGGCGACCACCTAATTTGCCTAATTAGAGAGCCGCCTCTGAGAGTAAGGATCACATCATTCAAACGTAACGCCAGGACCTTGGCCAGGATCTTAATGTCCAGTTGGAGGAGAGATATCAGGCTATAGGATTTGGGAAGTTCCAAAAATTTGTCAGGTTTGGGGATGAGCACTATATAGGCCTCTCTCGTGGAGGGGGGCAGGGTGCCAGATTCAAAGATATGAGAAAAAGCTCCTGGAGCCTAGGGACCATGGATTCGCTGTAAGTGGTATAGAATTCTAAGGGAAGACCGTCCGACCTGGGCGCTTTGGAGGGATTCAACGTGGAAAGTGCCTGCGTTATTTCATCTACAGATATAGGAGCCTTAAGGGCCTCCACCTGAGATTCCGACAACGTGGGCAGCTCTATAGCGGCCAACATGTCAGCTATCTCGCCCCTAGGGTTGTTAGCAACAGAAGAGTACAACGAGGCAAAAAAGGAGCAGAACATCTCGGCCACCCCATCAGGATCCACAACCAGGCCCGAACGGGCCATAGGGCATACCGGGCAAATGCCGCCCACGAACGCCCCCCGACGGCT
>JAJQKJ010002450.1:197500-248833 GCA_029574335.1 Rana kukunoris
CCTGTTGCCCCACATGATGCATCTCCCTGGAAGGGGCCCAAACCATCTCTCTTTACCACTTCAGTTACAGTTACCAGAAAAGACTATCCTTGTACCTGCTATTATAGACTCAGGGTCTTGCAGTTGCTTTGTGGATGCTGCATTCACGACCTTACACCAATTACCCCTATGCTCCAAGAGGCAGGGGCTTATCGTTCATTTAGCAGATATTTCTGGTCTCAAGTCTGGACCAGTAACCCAAGAGACTATACCTATTCCTTGCCGTACTGCCTCAGGACATCTGTAACTCCTTTGTTTGGATGTGATTGCTTCTCCCATGTTCCCTATAATTCTGGGGCTACCCTGGCTAAAAGCCCATAACCCCCATATATATTGGGCCACTGGAAAAGTTTCCTTCTCATCCGACTATTGTCAGGTACAATGTTTTCCAGAAAGGATCTGTAACTCTACTCCCCTTCTTAGTATTTGTCTGGACCCTGAAACTGTAAAATTGGTGCCCGTTGCCTACCATGAATTCTTGGATGTGTTCAATAAGAAAAGTGCAGATACCTTGCCCCCACACAGGGCTTATGACTGTCCTATTGAACTTTTACCCGGATCTTTCAGAAACTGAACTAGAAGCCCTGCACAAATATGTAGACGAATGTCTGGAAAAGGGGTTTATTCGGCATTCTTCCGCACCTGCAGAAGCTGGTTTTTTCTTTGTCGAAAAAAAAGACCACTTTCTAAGACCCTGTATTGACTACCGGGACCTTAATAAGATCACTGTCAAGAACCGATACCCACTTCTGTGGATTCCTGAATTGTTCCAGAGGTTGCAGGGCGCACAGATATTTTCCAAACTTGATCTTAGGGGTGCTTACAATTTAGTCCGGATCAAAGAAGGACATGAATGGAAAACAGCTTTCAGAACACGCTTCGGGCATTTTGAGTATTTAGTTATGCCCTTCGGCCTCTGCAATGCCCCAGCCACCTTCCAACATTTGGTAAATGACGTATTTCGGGACTTTCTTGATCTGTTTATCATAGTCTACCTCGATGACATCCTCATATTCTGCGCAACTATTGAACTACACCGCACCCATGTGAAGAAGGTCTTGAGTAGACTCCGTGAAGATCACCTCTATGCCAAAGCTGAGAAGTGCGAATTCGAAAAGAGCACCATACAGTTTCTTGGACTTGTCATCTCTGCTGATGGCATTTCCATGGATCCTCAGAAGGTCGCTGCAGCTCTGGAATGGCCGGCCCCTATTGACAGGAAAGCAGTACAGAGGTTCGTGGGTTTTGCAAATTTTTATAGAAAATGTATTAAAAAAAATCTGGTATTATCTCGCCTATTACCCAACTAACGAAACAGCATGTTCCTTTCCGATGGACTCCTGAGGCACAAGTAGCATTTGAACAATTAAAGACCCTGTTCACTTCGGCTCCCATCCTAAAGCATCCGGATCCGTTCCTGGCCTATGTTTTGGAGGTGGACGTCTCCGAAAGTGCCGTTGGGGCTATTCTGTCGCAGCGACAAGGTCCTAAATCTTTATTGCATCCCGTAGCCTTTTTCTCCAAAAAATGTAATCCTTCTGAGAGGAACTACGATGTTGGAGACCGGGAACTGTTAGCCATTAAAGCTGCACTTGAGGAATGGTGTTATTTGTTGGAAGGAGCCGCCCACCCTATTCTCATCTTCACAGACCATAAGAACTTGGAATACTTGAGGACAGCCAACTAAGACCCCGGCAAACAAGATGGGCATTATTCTTTTCCCATTTCATATTTCATATTACCTTCCGTCCTGGTTCTAAAAATGGCAAACCAGACGCGCTTTCACGCATGTTCCATGATTCAGTGCAACCTTCAGAGCCAGACACCATTTTGCCAGCCAAGAACTTTCTTCTTCTTTAGTCAGACCTAATGTTCCAAATAAAGACAGATGTGACAGAGCATCCCCCATCCCCAGATTTACCTCTCCAGTTTAAGGATGGACTCTACTATCACAAGGAACAGATCTTTGTCCCGGAACAGTTCAGAGTCTCTGTTCTCAAACAGTGTCATGATCACCCCCTGGCAGGCCATTTCGGTATCTACAAGACTATAAACTTAATTTCCCGTTCTTTTTAGTGCCCCAACCTGATACAGGACTGTAACAAATATGTAAGATCCTGTGCGACATGTCTACGCTGCAAAACCAGCCGAGCCAAGACTTGGGGCCTACTTGAAAGCCTTCCGGTGCCCAAGAAACCTTGTAGCATGATTTCTATGGATTTTATTGTGGAACTTCCCCCGTCTGAGAACTTCACTTCTATATTTGTTCTAGTGGACCGTCTGACTAAAATGGCACACTTTGTTCCTTTACAAGGCACCCCTTCTGCCGCCGAGACAGCTTCCACATTTATCAGAGAAATCATGAAATTGCATGGGATCCCTGACAACATCGTCTCTGATTTACCTCCAGATTTTGGAGGTCCCTATGTGAAGCATTAAACATCGAACTCCGTCTGTCCACTGCTTACCACCCCCAGACTAATGGACAGACGGAGAGAACCAATCAAACCTTGGAGCAGTACCTGCGGTGCTTTTCCTACTTCTCTCAGGATGACTGGTCTTCCCTTCTCCCACTGGCGGAGTTTGCTTACAACAACTCTATTCTCTCTGCTACCAAGCAATCACCCTTTTTCGCCAATTATGGCTATCATCCCTCCTTTTTGCCTGAACTGCCTGTTGAGTCCTCCATACCTGCTGTACAAGACAGACTAGACTTTTTCAACACCAACAACAAATTACTCCAGGATACCATCTCTAAAGCCCAAGCGAGCAACAAGAAGTTATTTGACAAAAAGAAGAGGCGTAACCTAAATCTGGAACCAGGAGACAAGGTCTGGTTGTCTTCTGCAAATTTAAAGCTGAGTTGTCCCTCCAGGAAACTTGACCCAAAGTTTCTGGGGCCTTTTCCGGTTAAAAGGAAGATTAACCCTGTGGCCTTTGAGTTAATTCTACCTAGGAACCTGAAAATTCATCCGGTATTCCACATCTCCCTACTAAAACCAACAGTGCCTAACCCATTTTCCATTTGGGATCCAGAAAACCCTCCTCCACTTCTCGTCGAAGGCAACGAGGAGTATGAAGTCGAAGCTGTTTTGGATTGCAAGACCCAAAGGGGTCAAACGCAATTCTTAATTAAATGGAAGGGTTATGGTCCGGAAGAGAACTCCTGGGAACCAGCTTCCAATGTGCATGCCACACAAAAGATTCGTGCCTTTTTCCAGTGCCATCTGGAAAAGAAACCGCTGAGGGGCATCCGGAGGCTGCCCATAGGGAGGGGGCAATGTAAGGGATCTACTAGAGTTGTCCCCGCGAATTCCCGGGAGTGCGCGGGAGCACTTGTGAATTCGCGGGAGCGCGAGCGTCCGTTGGTGCCAGACAGCCTATTTAAAGGATGCACTGACCCCAGCCGAGTGCTGACGGATCTCAGTGGTTCCGGTTCCTGTGTCCTGTGCCTGTTCCCGTGCTCCTGATCCCGGTTACTGAACCTCGGCTTCCTTGACCTTGCTTTTGGACTCGCTTCACCCCTGACTCTTGGTTCCTGATCTCGGCTTTCCACGTGACCCTGTTTCCTGCCTGATGACTTGGTACCTTGCTGCCCGCTCGTTGCTGAACCCGGCTTCCCATGTGACCACGATCCTGTCTCCTGTTTTCCTCCGCTCTACTTCCCGGGTACCTGTGACATAGTCCCTGCAACCTGCTGCGACTTCATCCCTGCAACCTGCTGCGACTTCATCCCTGCAACCTGCTGCGACTTCGTCTCTGCAAACTGCTGCGACTTTCTGCCTTGCAAGATTCGCATCACCGGCTGCGGGCTTCCCGAGTTACATCTGCAGGCACTCGTGTCTCCCCTGGCCCTTGGTTTCCCCTGTCTCCACTCTAAGCGGGACCAGGCCCGGAGATTCAAGAGAGGCTAACCTCGTCATTTCAGACTTCACCCAGGTACGTGACAGACATGTTTATCATATGTTATGTTATGTTTATCATAACATGAGGTGATCCAAAGTTCATTGTATATTACCAGGATGTGTTATGTGGGAGAGGGGTGGATTTCTCACTTTTTATAATGTGAATCACCTCATGGTATGATTAACATAACATATGATAATGTCCAAGCTAGATATGTAAATAACCTGTCACTCGGGGCGTGGCTTGGGCATGAGATGGTGAGGACGCGTCTCGTGTAAGCTCCAGCGACGGCACTGTTTGTCTTGCTTTTTATCGCAGTATCCCGGTCCACATCTTTATGGCAAGCATGGGACGGAAGACGGGAAAGGCTTTACCCAAAAAAGGGACCTCTAACAATTCTATTCGGCGGTTCCTGGCGGCGGAGTCAGAGGACTTTCCTGACTCGGACGGCCTAGGCCGCTCACCTCGCTCGTGGTTCAGGAGGAGGCTCTGCCCTTCGACTGCGACCAGAACACAGAGATCTCTCTCCAGCTTCGTCTGGTGGCTCGAACGGTGGTAGAGGCACGGCTGGACGCTCGATCCCACTTAGCGGTACGAATCTACCAACTAGGGCAGACCTGGCGTCGATGCTCCTGAGTCTGGAGCGTACGATTAAGAAAGAGGTGTCCGGTGTACGCACAGATCTCGCGCAGGTTCTTGAACGTGTGGAGGACTCGGAGCTGCGCCTGGACAGACACGCGGCGGCAATTAGAGACCTGCAGGCCACTACCCGGCAACTGGCGATTGCACACAGGATGGCGTTATACAAGATCGAAGATCAGGAGAACCGGAACCGCAGGAACAACATTCGTATTAGGGGGTTACCCAAAGCGACAGGACTTGGTGCACTCAGTGCGTGGCATATTCAACGGCCTGCTCGGTAAGCCGGCGGATCATCCCTTGTTATTGGACAGAGTCCATCGGGCATTGCGCTCTCGTAACCTATCCTCTGATGTTCCTAGGGACGTCATTTGCAGAGTCCATTACTTTGAGGAAAAGGAGCTGATCATGAAAAAGGCGAGGAATGCGGACTCGCTTGACTTTGATGGCGCGGTTCTTTCTTTTTTTCCTGACCTGGCCAGTGAAACACTGGAGCGCCGGGGGGCGCTAAAGCCCCTCACGGAAAAGCTTAGAGAGGCGTCTATCACTTATAGGTGGGGCTTTCCATCAGCCCTCATTGCCTCCAGAGATGGGAAAACTGCTGTACTCCGTTTTCCTGAAGAGTTGGAAGCGTTTTGCTTGGATCTCAACATTGCTCCCCCTGAATTGCCTGGTTGGCAGGATCGTATCCCAGCTCTTTCCGCTCCCCCAGAGGGGTCGCGGCGGAAAGTCTCTAAGAAACGCTGCTCGGCGTCCATGGGTGCAGGGTCTCTGATGTGGTCTCTTTTTTGCTCCCTGATAGGGAAGTGTCCCGTGTTGCTGCACTGCAAGTATTCGTTGGACTGATGTCCGTTAATAGTATGGCTGTTCACTTTACCCTTTACCTGTGTTAGGTCTTACAGTTTGTATGTTTTCTATATATTTTGGCCAGTTTTGCTGCATGCTTTTTATACTTGTTATTTTGGTACGGTTTTAGAGTGCCCATGTTTTATGTTTTATGCTTTACGTTCTACGTTTTCTGTTCCAGGGCGGGTAGTATGTAGTCATCCTCTAGTCCGCACTCATGCTTTCAGCACTTAGCTTTGCGTGATTGGCTTGGGGTTTACTGCATGTTTACTTCCTGCTTTGGTGCCGTCGTCGGGCTCGTTGCCTGCGGTATGCCTTACGTGGTCATGCACGGGCAACTGGCGATGGTGGCCTCCCCCTGTGTCTGTGTCTCGGGGGTCGGCGTCTTGGGGTGGGCGGTCCTTTGGGTTCCGTCTGCTCCGGGGGGTCAGACCTTGTTGTACACCAGGTTAGACACTGCACTAGTTTGCGTGCACTAGGTGGTTTTTGTTCTGTCCTCTGGCATTTTATCTCTCTCTCTCTCTCTCTACCTCTCCTAACTCTTTTTCTTTCTGCCTCTCTTTCTGCTTGATCTGTCTGTTTCTCCTTTCGCTTCTCTGCTCTCTCTATTTCTTTCTCCCACCCTCCCCACCCTTTTCCCACCCTCCCCACCCTTTTCCCACCCTCCCTCGCCCTTTTCCCACCCTCCCTCGCCCTTTTCCCGAACCGATCCGATAGGTATTAGTGGTTTTGCTGTGACTTTTGTCTGTAACCAATGGCCTCACTTAATCTACTTTCCTGGAACGTCAGAGGTCTTCACCCCCTGGGTAAGCGTCACTCTTTATTTAGGGAACTTAAGAGGCTGCGGGGAGACGTGGTGTTTTTTACAGGAAACCCACCTCACGCATACTACAGAGGTAAAACTATTTGATCCCCTCTTCCCTAGTTGGTTTTACGCCCTTTCTGATGTGGCTAAAGCGAAGGGTGTGGCTATTGGTTTCAGGAGGGGCACGTCATTTGTTTTAGAAGATAGTTTAGTTGATCCTTATGACAGATTTTTGTTTTTAAAGGGCAGTCTGGGCAACCTTTTCTGTACATTGGCTAACTTCTACGCCCCGAACCAGGGACAGGCGAGTTTTCTCTCTACCACACTTCATAAATTGCAGGATTTCGCGAGGGGATGCATTGTGTTAGCAGGTGACCTCAACGTACCTCTAGATCCACGCTTAGACTCCTCGTGGGGTAACTCCTGCATCCCTTATAGGAGGCTGGCGTTTGTGCTCAAGCGACTTCTGGAGGTTCAGTTGATGGATACCTGGCGGATACTACATCCTCAGGAGAAGGACTTCACCCATTTTTCACATTTACATCAGTCTCATTCGAGAATAGATTACTTTTTTGTTAGTCACCATTATTTGGATTTTATGTTGGATGCTAGTATCGCTGTCTCCACGATTTCGGATCATGCCCCGCTTAGCATGCGGCTGCGTGTGCCCTCTTTGCCAGTTAAATCCACTAATTGGAGACTGAATGACTCTCTGATTTCGGATGAGCTGGATGTTAGGCATCTTGGGGTTAGCCTTTCAAACTACTTTAAAGACAATGCATCCCCTGAGGTGTCCCCGGGAGTACTCTGGGAGGCTCACAAGGCCCACATCCGTGGTAAGCTCATAGAGTTGGGTTCCAGGAAGAAAAGGGAAAGGATGAAAAAACCCATAAGTTATCTAACTCTCCCTCTATTTTTCACTCCCTCACGCAGAAAAGGGAAGAGTTGAAGGCTCTCTTTCATGCTGAGCATACGTCTCAGATGAGGTTGGTATCTCAACGTTACTACGAATGGGGGGACAGGCCTAGTCGTATCCTTGCCCGTTCGCTCCAACAGAAAAAAACGGCCACCTTTATTTCTAAAATTAAATCCTCTTCCGATAGTCTCGTTTTTAAAACCGCTGAGATAGCCAAGGAATTCCGGGAGTTTTATCAGCGACTTTACTGCGTTAATGGGTCGGTAGCGTTGGGTTTGGATGGGACTAACCCTATTCGTGAATATCTAAATTTTGCCAAACTCCCTACTTTGTCCACGGCGGCGATGAGCTCCCTAGAGGCGAATTTCACGCCTTTTGGAGTTTGCATCTGCCCTCAAGTCCATGGCTGGGGGCAAGGCCCCAGGCCCGGATGGGCTGTCGGTTTCGTATTTTCGTACCTTCGCGGACATTTTACTACCATTTTTGATGTCCTATGCTAATTCGGCCTCAGGAGCATCGGGCTTCCGCCAGGAAACTCTTTACGCCCATATAACAGTCCTTCCCAAGCCTGGAAAGGACCCGAGTATATGTAGTAGCTACCATCCAATATCTTTATTGAACTTGGACGCCAAGTTGTACGCTAAGGCGATCGTGGTCAGACTATTACCCTTTATTCCAAGTTTGGTCTCTTTGGACCAAACCGGTTTCATCCCCGGAAGGGAGGCGCGGGATAATTCCCTGCGCACACTCTCTTTGATTTCCCATGTGAGGGAGTCCCCCCAGCCCACCCTTTTACTTTCCATGGATGCGGAAAAGGCTTTTGATAGGGTGGACTGGGGGTACCTGATGTGTACGCTGTCTCATTTCGGCTTGGGCCCCAATATGCTCGCTCGTAATTGCGAATTAATGGCACCCTAAGCGATCTATTTACCCTCCATAATGGTACCAGACAAGGCTGCCCCTTGTCACCCATTTTATTTGCCTTGTCCCTGGAACCTTTCCTTTCGACGATCCGTAATAACCCTGATATTGGTGGTATAACCCTGGGTACTAGAGAGCATACGTACGCTGCATATGCAGACGACATCTTGTTTTACATACAACGCCCCCTTATCTCCCTCCCAAATCTTATGGTAGCTTTTGCAAAATTCGGTGCCCTATCAAATTTTGAGATTAACTTGTCCAAGTCCGAAATCTTGAATATTTCCGTTCCTCCTAGTATGGTGTCGACGCTGGAGTCCTCCTTTCCCTTTAGCTGGCAATCCCATTCCCTGAAGTACCTTGGTATTCATCTTACTGCGAACCCTCCCTCCCTATTTCGGAAAAATTATATTCCTCTGCTTAATTCAATCAAAGCTGACCTACAAAAATGGATGCAGCTGGCCCACTTCTGGCTGGGACGTATTAGCGTGGTGAAGATGAATGTCTTGCCCAGACTGCTCTTTCTTTTTCAGATGATCCTCTACAAGATTCCCCCTGGGTTTTTTACATTGGTAAATTCATTAATTTGTAAATATGTTTGGAACCGGAAACGCCCTAGGATTGCTCTTTCTACACTGACCCAACCTAAGCATGCTGGGGGCCTTGCACTCCCGGACGTTAAACGTTACTTTGCAGCTATTGTGTTGACCCGCATCTCTGACTGGAAGTACCACAAGACCTCTAAACTATGGGTTCAGCTAGAGAGTGATATGTGTGGTTCTGATATGTTCCCACTCATTTGGATTCCAGGTAAATTCCGGAAACTTCTGCCCTCTACATCTCCACTTACCAGGTCTACTTTTGCTTTTTGGGACTCGTTGTGTAAACGTCAGAAATGGGAATGTAACTCCCCCTTTATGCAGCTAACAGGCCATGCTTATTTTCCTCCAGGTAATATGGACCACTCCTTCGACAATTGGCTTGCATCCTCCCCTCTTTTACTCCACCAAGTGATTGCTCCCAATGGGATCAGACCCCTTTCGGACTTAATAGCTTCCTCACCTGTATCTTTTATGGATCTCTGTAAACATCACCAGCTGCTGTTGTTTGCTAATTCACTACCTCAACCTCTTCGTTCGGCTTCGGATCTGAACCCGGTGGAACATCTGCTTGCGGGCTCCCAACCACCCGTGAAACCTATATCTAGCTTTTACGGTGCCTTATTATCCCTTCCACCTGTTGCCAAGCCATTGTTTCTTTCTAAGTGGGAAAAGGATTTACAATATTCATTATCTGATATTCAACGTTCCACCATCCTCCAGCTGGCTCATGTGTCGGCTATTTCCTCGTCAACTGCGGAAGTCAACTACAAACTGTTGACCAGATGGCACTACACACCCATGGTCCTCGACAAAACGTTTCCTGATGTTTCTGAATTGTGTTGGAGGGGGTGCGGTCAACCTGGCACGCACGCTCATGTATGGTGGTCTTGCCCCCTTATACAGCCATATTGGGATGGTGTCTTACATTTGATCGAAGAGATTCAGGGTGTTGCAGTTTTGTGCGACCCGTGGGTTGTTTTACTTCATTGTACTAGCGAACCGATAGGATCATATAAGAAGAGTATGACCCCCCACCTGTTAAACGCGGCTAAGTCTCTTATTCCGAGACTGTGGAGGTCTCAGACGGTTCCTACACTTAGGGACTGGCTGGTCAGAGTAGACTTCTTTTACCATATGGAGACTGGTAACCTTAAGCTGCGCAACAAATCGGATTTGGCAACTAAGATATGGTCCTGTTGGTTCGCTTTTAAGTTCACATCTAAGTATGCCGACCTTATGTCCCTCAATGTTCATTGAACCATGTTAACTCTTGTTTGTCTCTTTGTATGGTATGTTTCTGCTTGTTTATATGGTTTGGATCGGTTCCTCCCCCCCCTCCCTTTTTTCTACTCCCCCTATTTTTTTTTCTTCTCGCTTTGCCCTATTCTTCTATGCTGCCTTTTCGACGGATTACGGGTTTGGTGATGTTCTCAGAAGTGGGTATGTCACTGATATCCAGTGTCCGCAGTGGGTTCGCCCGGACGTTAGAGTTGGCATTTGTTCCATGTGGTAACTAAGGCCTTGAACCTCCCATGACCCTCGCAGCGCCTGACCCTTCCTAGAATGGGTTGGGGTGTCCTAACATTTTACCATCCTAACTATTGGGCCCCTGCTATATTGTGGGTTCCTTTTATTGTGTTCTATGCCTGTACCGCTGTATGTTATGTTTTGTCACCTTCTTTGATGTACATTATGTGTTGTGTGATTATGCTTGTGCCACTTGAAATCTGTCTGCTTTGTTCTTTTTATAATAAACATTTATTGAACAAAAAAAATAACCTGTCACTCAAAGCAAGAAGAGAGAAAACTGACTTTTTATTTAGGCAGGTTTTTATCTGGAATTCTGTTCATTTTCACTGAACATTAAAAGAGGATTTCTCAGATCTGGATTAACTCTGTGTGGCAAGACTGGGCACAGATGATAGGAAATCTTATACTCTACATTGTGACATTAAAAAAACAATTGGGGTTTACATTCACTTTAAGAAGTAAGGCAGCAAAGCTGTTTTATTTTTGCAAAGTAAGTACAATAATGCTGTATTGAGACAAATCATTTAGCATTGGCAGGGGTGCTTACAATGATCAGCTTTAATTTACTCATATAAAAACTTTATCTCAAAAGGAAAAAAACTGTTGCTGTAATTGCTTGTGTAACTTCAGTGTAAGCCAGAGTTTGAATTCTATTTGTTAGTGTATCTAAATCTGCTTGTACATTTTAGTCAGGCCTAGGGAAGCACAACCCCTAAATACACCACTGGGGTGATGTGCAGTGTTAGTTTTCCGCCACACATAGCGTTTTGCTTAAAGGCCAAAAAGTTCAATTTTGGTCTCATCTGACCAGAGCATCTTCCACATGTTTGCTTTGGCCCCCACATTGGCTTCTCACAAACTGAAAACAGGACTTCATATGGCTTTCTTTAAAAAATGGCTTGTTTTGTGCCACTCTTCCATAAAGGCCAGATTTGTTAAGTGCACGACTAATGCTGCGTACACACGAACACTTTTTGTGATGAAAAAAAAAAACGTAATTTTATCTCACGAAACAAAACAACGTTTTTTAAACTTAATTTTCCAAAACGACGTTGCATACACACCATAGTTTTTCCAAAAAGCTCTAGCAAAGTGTGGTGACGTACACCACGTTCGACGGCACTCTGTTCCATTGAAGCTCCGTCTCATAACTTGCTTCTCAGCATGCGCGGGTTTAAAAACGTTGTTTTGCCCACACGATCACTTTTTATGACACAAAAAAAGATATTTATAAAACGACACAAAAAGTTCAAGCATGTTAGAATTTTTTTTTTTTGTCGTTTTTTTGAAGACATAAAACAACGTTTTGCCCACACACGATTTTAAATGACGCTTTTTAAAATAGGGTTTTCTTCCGTCCGAAAAAACGGATCCAGACAGACACGGATCTTTGCGGACATTAGCGGATGCATCATCAGCTAACGGACGCGACCCCATAGGCGTCCATTACAAGTCCGTAAACGGACTTGTAAAAACGGACGAACGGAGGCGGACATGTGAAAGGGGCCTTAGGTTCTCTAAGAAACCTCTAAGGGCTTTACAGAACAGCTTTATTTATACTGAGATTAAATTACACACAGGTGAACTCTATTTCCTAATCAGGTGACTTCTGAAGGCAATTAATTCCACTAAATTTTAGTTAAGGGTATCAAAGTAAAGGGGGCTGAATACAAATGCATGCCACACTTTTCAGATATTTATTTGTAACAACTTTTGAAGACCATTTATAATTTTCCTCTTCACAATTATGTGTCACTCTGTGTTGGTCTATCAAATAAAAACCCAATAAAACACATTTATGTTTTTGGTTGTAACATGACAAAATGTGGACAATTTCAAGGGGTATGAATAGTTTTTCAAGCACTGTACCAGGCCCAGCCCAAAGGGTTCTCTTCCTAAATCTACAAGCTTACATGACAATATAGTAGCAGTAGATTCTTTCCTTCACCCTCTGCTCCAGGCTCTTTTGGCTCTAGATTTTTAGGGACTAAACTAGGCAGATCCACAGCATTCACCCAGGGGGGGGGGGGTTTCCCTAAAATGGGTACTAACCCCAGTTTACAAGGGGACAACATTGCTGTGCTTCTCCTGAATCCAGAGCAGTGTTATCACCCTCATGGAGGTTGTGCCTGTTTGCCGTAGAGTAGGATTAAAAGGTGTTATAGTTGCTGTGATTGAATTGTCACTGCTGATTCACAAGTTTGTAGCTTGTGAAACAGCTCATAGCCCTGCCCAATGCATTCTGAAATTACAGCAATGCCTCTGCTGCTGACATTCTCCCACTATGTTTGTCCTGCAGTGTATGGCGGGGGGGGGGGGGGGGGGTCATGTAAGGCAAAAATAAAGGATTTGGCTACTAAGGGGAGGTAAAGGCAGTTTTTTTTCCAATTTATAATATGTATTATATAGTTAGGACCAGTTTAGACTGTGACACAAGAGCCATTAATACTTTTCCTTATTAAGTACTTACTGTTGTTAAAAGTGTCTGAATTTTTGCCTGTTACACTATGTATATAATATGATTTGCAGTATACAGATCCAGCAGATGGATTAGATACACCTTATAACACTGTCTTATCTTTGTGCAGGACTGTCGCCAACATATTTGAATAGAAGAAAACTTTGAGCTTTTGAAACACAAAGCTGGGCACTGGACTCCATTTAAATCTGTAAACTTCCTATAACACAAAGACAATTTAGGCCATGGTTCGACCATAATTTTGTACTCTTCTAAATGCCAAGATGTTGCCCCCTTAGCTAACACTTACCACTGTATTTGCTGTGCTCCCTAGCACCAGCCCTACAACTCCAAATCTCCTAGCCCTGCATCTGCTTGTGACTTTTCAGAAATTGAACTGGGATGAGACTAGAAAGACACCACCGAACCAGTGCAGATTGGAATATACAATGTCGTTTTCTGGCAGACATTAAACCAAGAAAATGCTTAATTTGCAACTGTCTCCTTGTCATGGATCATTCACTATTGTCAAACTCCATTGGGAATGGAGATGGACATTATTGATGGGGCCTACTTTAACCTCCTATGTATAGTAGCAAAAAAAGAACATCATCTGTTTGGGGAAAATTCTGTCTGTTTTTCTTATTGGAAGAATAGAATATAAAGACTGTGTTTATTTATTTTGTGTAAGGAATTAAAAGTCTCAAGTATTCAAAAAATAAATATTGTTCTATACTCTTAACTGGCTTCTGTTTATTTTTATTTTTTTTAATCAAATCTTCTTTATTGAAAAACTTTTTCCAAATCTATGCAAAAGATACAAAAACACATCCCCTCCTCCATCTGCCCGCTTCTCCTGCCCCATGAATGACACATACTTTTATATACCCTTTCGCTGCCCCTGTTGCCCAATCTCTCATTCCCTTCTCTGGCCCTATCCACACCCATCTCTATGTAACTGTTGTTTCTTCACCGCTAACCAGGGTTTCCATATTGTCTCATATTTCCCTGGACATCACCTCTTGCTGTATGTATATTTTCCTTCCATATAGGGGAAACTTTAGAAGGAATAGTTTAAAACTTAGGACTATGATAAGTCCATATAGTTCATATTAAAGCATCTTGAAGGCAGCCCAGTGAACATGAGAAGCAACTCTTGGGATAGCTAAGGGAAAAGCACAGAGGCGCCAATTTAAGTGCAGTATATTAAATTATTTTAATGAGCAGAATGAGCGTACATACTCACAAGAGTAGGATTAAAACAGGCATGTCAGATGAAGATTCTCAGAACGTCTGAGAAGGGGGGCAATTCGTTGGCTATGGGCTGGTGATGTGGAGTGGGTTGCGCCGGTGTTCGCCAACGCTTCCTGGTCCTCGAGCACACAGGGAGTCAGGTGGATGATGACCCTTTTGAGTTAGCAGGGGGCCGGGTGGATGACGACACTTCCATGTCGATAGTGGACCAATAGGCAACGTATTTACGGAGCATGCACTCCTCCTTCAGTCCTAATGGGGGCCATGTTGGAAAGGGGCTTATAAGCTCTAGTGTCAGAGCTCCTGTGTCCCAATGTCCTCTCACTTTTAAAGTGCCATATAAAAAACATAACTGGCCAAGTATTTAAGTATTTAAAAGAAATAGGGGGATTTGGTAAACAAGGGAAAGGAAGACTGCAAATCCAAGGATTAATAAAAACACAAAACAAATACAATTGCATGTAAACATAAAGATAGACAAAAACATTGATGGACAAAAATGCATGTTTAGGAATTAGTGGACGCTGCCAGATTGTGCAAAAAAAAAAAGGAGGGGGAGAAGGGGACATTGTTGGGCATTTTTATTGATCCTTGAATTTGCAGAGTCTTCCTTTCCCTTGTTTACAAAATCCCCCTGTTTCTTTTAAATACATAAATACTTGGCCAGCTATGTTTTATATGGCACTTTTAAAAGTGATAGGATATTAGGACCCAGGAGTTCTGACACTAGAGCTTATAAGCCCTTTTCCAACATGGCCGTCTTTAGGCCTGAAGAAGGAGCGCATGCTCCGTAAACACGTTGTCCATTGGTCCACTATCAAAACGGAAGTGTCGTCATCCACCTGGCCAACCGCTAACCCGGAAGTGTCATCATCCATCCGACTCCCTGTGTGCTCAAGGACCAGGAAACGCCGACGAACACCGGCGTAACCCTCTCCACACCCCAGCTAATAGCCAACGGATTGCCCCCCTTCTCGGACATTGAATGAATGAATGAATGAATGAAGAACTTATATAGCGCAGCACATGCAAACTAAGCTTTTGTAGAAAGTGAGGCGGAAATAGATGGATATTTGGCTGATTTTGAGAGGCAGTGCTCACTACACCGGGTGCCCACAGAGGAATGGGTTACCGTTTTGTTTGGGAAATTGTTCGGCCGGGCCAGTGAAGCGTTCAGGGCCACCCCAGACAAGGATATTATGAACTATGGACTGGTAAAAGAAGCACTTTTGGCCAGGTATGCCGTCACACCAGAGGCATACCGGAGGTGGTTCCGAGAGATGAGCAAGCAGACTCGAGACTCATATACCGAGTGAGCATGCCATCTACACCGCACAGCATCCCACTGAGTCAATGGATACCAAGCAGAATCCGGGGAAGAGGTGCTGCAAGTGTTCCTGCTGGAGCACTTCTTTAACAAACTGTCCCTGGAAGTCAGAGAGTGGGTCCGGGACCGAAAACCTTTCCCCTTGCCTGAAGCAGCTCGCCTGGCGGACGAATACACAGATGCCAGCAAACGGGATAACTCTGTGGGCAAGACGACAGCTCGGGTGGATTATCGATCTGCGGCACCCCCTCCGGCTATTGCCTACCAACCCCAGTCAGACCGTCCTACAACACCACCTCCAGCGGCCACTTATCCTCAGCAGCCTAGGTTCAACTCCCAGGGCTACTCACAACCCATCAAGTGTTTTGGGTGTAAACAACCAGGGCACAAAAAGTCAGACTGTCCATTGAATCCACCCAGGCAGTACAGTCATGGAGACAGCCAGAAAGGGGGAACCCCCACACATCCATGCCTGCGGCCCACTGCGTTGGGGAGGAAGAACATTGGGGAATTCTGCATGAGGCAGATCCGATACAAGCAGCTAATCAGGACAACAGGCAGCAACACAGGCAGACTGTTTGGGTCAATGGAAAGGTAGCCAATGGGCTACGCGATACTGGGGCTACAATGACACTGCTACAGAAGAAACTAATCCCAGAGAGCCAGCACACCGGAGACACCGTAGCTGTAAGAGTAGCGGGAGGAACCGTCTTCCGGCTACCCGTTGCCCGGGTTCACCTGGATTGGGGGGTTGGTTCGGGACATGTGAATGTGGGGGTTGTAACGGTCACCACCATTTACGACCTTCCATCCAACCACGACAAGCTTATCTGACACACTGCGACAATCTTGCATACACGATTCATTCCATTTCCCATAATCAAGACGAGACTCTGCTCTGTACTTGCTTCCAAATGAATGAACACTTTATTGGTTTCTTCTCAGCTTTTTATACAGTACAAGATGTTACAGTTAATCACAGGACAATGCAATCTCCACCCCCCTATTCACACCTGGAGGCTAATTATCTAATCAGTAGCTAGACATTTGGGCACCGCATCATCAATAGAGTTCAATTAACCTTTTGAATAATACACAATCACAGATAATCTTCACACACATATAAGGAACCTCAATCACATTCTAAAAGGCATTCAGGTAAGCTAATTATCTCCCCGAGACATTCTGTCTATGACAACATCTATTCACCTGCAGAACACAATGGAAAAGTTTTCAGGAGCCGATGTAATTAACACCTTTCTACAATGAAATGTCTTTCACAAGCCGGACCACTTAGCATTTTAAAAGCCTATTATACTGAGGGATGAGTCACTGTCTTGTTGACCTGGTCTCAAGTCAACATGAACTCCTTGTAATATTCCAGTCCTGCAATATGAATGATTATTAATGTCCCATCTCATGTAATATATGAATTATGATCCTATTAGCCACCCTACGCCCAAAAGGGCACAGAGTGGACATAGACCCAGGAGTTATTAGTGTCCCTGGCACAGGAATATCTCTCATCCTTCCAAAGTCTCTGATTGTCACGGTTCATTCCGTTACAGGGGTGATGAAGGATTTGCCAGCAGATGTACTACTGGGGAATGATACGGCCCGATGTGCCCCACTGAAGCCCACACAGTGACTACCTGTGCCCCAACCCGGGTTGCTGGAACCAACTCGCTTGCTGCTGAGACCCGGGTAAGACTACCTTCCCCGACATGTACTGTAGATCCAGTTCAAAATCACAGTCTAAAATGGGAATGTGACAAGTTGGCCAGTGAGAAATCGGAGATGCAACGACACTACGTCATGTATTATGAGATGTCCCGTGGCTTGAACATTGAAATGCACAAACAGGCTGAAATTGTCAAAAGGTTAAATGGGATTTGCGCTCAGGTGGTGCCTTATCTCTCCCAAGAGCATCAGCAACAGGTTTTGGGAGCCATTGAGAGAGCAAAGCAAGTGACTGTTCCAGAACTGAATTCCATTATTCACCTTCACCATCAGCTACCGACCTGGTAAGCCAGATGGCAATGCTGATGGTTAATCCCGGCAAACAGACGTCATCCCGGCCTCCTAGTTCCGGACATCCCCAAGTTGACCCGAAAAGGATCAATCCGGGTCTGCCGGAGTGTTCCACAAAAGGGGAGCAGTGTAACGGAACTATGTATTCTGCCTGTACATCTATAATAATCATGCAGTGGGATATTATGAGGTGTAAATATCCTCTGTCTGTCTAGATGTAGATTGGAACTAAATCAGCCTGGTTCCTAAAACCTCTCCTTAGGTATACTAATGCACATGTCTATCCCCAAAGGTTAATTGATCTATTGTGTGTGTGTGTGTGTGTGTGTGTGTGTGTGTGTGTGTGTGTGTGTGTGTGTGTGTGTGTGTGTGAAAGACCTGTGTTTATCCTTAAAAGATGGTGTATTGTATTCCAAATTAGCAGTCTCCAGTCAGGTGTATTGAAATAGCATGTCAATTATGTTCAGAAAAACTGTCAGGCTTTGCGGTGCCAAAATGTTTAGCTACTGATGGGATTATCTGTGATTGAGTATTGTTCTGGGGATTGATTGAATTCTACTGATAAAGGAATGTGGCTTCTTTGGCCTGGTGCCAGGGTGTCTACCTTGGGGCCCCCCTGTGGAGGGAGGGGGCGGAGAGTTCCATTGTCCCTTGATTACTCACAATCTTGTAACTAGATATAAACCAAGAGATGTACCATTAAAGCTAGTCTACTTGACACTTCAAAACGTAGCCTCGTCTCGTTCTTGAAAGGGCATGCGATGGGATATTTATTCTGTTCGTTTTACAACTGGACTTGACTCTCCCTCTGGATCTCGTGGATGAGCTTATACTGGACTTACTTGCATAGCCACTTGCCAGGGAAAAGGACGTCTCCAACAGCTGATACCCTCTCCCTACTTGGGTAGCCGTTACATCCTCCATGCACCCTAAGAGGCAAGTTTTGGCCTCTGGCTCTAAAGAGGTCTTAAAGGATTTGTTGATCCTATTTATCACTTATATCCAGTACCTGAAGCGCTTGGGGCATCTCCAGAACATATGGATAAGATCCCCTGTTGCCTTGCATCTGGGGCATTCATCCTTCTGGTTCCAGCCCAATTTGAACATTTTTTTAGGAGTATGATATACTCGATGCAATAGAAATAAGTGCGATAGTCTCTGTGCTGGGGCAATAGACACCAAAGCCCCTCTATGTAGGATCTTGCTCCACTGCTCCAAGGTTACTACCCCAAGATCTTTTTCCCATCTTTCTCAGCTATTGGAAATGCCAGTTTGATTTATGGCTCTAGCTCCCAGTTTATCATATAGCTCTGAGATTAAGCCTTTCGCAGTGTTGGTTTGGATTGTTTTGAGAAGAACGGGAATCTGAGTCCTAACTACCGGTTGAGTCTTGAACTAAGTTTGGATGGCGTGCCTGATCTGTAAATATTTATAAAACGTTTTATTTGGTATATTAAATTCATTTCTCAAATCCAAAAACGTTTTCATGAGGTTGCCCTCGTACAGTTGGAGTAGGCGTATAATTCCCTGTCTTTCCCAAACTTTAGATGTTACTATATCCTTGACTTCTATTAAGTTCTTGTTATTCCAAAGGGGGGCAAACTCAGTTACCCCAATATAACCCCAAAAAAGCCTTCATTGTCTGCCACACTTTGCTAATTAGCTTTATAGTTGGGCATTTGTCAGTAAATGAGTTTGCCTCAAGGGCTTCCACAAATATTTTATGTGGGGCCCCTAATAGCATTAATCTAAAACTATCGTTTCCTGAGCTTCGATTGCCGCAGCCCACTATGTTTTGTAGCTGAGACGCCTGAAAATATATCCTCGGGTATGGGACCGCCATCCCCCCTCCTTTACTGGGAGCTGCATAGTCTGCAAACAAATTCTGGCCTGGCCTCCTTTCCACATTAACTCCCTGAATAATGTTTCCATTCTTTTAAACCATATTTGGTTTACCCAGATTGGGGAGTTGTGGAGTACGTATAATATTTGGGGGAGCCAGATCATTTTTAGCAGGTTACATCTCCCAGCTACAGAGCGAGGGAAGCGGTTCCAGGTATATTTTTTTTGTCTCAGTTTTATTAGTAGTGGAGCTATGTTTTTACTAGTGTACTCGTTAACATCGCGGGTAATCCAGATCCCCAAATATTTCAGTTTTGTGACAATTTTCAGTTGGGACATTTCAGCTATTGTCTGGTCGCGTAAAGGGTCTATTGGAAGCAGAGCCGACTTGTCCCAATTTAAAGTTAGTCCTGAAAACCCTCCAAACTCCCTGACCATTTGGACCACTGGACCCAGCGAGCTATCCGCATCACCTATGAAGTACAGGACATCATCCGCGAATAGCGATATCCTGTCTTCCTCCAGACCCCTTCTAAACCCCTGTATATCTTCCTTGAGCCTAGATTTGATAGCTAAGGGTTCCATGGCAAGTGCAAACAGGAGTGGAGAGAGGGGGCAACCCTGTCTCGTTCCCTTTTCCAACGTAAATAGATCTGAGACTTCACCATTTATTTTGATTTTTGCTCGTGGCTCACTGTACAGAAGTTTGACCCACCTGATAAAAGATTTGGCCAAATCCAAAACTCGCTAGTACCTTCCATAAGTATGGCCACTCAAGGCTGTCAAATGCCTTAGCGGCATCCAGGGCCAGCAATGCTCTAGAGCTCTCATTGTCAGTGGGGATCTGTAAATTTAAGAAGACCCTTCTGATGTTAATGCTTGTTGACCTGTTTGGAATGAACCCCGACTGATCAGGGTGGATAAGGCTCTCAATACATCCATTTAAGCGAGTTGCCAAAACTTTAGCGAGGATTTTAACATCCGTACAGAGCAATTAAATTGGGCGATAGGATGAAGGATCTAGTTGATCTTTTCTCTCTTTATGGATGACAATAACTGTTGCCTCCATCATAGAGGAGGGGAGAAACCCCTCAGAAAAAAGCACTTTTCAATGTCTGCAGCAGTTCTGGTAGTAATATTTTGCCATATCTCTCATAGATCTCTATTGGTAGCCCGTCATAGCCAGGTGATTTATGGCTAGACATCACCGCCACTGCAAGTTGTATTTTTTCCAGTGTAACCGGGGAGTCCAAGTTTTTTTTTTATCATTTTCTGACAGAGTTGGAATCGGAATTCCCTGGAAAAAAGCTTGCTTCCACACCTGCATTCCCTCCCCTGGATTTATACAGGGATTTATAAAAGTCATAGAACGTATGTCTTATCTCCCTTCCATCTGTTAAAGTTTCACCTGATGGGCCCCTGATTGCCTCAATATTGGAAGAAGGGGAGTTAGCCCGGACCAGCAGAGATAATGCTCGTCCCACTTACTCTCTTTTGCCAAATTGGGTTTGTCTCTGTAAAATTTGGCGATTCTCTGCAATTTTTATAATAGCCATTCTGTAAACCTTCTGTTTATCAAGCCATTCTCTTTGTCTGTATAAAGACAGGTCCTCTATGTAGCGTTGTTCGGCTGCCATCGCTTTGCATCTAAGGTCTTCTTCCCACCCCCTGTATTCCCTTTGTAATCTTGCCACCCTCTGAGTCAACAAGCCCCTTTAGTAAGCCTTCAGCGAGTCCCAGACCACTCCAGCCCCTGCCGAGCCTGTAATAATCTGAACATATTCAGTCAAGCTATTCAGCAGTTCCTGTGGTTCGCCAATCAGCTCAAGCCAATATGGGCTAATTTTCCACTCTCTTGGAGGGGATCTCTCGCCCTTCCTGATTACTAGTTCTAGCGGTGAGTGGTCTGAAACCCCTCTTGGGCTATACTCGGTCTCCTTCACTATGCCTAGTGCCTGTTCATTGCCCAGAACCATATCGATTCTGACAAAGTGGCATAGGAGCTAGAAAAACAGGAGTACTGCCGAGTCTGGGGGTGGCAGATGTGCCAGATGTCCCTTTGTCCTGTCTCCTCCATAAACTGGGCCAAAACGACCCCCCCCCCCCATTCTATACCTGATACAGATAGCTAGGGAAATCTATCATAGGTTCTATCGAAGGACTTTGTTGTAGTCACCCATTGCTATCAGGGGAATAGCCATTTTGTTCAGCATAAATTCAACTAGCTTCTGTAAAACAGTGAAGTTAAAGGGGGGGATATAGATATTGGCTAGTACATAAGGCCTGTTCTCGATGGAGCAGGACAAAAATATGTACCGTCCCTGTTCATCTATCCAACTCCTATCGCAGGAAAAAGACACCCCTTTCCCCACCATTATGCTCACCCCCCTCGAATATGAGGAGTGTACAGAGTGGTAGCAAAACGTAAATTTCTGTGAGCCCAGCTGGGCCATTGTGTCTCTGGTTAGGTGTGTCTCCTGTAAACAGAGTATCCCCGGCCCCCTCCCCTCCATTGATGACAAAACCAATGCTCTCTTAATGGGGTCCCCCAACCCTCATACATTCCATGATCTAAGCCTCCAGGCCATGCACTACATATATAGAAGAGTAAGCATAAGTAAACAATAACATGAAATAACCTTTCTCCTTCTTTTCCAGCTGATTACCCAAACTAAAACATTCTCCCATTCTTTATGGTACTTGAAATAGCTACCCACCCAAACCCTCCCTCGAGAGCTCCCTCCCTCCCCTTCCCCAATCCACCCTCCCAACCCCCCCTTTCCCTCCTCTGCCTGTTGGGGCTCCCCCCTGGGGCTCCACCTGTGACCTCACCAAACTCTTCAAACCATTCCAAACAACCCATTCTACCAGCTTTTACTTTCTTTAACAATTTGTCTCTTACCAGGTGAGGTGCATCCTTGACTGACTGCAAATTATCTACCATACAACAACCTGACCCAGTAAAAGCTGGTAACTGGAAACCTATTGAAAAGCCTTCAGTCAATAGGTAAGCCATCTGCTTGTTTGGATAAATTTGCAGCCATGGAAGCATTCTTGGAAGCATCAAAACCATCCTTGGGATGTGCTTGTAGTTTGCGAAAGCACTTGGATACTGGGTGAGAACCTGAACAAAAAGCACATTCAAGCTTATACTTACAAGAATTCATCCACTTACGTACATTGAGAATCATCGTATGCAAAGCATAAACCCTTTCTGTAACCTGAAGCAGATGCAACTGTGGGTGTGGCTGAACCTGATAGGCGAGAAATTGGCTACCTCTGGGGTAAAAATAAATTTAGCCATAGGCTCACATCCTTAGATCCCCATTGGAGTGATGGCTGGAAAGCCAGCTTTTGTCTAAAAGCCTCATCATAGGTTAGCCCTGTAAGCTTTCAAGATTATATCCACATGTTGGAACAATAAACAACTGTTTTCAGGGAATTTCTCGCATAGAATACTTGCATAAATCATAAATGCTTGTAACCAACGGTAAAATTATTCAATTATAGGTTTGCAATGCTCGTCTCCCGGATTTCTCCTCCTTTCAATCATATTTATATACTTCCCTAGCAGGAGGAAGAATTATGTTTAAAACAATAAATTCCCCCCTCCAAATTTTTTCTTTTAAAACCAAGGGGGGAGATCAAACATGGCATACATTCCTTTGAAATTTTTTCAGACATATTTACTGGACTAGAAACTGTATGCAAATTTAGTGGAGGAGAAGGAGGCATAGGCTTGGGGTCAGAAGAGACTGCTGACCAAACACCTGCTACGCTGGAAGATGAGACACCCAACCTCTCCTGCTGAGAGTCTGCTTGTACACGCATAATAGCTATAAGCTGTTCTAAAGAAGCAGATAAGGCTGGGCTCCCGTATTGGACTCACTTAACAACCCCTGAGCACGGTTCACTCCAGGAGCTGCTGATGGTGATGTGCACCTTACAGGGATAGTGCTGGCTGCATGCTGCTCCACTGGTTGTGGGGACACCTCTGGCTCGCTGCTTCCTCTTCCTCTGCCCCGTAGAAGTCCCTGCTGTAGACCTGAGCAGCCTGGCTGGGGAGAAGAATGCCCTCTTGCTATTGCAGCTGCTGCTGCTCCGAGAGCTGACCGCCCGCGACCTCCTCCAGAAGGCACAGTGTCGCGGCGCTGCTTCCTGTAAGAGAAAATAGGCTCACCATGCCCAGCACCGCCCACTGCGGGCGGAGCAGGGCTGTCACTAAATTTCTGTGTGCGCTTCCTCTTGCTCGTCCTCCGCTCCTCCACTGCTTCTGACGCGACTTCCTCAGACCTCGCGATCTCCGGCACTAAGAACTCTGCAAGCTCCTCTTCCAACTCCATCCTACATGGCTGCTGCTGTGGGTTACTGATACTGCTGCTACCCGGGGGGATTCATCACATAGTTCCCCTTCTTCCAACATCATGGGTCCAGGTAAGGAAAGGCACTGACGAAGCCAAGCTTCACCACCCTCAGCTTCCGCTTTCTCCAACAGCTGCCGCAATAAGGAATCCATTGAAGGTGATGTCAGCCAGCGATATACACGGCGGGGAGCTCTTCCTGCTGCGTCCGTTGATTAGCTGGCACTGATCCAAGCTGACTCAGTCCCTTAAATAGGCTATGGCTGGCTTTCCAGAATTTTCCTAGCAGTCACCTGACTATTGTGTCCAATACCTATTTGACCTCTTAACCCTCCTAACCTTACCTGAACACCTGACTTCCCTAGCCAATCCTTATTCCAGCTGCTACCCTTCCAAAATCATCCCTTTAATCTGACCTTAAGTAAACCACTGACCTCTCCATACTCCCTGACACCTGGTCTGGCTTACCCAATCACTAACCTATACTCAAATAGAAACCCCATATATGACTATACTCTTGCTGCTGCAGTGATCCAATAGAGAAGGGAGGGCCAATTAATGGCTCCCCCTTTGCTTTCCCATTCTGCTCATTAAAATCATTTAATATACTGCACTAAGAGTGGCACCTCTGTGCTTTTCCCTCAGCTATCTAATTTTTGCAGTCTGTATATTTCCTGGCAATCCGTTCCTCTCCATATGTCTCAACACACACATCTTAACATCTAGGTCTAGAGATATTGCAAAGACGGAGTTTATTATGTTGATGATCCCACTCCAATATCTATATAGCTTTTGGCACCTACAGACCATGTGTATACGATCTCCCTTTGTATTGCCACATCTTGGGTAGGGATTAGCCGAACACCCCCGCTTTCGGTTCGCACCAGAACCTTCGAACGACCGAACGTTCGCCTGAGCATTTAGAACCCCATTGACATCAATGGGACTCGAACGTTTGAATTCAAAAGTGCTAATTTTAAAGACCCATATGCAAGTTATTGTCGGAAAACGAATGACGGCAACATCGCGGGTCTGAATATCCAACATGCCGTCAAATGACGGCATCCCCTTTGGACGTTCCCAGCACGCGCTGTAGAGTGCGCTGCGGGGAAGCCCTGTGTTGTCCGTGTCCCTTGGACACGGCCAATCACAGATCGCGGCGAACGGCCAATCAGAGTGGCCGTTTGCGTTGCGATCTGTGGGCGAATGAGAGATGATCTCATAGATCATCTCTCATTGCCGTTTTACACAGAGAAAGCGTCCTGTCTCTGGAGAGGAGGAGCCCGATCTGTGTTCCTTCCTACATAGGGACACAGATCGGTCACCCCCCCAGTCACCCCTCCTCCCCCCACAGTTAGAACACACCTAGGATACACATTTAACCCCTTCCTCACCCCCTAGTGTTAACCCCTTCAATGCTAGTCACATTTATACTGTAATTAGTGCATATTTATAGCACTGATCGCAGTATAAATGTGAATGGCGCCAAAAATGTGTCAAAAGTGTCCGATGTGTCCGCCATAACGTCGCAGTACCAATAAAAATCGCAGATCGCCGCCATTTATAGTAAAAAAAAATAATAAAAAATAATAATTCTCTCCCCTATTTTGTAAGCGCTAAAACTTTTGCGCAAACCAGTCGCTTATTGCGATTTTTTTTTTTTTTTTTTACCAAAAATATGTAGAAGAATACGTTTCGCCCTAAACCGAGGAAAAAATGTTTTTTTTTTTTTTTTTTATTGGGATATTTATTATAGCAACAAGTAAAAAATATTGTATTTTTCTTCAAAATTGTTGCTCTTTTTTGTTTATAGCGCAAAAAATAAAAACCGCACAGGCGATCAAATACCACCAAAAGAAAGCTCTACTTGTGGGGAAAAAAGGACGTAAATTTTGTTTGGGAGCCACGTTGCGCGACCGCGCAATTGTCAGTTAAAGCGACGCAGTGCCGGAAGCTGAAATTTCACCTGGGCAGGAGGGGGGTGTATGTGCCCAGTAAGCAAGTGGTTAAAATCATGATCCTTAAACTTAGCTACTATTTGATATTGTTGTTTAATTATTTAGAGTTTGTGTGAAGTGAGATATATATATATATATATATATATATATATATATATATATTGTACAGGACGCCGGGGTTGGGTCCTGGATGGGTGCTATACGGCACCACTATTTGGACTATGGTCCATTTAAATAGAGGTAGCAGGTTCAGGGGGTCACCCAAAAGTGGGTGAAAAGTTTCAGGCAGGCGCTAATTCAGAGAGGACTGGCTTGCAGTCTTCTCTGTCTTTAATAAAGTAGTTTGGGGCCTGGAATTTTGGAGGCTCCAAAGTGTTATTTGGGTGGGACGGAGCCTCCACTCCTAAACCTTGGGAGTCAGCGCACAAGGTGTTAACTCTCACAGAGAACCACCCATTAAAGCAGGAAGTGGTGCTGGAGGTAGTGAGTGAGTTTGGAGAGTGCACCTGTGAGGACAAGATGGAAGTCTGCTAGCTGCACAGTGAGGACTTTTGAAGTGCAGGGGGTGAAGATTGATCTTGCAACAAACCGTATGTCATTTTGCTTTCACTGTTTTGTGCTGGATATAAGCAGACTTTTTGTTGACGCTGGAGCCAAGCGGACTTTTATGTTACAGTTTTTGGCATGCTGAGAAAGCCTTATTTTGCTTTTCTGTGAATAAAAGCCTTTTTCCTTTAAAACAACGGTTTAAGCACTGAATCCCTGTTGAGCTATGGCCCCCAAACGTTACAATTGGTGTTAAGTGCGGGCACAGGGCATTTGCAGGCGCAAAACCGTTTAAAACTAAAAACTGACATTTAAAGAGACAGTGTGCTTATGGCATGTCTTGGGTGAAGTCAGCCCAATCATTGCAAGCACCAAGCAAAAGCATGGAGGAGGTCATCAAGGCTCTGGCACAAGCCACTGTGACCCAGCAGCATACGTTGGCAGAGGCAAACCGTCGCCATGAGGAAGCGATGGCTCAGCAGCAAGAAAACACACGACTGTTAGTTGCCCAGTTTACAGCTCAGCAGGAGTCCTCTCAAGCACAGATGGCTGCCTTGCAGGAAGCAGTACAGCGGCTGGCGCAGGGACGAGAGCAAGCGGTCGTTGCCGCTGGCAACCAAGTGTCCGTGAGAGCCAGCCATTTTTTACAAAAGTTGACACCCAGCGATGATGTAGAGGCCTTTCTTACTACCTTTGAAAGGGTCGCAGAGAGAGAGGGGTGGCCCCGTGACCAATGGGCTGGCATCATCTCCCCTTTCCTCACCGGTGACCCACAAAAGGCCTATTTTGATCTCCCATCTGAGCCCATCAGTGACTATGAGCGACTGAAGGCAGAGATCCTGGCCCGCCTGGGGGTAACCACAGCCGTCCGGGCTCAGAGGGTGCATCGCTGGCGGTACAAACCTGACAGACCACCCAGGTCCCAAATGCACGAACTGATACAGTTGGTCAAAAAGTGGCTGCAGCCAGAAAAGTTGTCCGGTCCACAAATGGTGGAACGGGTAGTGATGGACTGGTACCTGAGGTCCCTGCCAGAGGACCTACAGCGCTGGGTAAGCCATGGAGACCCTGCAACTGCTGACCAGCTGGTTGAATTGGTTGAAAGGTATACCGTTGTAGAGGATTTGCTTGGGCCTGCCAAGCGTCGGGAACCCACACTAAGGATGACCAGACCAACCCCAACACCTAGGAGAGAGGCACCGCCAGACATTGGAACCCGAAAATCTGCACCAGCTTCCGTAGAAGCACGAAGGTTGGCACCTGTCCCAAGGATGGAGAACCTACAGTGTTGGCGATGTCGGTCCTGGGGACATACCCGGGCACAATGCCCACTGCAGGAGGAGCCTATGGAGTGTGGAACTGGTCGGAGAAGCTCCTTCTATGTGCAAAGTGTGTGTACCACTCATCTTGATCTGGCTGCAGGACGGTTTGAGTGTGAAGTGTGGGTGAACCACCTTCCTGCCAGGGCCCTACTGGACTCCGGTAGCATGGTAACATTAGTACATGCCAGGGTACTTGGGAGGCTTGGACCAGTGACTAAAACTCTTCGGGTAGTGTGTATCCATGGGGACACCAAGGAGTACCCCTTGGTCCCGGTGACTGTCTCTTATGGCCATGCCTCCGTTACACAGGAGGTCGGGGTGGTAAACGGTTTAATTCATGACATCATAGTGGGGCGGGACTGTCCCATATTTCTAGAACTATGGAACGAGGTACAGATGGGGCTATCAGGGGAACTGGGGACACTGGGCCTGGAAGGGACAGGGTCTGAAGGGTCCGGACCTGAAATACACCCATCTGATATGGAAATACCTGTCATTGATAATGAAGTTGCAGGGAATGCTAATGTGGAGGATTATGCCCCTGACCCAGGTCTTAAACCCGAGTTGATCTCTGAGGGAGGGGAAGTCTTCCCCTTACAAGTTATGCTGGGGGAGGATGATGAGGAGCTCTCCCCGGTTGAGGAGGATGAAGGGGAAACATCCTCAAGGCCAGTACATCCCGATCTAGATGTGTCCAGGGGTGCATTTGGTACCGCCCAATTACGGGACCCTACCTTGGTCAATGCTCGAGAGCAGGTTTCTGTTGTTGATGGGGTCCCACAAATGCCAGATGCAGATCAGAGGTTCCCTCACTTTGCGTTGAAGGGGGACTTACTGTATCGAGTGGCTGAGAGCCGAGGGGAAACTATAGAGCAGTTGCTGGTTCCCCAACCATATAGGCGGATGCTCCTCGACCTAGCCCACAACGATGCACTGGGAGGGCACCTGGGGGTGGAGAAAACAGAGGCCAGGATAACTGACCGGTTTTACTGGCCAGGGTTGAAGGCCGAGGTTAAAAGGTACTGTGCGTCTTGTCCCATTTGCCAGTTAACTGCCCCAGTGCCACACTATAGAAACCCTCTGGTCCCTTTGCCAATTATCGAAGTCCCGTTTGAGCGGATCGCTATGGATCTGGTGGGACCCCTGGTAAAGTCGGCACGGGGGCACCAATACATATTGGTCATCCTAGATTACGCAACTAGGTATCCAGAAGCCGTACCTTTGAGGAAGACCTCCTCCAAGGGCATTTACAAGGAATTGTTTCAGATGTTCTCACGAACTGGGTTCCCTAAAGAGATCCTGACAGACCAGGGTACCCCTTTTATGTCAAAGGTGATGGCGGACTTGTGCAGACTGTTTCAAATTAAGCAGTTGCGGACGTCCGTCTACCACCCACAGACCGATGGCCTAGTCGAAAGATTTAATAAAACCCTAAAGTCCATGTTGAAAATAGTGGTCCAGAAAGATGGGAAGGATTGGGATATGCTACTCCCTGCCCTGTTGTTTGCTATTCGGGAGGTCCCACAAGCGTCCACGGGTTTCTCGCCATTTGAGTTAGTGTATGGACGAAGGCCCCGGGGGTTACTCGACCTGGTAAAAGAAACGTGGGAAAGTGAGTCCTCACCGCACAAAACGGTGGTAGAGCATATCTCTCAAATGCGAGAGAGGGTGGCTAAGGTGATGCCGCTGGTGAGGGAGCACATGCAGAAGGCTCAGTATGCCCAAAGGAGAGTGTATAACAGGTCGGCTAAAATTAGACAGTTCCAAGTTGGAGATCGGGTGGCTGTTCTAATACCCACGGTGGAGAGTAAATTCTTGGCCAAGTGGCAGGGCCCATTTGAGGTAGTAGAGAAAGTCGGTGAGGTGGACTACAAGGTACACCAGCCGGGGAAAAGAAAACCATACCAGATCTATCACATTAATTTGTTGAAACCCTGGAGAGACCGAGAACAAGTGTCCGCGGTAGTAGGGGTACAGTCAGGGGACCATGCAGGGATCGACTTGGTGCAGGTTGCTGCTACCCTGACTAGGCCCCAAACCCAGCAAACAAAAGTTTCTACAAAGAAATAGAGATATGTTTTCAGAGTTGCCCGGTCGCACCAACGTCATCGAGCATGACATTGTGACCAAGCCCAATGTAAAAGTCAGGTTAAAGCCTTACCGTATCCCAGAAGCTCATAGGGTGGCAGTGTCAGAAGAGGTGAAAAGAATGTTCGAGCTTGGAGTCATTGAAGAGTCGCAGAGCGAATGGTCAAGTCCAATTGTGTTGGTACCCAAGCCCAACGGCACCCTCCGCTTCTGCAACGACTTCAGAAAGCTTAATGAAGTCTCCAAGTTTGACGCATATCCCATGCCACGGGTAGATGAGCTAATTGAGAGGTTGGGTCCTGCTAGGTACATTACCACGCTGGACCTCACAAAAGGGTACTGGCAGATTCCCCTGACTAAGGAAGCCAGGGAGAAGACAGCCTTCTCTACTCCGGAAGGCCACTTCCAATATAAGAGGATGCCATTTGGTCTGCACTCAGCCCCTGCCACGTTCCAGAGGGCCATGGACAGGACTCTGCGTCCACACCAACGGTACGCTTCGGTCTACCTAGATGACATAGTCATCTTCAGCACTGATTGGGAGTCCCACCTTCCCCGGGTTCAGGCAGTCGTAGACTCCCTGAGAAGAGCAGGGTTCACCATCAACCCCGAGAAGTGTGCCATTGGGATGGAGGAAGCAAAATACCTAGGGTATATTGTGGGTAGAGGGCTGGTGAAGCCCCAAATGAGTAAGGTGGAAGCCATACAGGACTGGCCCCGTCCCCTAACCAAGAAGCAGGTCAGGGCATTTTTGGGCATAGTTGGCTGTTATAGAAGGTTCGTCCCCAACTTTGCCACTATTGCTGCACCGCTGACCGACCTGACCAAAGGCAGAAAGTCAGTGATGATAAAGTGGAACGCCGAGGCCGAGACAGCTTTTCAAAAGCTTAAGACAGCGTTGTGCCAAGATCCGGTGCTTGTAGCTCCAGATTTTACAAAAGATTTTGTAGTGCAGACAGATGCTTCAAGTGAAGGGTTGGGAGCGGTCCTGTCTCAGGAAATCAATGGAGAAGAGCACCCTGTGGTTTTTCTTAGTAGAAAGCTGACGGCAGCTGAGAGAAACTACGCGGTGGTGGAGCGGGAGTGTCTGGCCATCAAGTGGGCTTTGGACTCCCTAAGATATTTCCTCCTGGGCAGAAAGTTTCGCTTGGTGTCAGACCACGCTCCCCTTACCTGGATGAGACAGAATAAGCACACCAATGCCAGGGTAACAAGGTGGTTCCTTTCTCTCCAGGAGTTCAATTTCGTGGTAGAGCACAGACCCGGAAGACAGCATCAGAATGCCGATGCCCTCTCCCGAGTCCATTGTATGGTGTCTACTGGTGCCTCCAACACCTCCGCGTTGAGGCAGAGGGGGGGGATATGTACAGGACGCCGGGGTTGGGTCCTGGATGGGTGCTATACGGCACCACTATTTGGACTATGGTCCATTTAAATAGAGGTAGCAGGTTCAGGGGGTCACCCAAAAGTGGGTGAAAAGTTTCAGGCAGGCGCTAATTCAGAGAGGACTGGCTTGCAGTCTTCTCTGTCTTTAATAAAGTAGTTTGGGGCCTGGAATTTTTTTGAGGCTCCAAAGTGTTATTTGGGTGGGACGGAGCCTCCACTCCTAAACCTTGGGAGTCAGCGCACAAGGTGTTAACTCTCACAGAGAACCACCCATTAAAGCAGGAAGTGGTGCTGGAGGTAGTGAGTGAGTTTGGAGAGTGCACCTGTGAGGACAAGATGGAAGTCTGCTAGCTGCACAGTGAGGACTTTTGAAGTGCAGGGGGTGAAGATTGATCTTGCAACAAACCGTATGTCATTTTGCTTTCACTGTTCTGTGCTGGATATAAGCAGACTTTTTGTTGACGCTGGAGCCAAGCGGACTTTTATGTTACAGTTTTTGGCATGCTGAGAAAGCCTTATTTTGCTTTTCTGTGAATAAAAGCCTTTTTCCTTTAAAACAACGGTTTAAGCACTGAATCCCTGTTGAGCTATGGCCCCCAAACGTTACAATATATATATATATATTGTAGCAGAGCATCCCAGAGAGAGCCTGGGAAAGTCCAGTTCGGGGTTTATACCTCTCCAAGGCTTCTCTCTTATACGTTCAGGGATCTCTGATCCCTGATCCCGTTCAGGTGTTGGTCTTCTCTCCCAGGTCAATTTAAGCACACCTGAGCAGACAGACTTTGCTCTCTGTCCTGGAAAACACAGTTGCTACTGATCTGTGAGAGAGCAAGGAGGTTGGTAAAAACTCTTAAGCCTTTGTGTGGAAGCTGACAAGCTGTAGGCTTGCTCAGCCTGATAGTGAGGGCTCATCATATTGTATAGTTAGTGCCGTGACACGGCTAGGCTTTTGTTTAATTACTTTTGTTTCGTTTTGTTTGCCCACTGTACAGCACCTGTAAATAAGACTTTGTGTATAGCACCAATAAACACCCCACTGTTTTTCACTTATATTGTGGACTTGGTATCTGTGCCTGCTCATCCCAGGGAGCTTTCGCACCCGCTACCTATTCCCCAGCTTACATATGGTGGAAGCTGCGACCAGCAGTAGTAAGTTACTATTTAAAAGGCCAGTACCTAAAGTGACAACATGGAGGAAATCCTCAAACAAATGGTGTTATTCAATGCAGCACAACAGCAAGCAAACGCTGCACAACAGCAAACTAACGTTGCGCTGCAGCAAGCCAACGCCATCGCACAGGAACAATCGCAGAGGCAGATTAGTGCTGTGCAGGAGCAATTGCAGAGGCTGTTTGAACAGCTTGCCACTGGTGCAGAAGCGGATAGGAAAACCCTGACTAAGGTTGCAGAAACGCTAGCACAGTGGGCACCTGTGGAAATCAAGGATATTAGAGACAAGCCTTCAGCCATCCATGTGGCTCGCTTTCTGTCTAAAATGACTTTGGATGATGATCCAGAGGCCTTCCTGCTAATGTTTGAACGGACCGCTGAGAGGGAAGGTTGGCCTAAAACCAAGTGGGCAGGACTGATTGCCCCCTTACTTTCTGGTGAATCGCAGAAGGTCTACTATGATCTGGAGTCAGCAGAAGCAGGAGACTATGAAAAGGTCAAGCAGGAAATTCTGCCGCGACTCAGCGTCACCTTGGCCGTTCGAGCCCAACGGGTCCACAGATGGTTCTTCCAAATCGAGAGGCCCCCAAGATCGCAGATGTTCAACCTAATCCACCAGGTGCGAAAATGGCTACAGCCGGAGTCCCTGTCTGCGCCACAAATAGTGGAGCGTGTGGTCATGGACCAATTCCTGAGGTCACTGCCAATTCCCCTGCCGAAGTGAGTCAAGGGGACCCCAAGTCGGCAGATAACCTGGTGGAACTCGTCGAAAGGTACTTTGCTGCAGAGAACCTGGTCACCACCCCAACAGCCGCACAGACTTTCCACCCAAAGCCATGGTCTCCCCAGGCAAACAGGTAAGACTGTTCCAGGGGAAGTGGGTGGTAAGCATGGCAAGGAAATAGGGGGGAGGATTTTTGGTGCCAGGACTGAAGTTTGGTGTCCCAAGCAAGGGAAACCACTGCCTGTCAGCAAACCAACTTGGGGAAACATCAGGTGTTTTCGTTGCCAAGAGCTGGGACATGTTGCAGCAAACTGTCCATTGACTGATGAACCAATGCAGTGTGATCTGTCTATTAGAAGGCAGTCTATGTTTGCTGCTGTTTCATGCGCTGCAGCGCCAAATGTGGGGAAACACATGTGTCACATGACTGTTAATAATAAGCCTATTATAGCCTTGCTGGACTCTGGAAGTCTGGTTACTTTGGTTACAGCTGAGATAGTTGAAACTGTAAATTTTCATGCTAAAAAAGTTGCTGTGATCTGTGTACATGGGGATAATCGGGAGTATCCTATAGCCACAGTTCAGTTTAAAACTGGCTTAGGTACGGTGTCCCATGCGCTCGGACTTGTGCCCCACTTGGTGCACGAGGCCATCATTGGTAGGGACTTCCCTACGTTTTGGGAACTGTGGGATCGTCCCGACCCGGTCGCAGTACCTGACTCAGTCGCAGAGCCAGAGCTCCTGGCTACTTCCGATATTGTGGGTTCAGGGGACTCATCTCGGGGCTTTCCGAGTTTTCCTTTCTCGGTTATGGCAGGAGAGCTGGAGGAGTCTGAGGAAGTCCCCACAACCAGTAGGGCCGGACAGCCGTCTGCCGACTCAGAGCCTACATTGGAGTTTACTGACCTTAATGTGCACAAGGAAAATGTTGGTACTGAGCAGAGAAAAGACCCCACCCTTGCCAAGGCCTGGGAAAATGTAATGGTGATTAATGATGTACCTGTCGAACCAGGGGATAGGCCCTGTTTTCCTTATTTCAGCAGCAATGATGATTTACTGTATTGTGTATGTAAAAAGAATGATGAAGTTATTTAACAGTTGGTGGTCCCTAAGCCTTACAGAAGGGTGGTGTTGGAACTTGCCCATGGGCACTTGCTAGGAGGCCATTTAGGGGTTGAGAAAACCACTGAAAGAGTGTTGCACAGGTTTTACTGGCCTGGGATACAGAAAAATATTGAATTATTGTCAATCCTGTCCTGTGTGTCAGATGTCAACCCCCCAGCCCCACTTCCAAAGTCCTCTAGTGCCCTTGCCCATTATTGAAGTGCCCTTTGAGAGAATTGCCATGGACCTTGTGGGTCCGCTCCCCAAACCTGCTCGTGGTCATCAGCATATCCTCGTGATTATGGATTACGTTACCCTGAGGCCGTTCCCTTACGCGCCGTGTCTGCTAAAAATATTGCCAAAGAGCTGTTTAAGGTGTTCAGTCGGGTTGGCATCCCTAAAGAAATCCTTACAGACCAGGGTACCCCATTTATGTCACGGATAACTAGGGAGCTGTGCAAGTTATTGTTGCGAACCTCTGTGTATCATCCGCAAACGGGTGGCTTGGTGGAACGTTTCAATAAGACATTAAAGAGCATGTTAAAGAAGGTGGTTGACAAGGATGGGAAAAATTGGGATTTTCTGATACCATACTTGATGTTCGCTATCAGGGAGGTTCCACAGTCCTCTACGGCAGCCCTCAAAATTTCCACTCGCCTACTAGCATTTGGCAAGTGGATTTAAGCGAGTGATGACAGGGCTGCATGACCAATCTCCTTCCAATCTGTGCCTACACTTAGAGTCTCGATGAGATTGGCGGCCAAAGAGGAAAGGTGCATGCTCGGGAAAAGTAGTCTGGTGAGCCGCGCACAGGCAGAGCAGTACACAGGTGCTCTCCTTACAATTCTCATTAAGCCATGGGTCCTCCTCTCCTCACTGCCAGCCTGAATAAAAGGGGGAAGTGGGGACATGCAAGCGTGGAGCCGCACACACAGGCTCCTAATGATGAGATGAATAGGAGAGGGAGAGAGAGAGTTGCAGAGGAGACAGCAAGAGAATGGGGAAGAGACCCAGTTCTAGTGCCCTGTCCCTCTGGTCTGCCCCCAGTGCCCTGTCCCTTTGGTCTGCCCCCAGTGCCCTGTCCCTCTGGTCTGCCCCCAGTGCCCTGTCCCTCTGGTCTGCCCCCAGTGCCCTGTCCCTCTGGTCTGCCCCCAGTGCCCTGTCCCTCTGGTCTGCCCCCATGCCCTTCCCATTTTGTTAAAGTTCTTGTTGGTAATATTTAATTTTGTAACTTGATTCTGCATAAAACATTTAACAGTGTCATTCCATGAGATAATCTACGAGGGTGTGTTTACGGGTGCAATTAGGCGCAGGGCTGTGTATGAATTAGTTGGGGCAACTGGTGGCGAGTAACTCTTGAGGCCTGGCTAGTAGCTCAGGACTTGAAATTTTGAGCCCTGCTCTACGGGGTACTCTCCATTTGAGCTGCTTTATGGGAGACACCCTCGAGGACTCTTAGACATAGCCAAGGAAACTTGGGAAGGGGAACAGACACCCCACACAAGTGTCATTGAGCATATCGCTCAAATGCAGGAGAGGATTGCAGCAATCATGCCGGTGGTAAAAGAACACTTACTGCATGCCCAAGCAGCCCAACAGAGAATATACAACAGGGGGGCCCAACTCCGTATTTTCTCACCTGCTGACAGGGTCCTCGTGTTGGTTCCCACTGTTGAGAGCAAGTTCCTGGCTAAGTGGCAGGGTCCCTTTGAAGTAATTGAACACGTTGGGGAGGTAAATTACAAGGTGTATCAACCGGGTAGAAGGAAGCCCGAACAGATTTACCACATAAACCTGTGAAAGCCCTGGAAGGATAGACTAGCATTGACTGCGAGGTCCCTCCCTGTAATGCCTAAGGGTACTGAGTCCCCTCTAATCCTTGAGGTTACCATCCCAGACACCCTGTCATATTCCCAAAAACAGGAAACTAGAGAGTTCCTGATAAGGAATAGAGAGAAATAGAGTTGCCTGGCACGACTTCAGCAGTTCAGCATGATATTGTTACTGAACCTGGAGTCCGTGTCAAGCTCAAACCCTACCGAATTCCCGAAGCTAGAAGAAAGGACATCAGTGATGAAGTTAGAAGGATGTTGGAGCTAGATGTCATTGAGGAATGCAATAGTGACTGGTCTAGCCCCATCGTGTTAGTCCCAAAACCGGATGGCACTTGGAGGTTTTGTAATGACTTCAGAATGCAGTAACAAAGTTTGACACGTACCCAATGCCCAGGGTAGATTAACTTATAGACCGAGTTGGCAAGGCCCATTATCTGACCACTTTGGACTTGACCAAAGGATATTGGCAAATACCCCTGACTAATAGTGCCAAAGAAAAGACTGCGTTTGTGACCCCGGAGGGATCATTCCAGTATAAGAAAATGTCTTTTGGGTTGCAAAATGCCCCTGCAACCTATCAGAGGGCCATGGACAGGACCCTAAAACCGCACCAACAGTATGCTGCAGCCTATTTAGATGAAATAGTGGTGCATAGCACTGACTGGGAGTCTCACTTGCCCCGTGTCCAAGCTGTCCTTGATTCCCTCTTCAAGGAAGGTTTTACGGCGAATCCAAAAAAATGTGCCATTGGTTTGGAGGAAGCCAAGTATTTGGGCTATACTATTGGCCGTGGAGTTATTAAACCCCAAGTGAATAAAATAGAAGCCATCCAGGAGTGGCCACATCCTGCAAACAAGAAGCAGGTCAGGGCCTTTCTTGGCATTGCGGGATATTATAGAAGGTTTATTCCAAATTTTAAATAAAATGGTCCCCAGTAGCAGAAGAATCTTTCCAAGTCCTGAAGAAGGCTCTTTGTGCACAGCCCCTGATTTCTTCAAAGATTTTTTGGTTCAGACAGGTGCCTCTGATGTAGGTATCGGGGCAGTATTGTCACAGGTACACAATGGGGAAGAACACCCTGTGGTGTACCTAAGCAGAAAGCTCAATGATCATGAAAAAAAATATGCAGTCATTGAAAAGGAATGTTTAGCCATAAAGTGGCCCGTGGATGCGCTCAGGTACTACCTATTAGGGCGCCAGTTCGAGTTAATAACTGACCATGCTCCCCTGAAATGGTTGGCACAAAAGAAGGAGACTAATAGGCGGGTGAACCGTTGGTTTTTGGTTCTACAGGATTACTCCTTTTCGGTAAAACACAGGCCAGGTGTTGAGATGGGGAATGTAGATGCCCTGTCCCATGTTCACTCCTGTTGGGCTACAGGTGTTCCAACCCTGGGGTTAAAACAAGGGGGGAGGGTGTGTAGCAGAGCATCCCAGAGAGAGCCTGGGAAAGTCCAGTTCAGGGTTTATACCTCTCCCAGGCTTCTCTCTTATACATTCAGGGATCTCTGATCCCTGATCCAATTCAGGTGTTGGTCTTCTCTCCCAGGTCAATTCAAGCACACCTGAGCAGACAGACTTTGCTCTCTGTCCTGGGAAACACAGTTGCTATTGATCTGTGAGAGAGCAAGGAGGTTGGTAAAAACTCTTATACCTCCCTGGCGGTATCCCCGAGCGAGGGGTGTTTTTTTTCTGCTGAGATCGGTATCCCCGAGTCACGCTCGGGGTAGCCATGCAGAGCCTGCAGCGTGTGCTGTCTTACCTTGTTCCTGGATCCAGCGATGCATCCACGCTGTGTAAGCGAGCGAGTGCTCTCTCGATTCACACAGCGTCCCCGTGTGCCGCCGATCTCTGTTCCCTGTGACGTTACGACGCACGGGAGCGGAGAATGGCGCCAAATTCAAAAAAGTAAACAAACACTTTACATACAGTACAATGTAATCTTATAGATTACAGTACTGTATGTAAAAAATACACACCCCCCTTGTCCCTAGTGGTCTGTCCCGTGCCCTACATGTCCTTTTTATATAATAAAAAGTGTTCTTTCTGCCTGGAAACTGTAGATTGCCCATAGCAACCAAAAGTGTCCCTTTATGTCAAAAATGGTTTTAGATCAGCTAGAAAACAGCGATAATAAATTATAATTACTTGCAGAATTTAGCGATAGCGATTTGTGGGGAAATTCGTCATAAAAAAAAATAATGACAGCGACAATTCTGCAACTGAGCAGATTTCAGTGTTTTTGAGTTGATTACATTATTGAATATTTTTTATTATAATTTGTTATAATTATTTATAGTTTTTTATTATATAAAAAATTATGATTTTGTTTTTCAAACTTTATCATACCTGGGATGTCTTGTTTGGACAGATTTAAGCAAGTTATTCCTAAGAATTGCAGGCCTACAGTATAAAACGCCAAATTTCCATGCAAATAATTGTACCGCTTTTGGTACGTAATTCCAGACAGAATCATACCGCCAGGGAGGTTAAGCCTTTGTGTGGAAGCTGACAAGCTGTAGGCTTGCTCAGCCTGATAGTGAGGGCTCATCATATTGTATAGTTAGTGCCGTGACACGGCTAGGCTTTTGTTTAATTACTTTTGTTTCATTTTGTTTGCCCCCTATACAGCACCTGTAAATAAGACTTTGTGTATAGCACCAATAAACACCCTACTGTTTGTCACTTATATTGTAGACTTGGTATCTGTGCCTGCTCATCCCAGGGAGTTTTTGCACCCGTTACCTATTCCCCAGCTTACTATATTGTGAACTTTGGGGGTTCTTTAGCTCAGTAAAGCAAAGGGTCTTTATTGGCGACCAAAATAAAACAAAACAAAATAATGCTTTCTTCAGCACAAAAATGTCACAACAAAAGTCCTGCTTGTTTCCAGCATAAATTAGATAAGTCTCTCTTCAGCACAGCAAAACAACCAAAAGAAAGGCACATACGTTTTAGTAAGAAGTCCTCCAGTCCTTCCCTGCAGACACAGCTTCACTTCCAAAACTACTCCACCCTCTGTCAGGACTTCCTTTCCTTTTAACTCACTTCCTGGAAGTGGTTAACCCCTTGTGTGCCTGAAGCCAGGGGTCAGAAGGGGAGGCTCTCTTCCCTCCCAATTGTCGCTTCAGAGCCTCCGGAATCCCGGACCCCCAAATATCATTAAAGAAGACAGAGAGGACTTTAAGCCCGTCCTCTCTGGATCGATTTTATCTGTCCGGAACCTCTCACACCTTTGGGTGACCTCCTGAACCAATGCTTAAAGGGACCAAATTCCAAAAATTGGCGCTATGTAGCGTCCATCCAGGACCCATCCCTGGCATCCTGTACATATCCCCCACCTCTGCCTCAATGCGGAGGTGTTGGAGGCACCACTCGCCATCATACAGTGGACTCGGGAGAGGGCATCGGCATTCTGATGCTGTTTCCCGGGTCTGTGCTCCACCACAAAGTTAAATTCCTGCAGAGACAGAAACCACCTAGTTACCCTGGCATTGGTGTGCTTGTTCTGTCTCATCCACGTAAGAGGAGCATGGTCTGATATGAGGCAAAACTTCCTACCTAGGAGAAAATACCGCAGGGAGTCCAAAGCCCACTTGATGGCAAGACATTCGCGTTCGACCACCGCATAGTTTTTCTCAGCTGGCGTCAGTTTCCTACTAAGGAAAACTATTGGATGCTCCTCTCCGTTGATTTCTTGAGACAGAACTGCTCCTAGCCCTTCACTTGAGGCATCTGTCTGCACTATAAAGTCCTTAGAAAAGTCCGGCGCTACAAGCACCGGGTCCTGGCACAGTGCCGTCTTAAGCATTTGAAATGCCTTTTCAGCCTCGGCATTCCATTTGATCATGACGGACTTTCGGCCTTTGGTGAGGTCAGTCAGAGGTGCCGCAATGGTGGCGAAGTTGGGGACAAACCTCCTGTAGTACCCAACTAGGCCTAAAAACGCTCTGACCTGTTTCTTTGTTAGGGGGCGGGGCCAGCCCTGTATAGCCTCTACTTTGCTCATTTGGGGCTTCACTAACCCTCTACCTACAATGTATCCAAGATACTTGGCTTCCTCCACCCCAACCGCACACTTCTCCGGATTGATGGTGAACCCTGCCCTTCTCAAGGAGTCTACCACTGCCTGTACTCGGGGAAGGTGGGAATCCCAATCCGTACTAAAAATGACAATGTCATCCAGGTAAACGGAGGCATACCGTTGGTGGGGACGCAGAGTTTTGTCCATGGCCCTTTGAAATGTGGCGGGGGCGGAGTGTAAACCAAATGGCATTCTCTTGTACTGGAAATGACCCTCCGGGGTAGAGAAAGCTGTTTTCTCTCTGGCCTCTTTGGTTAGGGGAATCTGCCAGTAACCTTTTGTGAGGTCCAGTGTGGTGATGTACCTGGCAGGACCCAACCTTTCAATCAGCTCATCTACCCGTGGCATGGGGTATGCATCGAACTTGGAGACCTCGTTGAGTTTTCTAAAGTCGTTGCAGAAGCGGAGAGTACCATTGGGTTTGGGCACCAATACGATCGGACTGGACCACTCGCTCTGCGACTCTTCGATGACCCCAAGTTCAAGCATCCTTTTCACCTCTCCAGACACTGCCACCCTGTGAGCTTCTGGGATACGGTAGGGTTTAAGCCGGACTGTCACCTTGGGCTCGGTCACAATGTCATGCTCGATGACGTTGGTGAGTCCTGGCAACCCTGAAAACATGTCCCCATTTCTTTGCAGAAACTCTTTTACTTGCTGGGTTTGGGGCCTAGTTAGGGTAGCTGCAACCTGCACCATGTCGATCCCTACCTGGTCCCCTGACTGTACCGCCACCACTGCGGACACCGGTTCTCTGTCTTTCCAGAGCTTTAACAAATTTATGTGATAAATTTGGTAGGGTTTTCTTTTCCCTGGTTGGTGTACCCTATAGTTTACCTCACCCACTTTCTCCACTATTTCAAACGGACCTTGCCACTTGGCCAAGAACTTGCTTTCTACCGTTGGTATTAGGACAGCTACCCTGTCACCTACTTGGAGCTGTCTCACTTTAGCCGACCGGTTATATACCCTTCTTTGGGCATCCTGAGCCTTCTGCATGTGCTCTCTTACCAGCGGCATCACTTTAGCCACCCTTTCTCGCATTTGAGAAATATGTTCCACCACAGTTTTGTGCGGGGAGGACTCACTTTCCCATGTTTCCTTTACCAGATCAAGCAACCCCCGGGGCCTCCGTCCGTACACTAGCTCAAATGGTGAGAAACCCGTGGATGCCTGTGGTACCTCCCGGATAGCGAACAATAGGGCAGGGAGCAACATATCCCAATCTTTCCTGTCTTTCTGGACGACTCTTTTTAACATAGACTTCAGAGTTTTGTTAAACCTCTCAACTAGGCCATCGGTCTGCGGGTGATAGACGGACGTCCGCAGCTGCTTAATCTGAAACAGCCTGCACAAGTCCGCCATCACCTTTGACATAAAAGGGGTGCCCTGATCTGTTAATATTTCCTTGGGGAACCCAGTTCGTGAGAACATTTGAAATAGCTCCCGGGCAATGGCCTTAGAGGAAGTTTTTCTCAACGGCACTGCTTCTGGGTATCTAGTGGCGTAGTCCAGGATGACCAATATGTATTGGTGCCCCCTTGCTGACTTTACCAGGGGTCCTACAAGATCCATAGCGATCCGCTCAAATGGGACCTCAATAATTGGCAAGGGTACTAGGGGGTTTCTATAGCGAGGCACCGGGGCAGTTAACTGGCAAACAGGACAAGACTCACAATATCTTTTAACCTCAGCCTTCACCCCTGGCCAGTAAAACCGGTCGGTTATCCTGGCCTCCGTTTTCTCCGCCCCCAGGTGTCCTCCTAGTGCATCGTTGTGGGCTAGATCAAGGAGCATCCGCCTATAAGGTTGAGGGACCAGCAACTGTTCTATAGGTTCCCCTCGGCTCTCAACCACACGATAGACTAGGTCCCCCTTTAATGCAAAAACGTCCTGAGAAAAGTGGCTATTGACATAACACGTGTCAAAAGTCGCACTTTTACAGATACTATCTGCGAGGGCGACAGTGACACACTGGGCCCCAATTTCAAAATATGGCTCCTCTGTTATGTTCCCGATATCCTCCTCCTATTTTTTCTTACTCGGGAGATCTACGCCTCCCCCTGTTTTTATTTTGCCTATATGCACATACATATCAGAAATCAACCCCTTAGAAGTCCCAGCATTAACCACCTTTCCAAGAAGAGACATCTTGCTCCACTCCAATGCCTCCCCCCAAACTGTGTGTTAAAGCATGTTTGACCTGTAGGAATCTATAAAGGACCAATTTGGGACAGGGTAATCCACCTTTAGTTCTAGGAATGATTTCAGCCTACCTGCCCTATACATTTGTGCCAGGTAATGGATACCACATCGCTCCCATTCCTCTATTTTCCCCATTACGTTAAGCTCTTCTAGGTTTTTCTTATCCCGTAGCGCGGTGTTACGGGTACCCTAATTCCCCTGATTTCCCTACTGCTCCCTAGCACCAGCCCTACAAGTGTTTGTGCCAAGTGTCACTGGGACGGGGGTTACTTTGGGTGTGGTTGTATTCAACTGTTCTGTTGTGTCTGTCGGCCTTTGGATACAACTACATTATGGGATGTATGTCTATGTATGGGGGGGGGACTCCTCCAGCAGCTCCTCCCTGCTGAGGACTTGTGTCTATTGTTATTGGACAGTTTACCCACCCCGAATCCAATGGGGGTTAGTGTCCCTGAGTTGTATACCTGTTGTTACGTGTGCTTGAATAAAGAGTCTGATGTTTTTTCACCCTACACTGAGTTACGGCTAGTGACTGGGTGGGCTAAAGGGTCTTGGATCCTGTGGATCGTGTGGCACCAGAGGAAGCATTTATGATGGACATAGTCCTGTTGAGGATGGAGGTCTGTTACAGGGGGAAATGTAAGATACCTGTGGTAGGTAGTGTCCAAAATGTAGTTTGTGTGCTGAGGATTCAGACGGCAACAGAGGATTCAGTCGGCAACAGATCAAGCAAAGCAGTACACAATCGAAATCCAGAGTGGTCAGGCATGCAGAAGTCATATACGAGCTGGTGGTGAAGTACAAAATCAGCAGGCTAGAGAGTGGTCAAGAATTCAGGCAGAAGTCCATACAAGGTAATCAGAATCACAGAGCTATCAATACACCAAGTAGCTAGTCCACACAAATGTAAACTTAGTAACAGGAAGTGCTACTATTTATTTTGTAGCTGTCAGCAGGTGGGGCTAGTGAGTCCAAGGCAATGCATCGAGCTGTGAGAACATTGCAACACCTCCAGAGCTTCCCTGTGGCACAACAGGTAAGTCTGCAGCTGTGAAATCAGGAGCATCCCGGTTCAATGACACCCAGGTACATGACAGGAATACTCTGTAAACCTGTTGTATCCCATTAAAGCTTAGACAGTTTCCCAACTTTTTACCATTAATTGCGCTTTGGGGCATCTAGAGAGGAAAGAACCCACCTCAAATGCTTCCACTGCCGTATTATTGGTGTTTGCCAGTATCATTCCCTTTCCTGTATCACCTCCTACTGGCAAATTACTTCCCCTCATATGCTGTAGCTGTGCGGCCAAAAAAAATAACCTCTCGGATGTGTCAATACTAACTCCCTTCCTCTTTTGGTAGTTGTAGTGATCATAGACGTATTCTTGCCGAGCCATTTTTCCAGATTAACTCTCTGAAGATGCTATATGGGCTGATTTACCAAGCCTGTGCGCCAAGACTCATGGTGCACAAGCAGGAGTAAACCTGTTTTTGACATTTACAAAAGAAACACGCTGCCAGTGCAGCGTGTTTCCTCATTTACTAAAGTGCCTAATGCGCCCAGAAGAGGGCGCACAGCACGCCAGTACAGAGCTGGCGTGCGGCATTTAGTAATGTAAACATCGGGGATTCGGGCGGGAGTTTATGATGGGGGAGGGAGGGGGTGATGCAGGGGAAGTGTAGTGACATGTGTTTCAACTTGTGTGGCGGGCCGATTTGAAAGGGAAAGTGACTTTTGGGACCCGATCCCCGTGCCCTTGCAAAGTACGCTAGAACCTCGGAAGGTTCACTTGCATACTGGGCATGCGCAGAGGGAAAAATCGGAGCTCACCGCGCGCCGCTTCAGTACGCCGGGAAATCCTTGGTAAATACCAGGCGGCGTAGCAGTGTTTGCACTGCCTGGAGCGGCGCACGGCAAGCTCCGAGCTGTTCTCGGGCTGCGCTGACACTGAAGGGGAACTCCGCGCCAAATTTCAAATGTGAAACGGCGCGGCTTCCCCCCCAGGGGTACAATAGGCTCTCCGGCTTGGTCCGGAACGTGAGGGGTTAACCCACGCCAAAATCGGCGTGGGGTTCCCCCCCAGATCCGTACCAAGCCCTCATCCCAGGCATGCAGTCTGGCCGGACAGGAATGGGGGGTGGGGACGAGCGAGCGGCCCCCCCCTCCTGAGCCGTACCAGACCACATGCCCTCGACATGGGGGAGTGTGTGCTTTGGGGGAGGGGGGCGCTGCCCCCCCACCCCAAAGCACTCTTGTCCCCATGTCGATCGGGACAAGAGCCTCTTCCCGACAACCCTAGCCATTGGTTTGTCGGGGTATGCGGGCGGGAGCCAATCAGAATCTGGGAGCCCCGTTTAATAAGGTGGCCCCCAGATTTCGGGCCCCCACCTATGTGAATGAGTATGGGGTACATCGTTTACCCCTACCCATTCACCTGGTGAACGTTTTCACTTTTGAGGGTCTTCCGCCGCCCCCTTCAAATTTTTCTGCCTGGACGGGGGTCGTACATCCCATCCAGGACTTGGACGTGGCGGGCTTCTCGTCGCTCTCTTCTGCCGCTGCCCCCTTCACCACGAAGCTCCGTGCTTGTTTGATGAGGGCAGCGGGCTTCCGTCGTCTTCTCCGGGGCGAGGGTCGTACATCCACCCCGGATTTCGTCGCCGGTTCTGCCTGGCTCCTACTAGGGGCCAGGGCTTCTTTCGCCGTCTTCCGCCGGAGGGCGCCACTCTCCGGGCTTCTCGACGTTGTCTTCCGCCGCGGGGGCCAGGCCTTCTTCTTTGCCGCCCCCTCGATTTTTTCGGCCTGGACGGGGGTCGCACATCCCATCCAGGACTTGGACGTGGCGGGCTTCTCGTCGCCGTCTTCTGCCGCTGCCCCTTCACCACGAAGCTCCGTGCTTGTTTGATGAGGGCAGCGGGCTTCCGTCGTCTTCTCCGGGGCGAGGGTCGTACATCCCACCCCGGATTTCGTCGCCGTCTTCTGCCGCTGCCCCCTTCACCACGAAGCTCCGTGCTTGTTTGATGAGGGCAGCGGGCTTCCGTCGCAGTCTTCCGCCGCGGGGTGACACTCGCGGGCTTCTTCTTCCATTCGATGTTGACACGGCGAGGTCCGGCGCTGAAATGCCTTCTGAGCGGCGGGCAAGGACTTATATTGGCATTGGGCGTGGGCGTGGTTATGCCAACATGTGACCTTAACCCATGTGACAGTGATGTCACGTCACATCACTGTCACATGGGTTGAGGTCACATGTTGGCATAACCACGCCCCACGCCAATGCCAATATAAGTCCTTGCCCGCCGCTCAGAAGGCATTTCAGCGCCGGACCTCGCCGTGTCAACATCGAATGGAAGAAGAAGCCCGCGAGTGTCACCCCGCGGCGGAAGACTGCGACGGAAGCCCGCTGCCCTCATCAAACAAGCACGGAGCTTCGTGGTGAAGGGGGCAGCGGCAGAAGACGGCGACGAAATCCGGGGTGGGATGTACGACCCTCGCCCCGGAGAAGACGACGGAAGCCCGCTGCCCTCATCAAACAAGCACGGAGCTTCGTGGTGAAGGGGGGCAGCGGCAGAAGAGAGCGACGAGAAGCCCGCCACGTCCAAGTCCTGGATGGGATGTGCGACCCCCGTCCAGGCCGAAAAAATCGAAGGGGGCGGCAAAGAAGAAGGCCTGGCCCCGCGGCGGGAAGACAACGTCGAGAAGCCCGGAGAGTGGCGCCCTCCGCGGAAGACGGCGAAAGAAGCCCTGGGAGGAGCCCGAGGTGGGGCGACACCCCCGTTGTTCTCCGCTGTGTTCGGCCGGCCCCCCCCGGATGTAAAAGAGCTTCATTTTGGGGTGGGGGCACAGTCGAGCATGGCGGAGAGCATGGGTGGGTGTTTCCCCCCCCCGGCAGAAGACGGCTAGAGAGAGGAGAGGAGTGGCGACGCCCCCGTTGTTCTCCGCCATTTCCGCCGGCCCCCCCCCGGATGTAAAAGAGCTTTGTTTGGGGTAGGGGGCCTGGCCGAACATGGCGGAGAGCATCGGTGGGTGTCTCTCTCCCCGGCGGAAAGGCGGCGGCGAAGACGGGGGGGGGGGTAGGTGTACCCCCCGGCGGAAGGCGAAGACGAGGAGGGGTTTCGCCCCCCGTTGTTCTCCGCCATTTCCGCCGGCCCCCCCCGGATGTAAAAGAGCTTTGTTTGGGGTAGGGGGCCTGGCCGAACATGGCCGAGAGCATCGGTGGGTGTCCCCCCGCGGCGGCGCGAAGACCGGTGCGGGGCTGGAGCCCCCCCGGCAGAAAACGTCTGGAAGACCGAGGGGCTCCGCCCCGTTGTTCTCTGCTTCTTTCGGCCGGCCCCCCCCGGATGTGAAAGAGCTAATTTTGGGGTGGGGGCCTGGCTGGACATGGCGGAGGGAGATCATCGGTGGGTGTCCCCCCCCGGCAGAAGACGGCGAAGCCCGGGGCCCAATGGGCTGGTGGTGGGGGGTCCCGGCAGAAGAACCCCCGGAGCTGACTAATAAATTATTTTTTTCTGTGTGTTTTTTTTGTGTTTACACTTTTCCACCCGGTGAATGGGTAGGGGTACGATGTACCCCATACTCATTCACATAGGGTGGGGGGGCCAGAATCTGGGGGGCCCCCTTAATATAGGGGGCTCTCAGATTCTGATAAGCCCCCGCCCGCATACCCGACAACCAACGGCCAGGGTTGTTCGGGAAGAGGCTCTTGTCCCTTTCGACATGGGGACAAGAGTGCTTTGGGTGGGGGGGCAGTGCCCCCTCCCCCACAGCACACACTCCCCCATGTCGAGGGATGTGGTCTGGTACGGCTCAGGGGGGGGGCGCTCGCTATCGTCCCCACCCCCATTCCTGTCCGGCCAGACTGCGTGCCTGGGAGAAGGGTTTGGTCTGGATCTGAGGGGGAACCCCACGCCGTTTTTTGGCGTGGGTTTAACCCCTTATGTTCCAGATCAAATCTAAGAGCCTGTGTGACACCAGAAGGGGGACCCCCACGCCGTTTTTTTTGGTAATTTGGGGTGGAGTTCCCTTTATCCCGGTCCTGTCAGGGGGGGGGGGGGAATGCCTGCTCGTCTGTCCCTACAATGTAAGAACAGCGATCTGTCATTTCCCCCTACACAGTCCCACCCCCTTTACAGTTAGAACACACCCAGGTAACATATTCAACCCCTTCCGCGCCCCTAGTGTTAACACCCTTCCCTGCCAGTGTCATTTTTATAGTAAGCAATGCATTGATATACCATTGCTCGCTACAAAAATGCAAATCTCAAATCTCACAAAAATGTGTCCGCCACAATGTCGCATTAGACAGAAAAAACAATGATAGCCACCATTACTAGTAAAACAAAAAATTATTCCAAAAAACCCATAAGACCAACCCCTACTTAGAACTTTTGCCCAAACCAATCAAACGCTTATTGATTTTTTGCAACCAAAAAGATGTCCAAGAATACTTATCGGCCTAAACTGAGGGCAAACATTTTTTGAATATATTTTGGGGAGATTTATTATAGCAAACCGTAAAAAAGATGTTTTTTTAGTTACCAAATTGTCGCTATAGTTTTGGGTCAAGCAAAAATAAGAAAAAGACGCAGAGGTGATCAAATACCACCAACAAAAAAAAAAAATTGAATTTTTAGGGGGGGGGGGGGAGGATGAGGACGCCCAATTTTTTTGGGGCCACGTCGCACAACCACGCAATTGTCAGTCAAAATGACGCAGTGTTGAAATGCAAAAAATGGCCCCGTCAGTGACCAGTAATATGCTCTGGGGCTCAAGTGGTTACAAATTAAGAATACACTAAGTTAGCCCAATTTATGGCCATAATGTGAAAGATGATGTTACACCGAGTAAATAGATACCCAACATGTTACACTTTAATATTGCACACACTCATGGAATGGCGCCAAACTTCAGTACTTGAAAATACCCATAGCAACGCTTTTTTATGTGTTTCAGGTTACCAGTTTAGATTTACAGAGGAGGTCTAGTGCTAAAAGTATTGCTCTCTCGCTCTAACGTACGCTATGATACCTCACATGTGGGGTTTGAACGGGGGTTTCAATATGTGCGGCTTACACATTTAAGGCCCCCCCCATATATGGAAACATTCTTCAAACCACACATGTGAGGTATCATAGCGTGCGTAACAGCAAGAGGAATATTTATAGCACTAGACCTCATCTGTAAATCTAAACTGGTAACCGGAAACATAAAAATGCTGCTTGTTCGCTTCTGACTGCGAGCTACTAGGGACAGGGGCTTTTAAATTATTACTATTTAGGTTTGTTACGTAAAAATTCTATAAGACCTCCCGTTCAGCTTGTAAAGCATCACTTCAGGGGACCAAAAAAAATTTAACACCTCTAATGCTTTCATCCCCATTGCAGATTTGATTCTGGTACTAGCATTTCGAGTGAACTGGGCATGCTCGAACAGTTAGAAAAAGAAGTTGGAAGTTTCATCCTGAAAATGACTTGCATCTTTCTGAGCATGCTCAAAACTCTTTTTTTTTGGCTAGTAATTTAAGGACATCCTTAACAGGTGTAAGCAGTTCCAAGTGCACACAAACTAGAGGCTGACATTTCTTCATGTGTTTCCAATTGGTTCATTAGCACACATGTTATAAAAAGCGTGGATACTGCACGTGTCAGCTGCCCCTCAGAGGGGGCAGATTTGCTGGCTGGAAGGAATGGCGGAGTGAAACAGAGATGTTTTGGAGCAAGTTTTGTATTTTTTGATGTTTTCTCTGCTACATAATTTTGCTAAATGTTTCTCAAGATGTTAATGACTAATGTTTTAATCCTGTGGGTCTATCCTGTTATTTCAAAAGCATGATTTATTTTCCAATGACTGTGAAATAAACGTTGGTTTTTTGTTTTTAGGTGTTTTTATATATTTTTGGTGTGTTTATTTGTAATTTTTTTGTTTTGCTTTCCTTGTTTTGTGGACCAATAAAATTTACTTTCAAATTTTGAAGTTTGTTTTGTGATTATTTTTTTCCTGCTATGGATTTCAACCCGCTGCAGCTGAAATAGTTTGGGCCTAAACCATCAAGTGTGATTTGTCTCTAAGATCTTTCCTGGTGTGTAATGCATGAAATGTTTAGTCACCAGAAAAGGAAGGACAAAGCGTAAGTAATGTTTCCTAGAACTGATGTCCAGACTGACTTTTTAAAGCACATGTGCAAGATGTAGGAAAAGCTGCATACAGGGCCTGTTGGAGGTGGGGGGGGGGGGTGGTGTGTTTTTTTTGGACAGGCTTGAAGTGCTGATTTACAGCGCTGTGCTTGAAACTAGCACAAGACAATCCTATTCTAATTGTGGGTTTTTGAGGGAAGCCAATTGAGTGTTAGAACCCCTGCTAGTGTTTTTAGGTTGGGCTTTGTGTCCCTTTTCCTAAAATTGGCTTCACTTCCTGTCACACAGCTGAACAGGAAGTGAGGTTAAAACCCTACCCAATGGTCTTTTCTTTGGGACACAGGTCAATCTAACTAGTGTCACCATTAAGCAAATTGCACTGCAGTGTACACCCCAATGATTAGTTACTTTGGGTTTAGTAAAGGCAAAGCCGCTCTGCAGTAGAAGCGTAGGCAATGAAAATCAGAAGGGAAGCACTGATGGTTTTTACTTCCAATCCCGCCAAGTTTTGAGTTTTCTTCCTTGCTTGTCCACTTGTAGTGCAAAGTGGTTTTGCCTTTAGTAAATGGACCCCAAAGTCCAAGATTTCCTACTAATTTGGGTGTACACAGCAAAATGCCATTTCCAAAAAGGGAAACTATTATATTGATCTGTTGTCCCCAACAAAACATTACTCAGGTGTTTCCCTCACTTCCTGTTTGGCTGTGTGGCAGGAAATGAATGAATTAAGAAAGTGACAACATTTGTGAGGTGTCTTTACCCTATCAGGGGTACAGGCATCCCCAAAAACAAAAAGAAAATAGTTGATTTAACATTGGGTGGTGTTTGTGGTCCCTAACACACATTCATACATATTAGCAACGCTGGATCGTGGCCTATTGGCATGGTTATATTTTCTTAAGCCTCTCAATAAAATGATCTGAAATTTGGGGTTAAACTGGAACAATAATCATCACTTTTATTTTTTGGATTTCTTTCATTTTGGATAGAGTTGGTGGGGGGGGGGGGGGGTTAGAAGCTCTGTCCAGTTTATTTTGTATATCCCTGTCCGTTTTGGGAGATTGGCCTTCACTTCCTGCCCCATAGCCAAACAGAAGTGATCGAAAAAGTAGGCAAATTAAGGCCCCCCCCAAAGTCCCCCCCACAGAACTTTGTGTTGTCCCCCTGAAAATTCCTGGGTGTCATAAAAAAACAGGGTGTGGCCTTGACAGAAGGGTGGGTCATTTTCTATTAGGGGGGTGCCAAAATTTGGTCAGGCCTAGGGCAGCACAAAAACCTAAATCTCCCTACTGCACATTAGGGCTTATTTAGACAGGATCCAATTTACGCATGTTTTTAGATTGTGGGAGGAAACCCGCACAGGAGAACATCAAACTCCAGGCAGATAGTGTCACGGGCGGATTCGAACCAGCAACCCTTTTGCTGCTAGTTGAACATGCTACACACTACGCTACTGTGCTGAACGAACATGAATTGCAGCTGAAAGCATGAGATGTTTTTTTTTTTACCAATTCCAATGATTTCCAGCCTGGAGGACAGATGTGGGGTCTAATTGACCCGCCTTTCTCTATAAAAGGACCTGTCACACACTAGTCCTTTTACAAGGATGTTTACATTCCTTGTAATAGGAAAAAAGTAAAAAATAATACAAACTAAGGGACAAACAAGTGCAAAAATAAAATATTAAGTAAAAAAATAAAATAACCAAGGAATTTAAATGCTCCTGTCCCTAGTAGCTCGCACCTCAGAAGCGAACACGCATGCAAGTCCCACCCACATATGTAAAACATCCTTCAAAACCCCACATGTGAGGTATCATAGCGTGCGTTAGAGCGAGAGCAATAATGTTAGCACTAGACCTCCTCTGTAACTCAAAAGTGGTAACCTGAGAAAAAAAGTCAAGCGTTGCCTATGGAGATTTTTAATAACGAAGTTTAGCGCCATTCATGAGTGTGCGCAATATGGAAAGCGTGACAAGTTAGGTATCTATTTACTACGGTGTAACATCATCTTTTACCTTATCCCTAAAAATTGGCCTAGCTTTACTGCTTTCTTATTTTGTCATTCAAAACAGGTTTTTTTTTGGAAAGCCAAAAAAAAAAAAAACGTTAGAAAATTTTTGGCACAAATACTGTTGGAAATGTGTCCGAAAAAAATGGCCGCCACTTTATTCCCTAGGGTGTTTGTTAATAAAATATATATAATGTTTGGGGGTCCTGAGTAAGTTTCAAGGAAGAAAATATATTGTTACATGAAGGAGAGAAGTGCCAGAATAGCGCGTATGGAAGTGGTTAAAGTGCA
>JAJQKJ010002481.1:0-129453 GCA_029574335.1 Rana kukunoris
ACAGCGGCGGCGTAGTGTAAATGGCTTACGCTACGCCGCCGAATATATATGAGAATCTGGCCCAAAAACGTTAGAAAATTTTTGCCGCAAATACCGTTGGAAATTTGTACGAAAAAATGGCCGCAACTTTATTTCCTAGGGTGTTTGTTAATAAAATATATATAATGTTTGGGGGTCCTGAGTAATTTTCAAGGAAGAAAATATAATTGTTACATGAAGGAGAGAAGTGCCAGAATAGGCGGCGTATGGAAGTGGTTAAAGTGCAACAATAAAAGTTAAAAATTCCTTGAAATTTCGTACCATGGGGGGGGGGGGGAATCAGGGCCCGCCATCAGGAATTATGGGGCCCCTTACACAGCTTCAGGCATGGGCCCCCTGGAGCAGAGAACGGAGGGGGTGCTGCAGCCTGAAATTGAGGAAGGGGGGGGGCTGCCGCAATTTGATAAGCGGGGGGTTCTTTACAAAGAATAAATATAGGAAAATTATATATTAAAAAAAGGGTGGTAGCCATCCGGGGGCCCTGGGGACCTCTGGGCCCTTTAATAAAAATAAACCTCTGGGCCCTTTAATGAAAATAAAAAAAAAAATTAAAAAATATCTATATATATTATATATATAATATATATATATATATTATATATATATATATATATAATTATATATATATATATATATATATATATATATATATATCTATTATATATATATATATATATATAAAAGGGGGTTGCCTTGGGAGCTCTGGGCCCTTTAATAAAAAATAAACTACCAAAAATCTATAAAAAAAAAATAACATGTGGTGGGAGCTGTGGTGGCTCAACGTGAATGGCACTGCGCTGACAATCCGTTCACCTCTGCAGCCAAGGGTTCGGATTCCGGTCTCGCTACATGTGAATCGAGTTTGGTGGGTCTCAGCCCGGCTCCCGGTGGGTGTGCTATGCAAGGTACGCCTGTGCTTAGTACGCCCACCCCCGCCCCAAAAAAACACCACACTTGCACGCACACGAACGCACTTTGCCATGAGGTCTCCTTAAAATAAGAGAGGCAAAGGACCTACAGGGCTGGCTGGGTGGGCTAGACTCCCTCATAGGGGGAGTCCCTCTGTCCCATCGGGCTCCCAAGTGTAGCAGGTAGGGTGGGGTGAGTGGGAGGCCCCCCCTCACACTCGCCACCGGGGGCATGGAGAAGGATGGAGATTGCAAGTCCAGCTCCTCTCTCTCGATTTCACGCACAAAATACACTTTAAAAAAAAAATTTAAGAAAAAAAAAATGTTTATAACATTTTTATAAGCAAAAAGGTTGTCATCTGGGGCCCTGGGGATCTCCGGGCCACTGGGGACCTCCAGACCCCTAAAAAAAAACATTGGCCCTTCAATAACAAAAAATATGGGGGGTTGCCACCCGGGGCCCTGGGGGCCTCTGGGCCCCTGGGGACCTCCGGACTGCTAAAAAATATTAAATTCCAAAAATTGGCCCTTTAATAAAAAATACTAAAAAAATAAACTGAAAAATATATATATATAAAAAAAAAGGGGGGTTACCATCTGGGGCGCTGGGGGGCCTCCAGCCATCTGGGCACCTCTGGACCCCCGGGCCCCTTACAGGTGTACTGCCTGTACCCCCCTGATGGCGGCCCTGGGTGTAATGTCAGCATGTGAAAAATGACATTCTGAAGGAAAAAAGCCATTTAAAACTGACTCGCGGCAATAATGAATTGTCAGCTCCTGGCAATTGCAGGAGAATTCATTCATAAAAAACACCAAAAAAAAACGTGGGGGTCCCCCCAAATTCAATACCCTTTAGGTCTGGTATGGTCTGACATGTGACCACGCCCCCCTCTGACGCACTTGCAGCACACTCCTAAGAGCTTGCCCGTGGTGTCAGAGGGGGGCGTGGTCTGGCAGACAGCGGGGATTTCAATTGGAAGCGGCGGCTCCGGCGAAGAAGAACAAGAAGAAGAGCAAGAGAAGAAAGGACAAGACAGGAGGAGGAGCAGAAGATGGAAGAACACGCCGGTCAAGATGCGGAATAGAAGACCCAAGACAGAAGCAGAGGCAGAAGAAGAAGATGGAGGAAGACACCAGAAGGAAAGAAAGAAAAAAAGAAGAAAGATAAATAGGACTTGTCAAAAAACCGGCCTCTTGTCGTTTTTAACCCTTTACATTTTTTTTGGGTGAAATGGTAGAGGTACAATGTACCCCATTACCATTTCACACAGGGGGGGGGGGGCGGCATCTGGGGGGCCCCTTTGTTAAAGGGGTCTTCCAGATTTCGATAAGCCCCCTGCCCGCAGACCCCCACAACCACCTGCCAAGGGGTTGTGGGGAAGAGACCCTTGTCCTCATCAACATGGGGACAAGGTGTTTTGGGGGGTACCCCAAAACACCCTCCCAATGTTGAGGGCATGTGGCCTGGTGCGGTTCAGGAGAGGGGGGGCCGCGCTCTGTCCCCCCCTCTTTTCTGCGGCCGGCCAGGTCAAAGTGCTCGGATAAGGGGTCTGGTGTGGATTTTAGGGGGGACTCCATTTTTTTTTTTATTTGGGGTGGAGTTCCCCTTAAATTCCACACCAGACCTGAAGGGTCTGATTATGGATATTTGGGGGGAACCCCACGTCATTTTTTTTAGAAAATTTACGGCGGGGTTCCCCTTAATATCCATACCAGACCTAAAGGGTCTGATTATTGAAATTGGGGGGGACCCCCACACTTTTTTTTTGGTGTTTTTTATGAATGAATTCTCCTGCAATTGCCAGGAGCTGACAATTCATTATAGCCGCAAGTCAGTTTTAAACGGCTTTTTTGCTTTGGAAAATGTCATTTTGTGCAGAGACATTTCTAACCACGGGAAACATGCGCTTTTTCACATGCTGACATCCCCCCCCCCCCATGCTACGAAATTTAAAAGAATGGTTCAAATGACGTGGGGTTCCCCCCAAATTCCATTACAGGCCCTTCAGGTCTGATATAAATATTAAGGGGAACCCCGCCATCATTTTTTGGAAAAAAATGACGTGGGGTCCCCCCCAAATATCCATAACCAGACCCTTCAGGTCTGGTGTGGAATTTAAAGGGAACTCCACCCCAAATAAAAAAAAATGGCGTGAGTCCCCCCTAAAATCCACACCAGACCCCTTATCCGAGCACGTTGACCTGGCCGGCCGCAGAAAAGAGGGGGGGACAGAGCGCGGCTCCCCCCCTCTCCTGAACCGCACCAGGCCACATGCCCTCAACATTGGGAGGGTGTTTTGGGGTACCATGTTGATGGTCTCTTCCCCACAACCCTTGCCCGGTGGTCGTGGGGGTCTGCGGGCAGGAGGCTTATCGAAATCTGGAAGACCCCTTTAACAAAGGGGCCCCCCAGATGCCGCCCCCCCCCCCTGTGTGAAATGGTAATGGGGTACATTGTACCTCTACCATTTCACCAAAAAAAAAAAAGTGTCAAGTGTAAAAAACGACAAGAGCCGGTTTTTGACAAGTCCTTTATTATCTTCTTTCTTCTTCTTTTCTTCTTTCCTTCGGGTTTCTTCCTCCATCTTCTTCTTCCTCTGCTTCTGTCTTGGGTCTTCTATTCCCGCATCTTGCCCGGAATGTTCTTCCATCTTCTTCTCCTTCCGCTGTCCTTCTCGTCCGCATCTTCTTCTTCTTGTTCTTCTTCGCCGGAGCCGCCGCTTCCAATTGAAATCCCCGCTGTCTGCCGGACCACGCCCCCCTCTGACGCCACGGGCAAGCTCTTAGGAAAGTCCCCGTGTGCTGCATGTGCGTCAGAGGGGGGCGTGGTCACATGTTCCAGAAAGCGGGCAATTCAATTGGAAGCGGCGACTCTGGCAAAGAAGAAGCCGCACACAAGCTTCCAATTGAATTGCCCGCCCTCTGACATGTGACCACGCCCCCCTCTGACGCACTTGCAGCACACTCCTAAGAGCTTGCCCGTGGCGTCAGAGGGGGGCGTGGTCCGGCAGACAGCGGGGATTTCAATTGGAAGCGGCGGCTCCGGCGAAGAAGAACAAGAAGAAGAAGATGCGGACGAGAAGGACAGCGGAAGGAGAAAAAGATGGAAGAACATTCCGGGCAAGATGCGGGAATAGAAGACCCAAGACAGAAGCAGAGGAAGAAGAAGGAGGAGGAAGAAGAAACCCGAAGGAAAGAAGAAAAGAAGAAGAAAGAAGATAATAAAGGACGTGTCAAAAACCGGCTCTTGTAGTTTTTTACACTTGACACTTTTTTTTTCTCGTGAAATGGTAGAGGTACAGTGTACCCCATTACCATTTCACACAGGGGGGGGCCGGGATCTGGGGGGCCCCTTTGTTAAAGGGGTCTTCCAGATTTCGATAAGCCTCCTGCCCGCAGACCCCCACAACCACCGGGCAAGGGTTGTGGGGAAGAGACCCTTGTCCTCATCAACATGGGGACAAGGTGTTTTGGGGGGTACCCCAGAACACCCTCCCAATGTTGAGGGCATGTGGCCTGGTGCGGTTCAGGAGAGGGGGGGGGGGCCGCGCTCTGTCCCCCCCTCTTTTCTGCGGCCGGCCAGGTCAACGTGCTCGGATAAGGGGTCTGGTGTGGATTTTAGGGGGGACTCCACGCCATTTTTTTTTAAATTTGGGGTGGAGTTCCCCTTAAATTCCACACCAGACCTGAAGGGTCTGGTTATGGATATTTGGGGGGAACCCCACGTCATTTTTTTTTTAAATTGACGGCAGGGTTCCCCTTAATATCCATACCAGACCTAAAGGGTCTGGTTATTGAATTTGGGGGGACCCCACGCTTTTTTTTTTCCGTTTTTTTTAGGAATGAATTCTCCTGCAATTGCCGGGAGCCGACAATTCATTATAGCCGCGAGTCAGTTTTAAATGCCTTTTTTGCTTTGAAAAATGTCATTTTGTGCAGAGACAGTTCTAACCACGGGAAACATGCGCTTTTTCATATGCTGACATTAGAGCCCCCCATGGTACGAAATTTAAAGAAAAATTACACTTTTATTGTTGCACTTTTAGCATTATTAAAATTTTAAAAAATAAAAAAACCATTGGTACATGTCCCCTGGGGCAGGACTGAGGTCCCCAAACACTTTTTTGTACAAAACTTGCAGATTAGCCTTTAAAATTAACAAATAAGATTTCCCCCATAGACTTTAACAGGGAGTTCGGCGGCGGCTTTACTTATCAATTGCATCGCGCTGCTGCTGCGGCCGGTTCATGCGCCTAATTAAGGCTTCATCCAGCGCACCTATAGTAAATCAGTAAATCAATCAGTAAATCAGCCAATAGTAAATCAGCCCCACTGACTTGCCTCTGCTATCTATGCATAAATTGGAATGACTGTACATTTATAAATGTATACATTCAATATACTCTTATGTACAGGATTAACATATGATCATTCCTGTATAATCTTGAGTGTCTATTGGAACTCTTAGGAAGTTAATTTCCACTTTTATTTTCTATAGGAAGTTGCAGACAATAAAAAAATTAACTTGTAGTTTTAACCATAAATAACAGAAAAAATAAATATTTTTACCTATACACATATTAATAACTTTTTTTGTTTTCTAGATGATTAGTCTTATTGGGAGTACTAGCGCCTATATATTCTTTTCTTGCATCCTGTGGAGCCCCCCCCCCCCCCAGACCGCTACACACTGACCGCTACACAATACACACTGAGCGCTACACACTGACACTACAGCATTGGTGCATTTTACTATAGATCCATTGGTGGACTACAAGGCCCAGCATTTTAGTCCCACCAATGCCTCCTATAGTAAAATGCTGGGCCTTGTAGTCCACCAATGCCTCCTATAGTAAAATGCTGGGCCTTGTAGTCCACCAATGGATCTATAGCGCAGCGCAGAGTACGGGATCATGCGCGCCGCCCGAGACAGAAATCCGGCTGCTACAAGCCACAGGATGGTGGAATGTGTACCCGGGCAAAATAGGTGGCAAGTGGCAACCCTATGCATGGTGCCCCTGTTCCCATGGTGCCTTGTGCGGGCGATGCGTGAGGACGATCGGTGGCGCCGCCTGAACGCTGACAGGAGTCAGCCTGTCAGTTTCATACACGATCCTGGTGGCTGCAGCCACTGGATTGTATGCAATACCCCCTGCAGTCTAATGGGGGTCTTTCATGGGGAAGGGGACACTGATGGGTGGGTTCCCTGATCTAATCAAGGGGGGACCGATATAGGGTAAAGGGAGTCCTGGTGGACTACAAGGCCCAGCATTTTACTATAGGAGGCATTGGTGGACTACAAGGCCCAGCATTTTACTATAGGAGGCATTGGTGGGACTAAAATGCTGGGCCTTGTAGTCCACTAATGGATCTATAGTAAAATGCACCAATGCTGTAGTGTCAGTGTGTAGCGCTCAGTGTGTATTGTGTAGCGGTCAGTGTGTAGCGGTCTGGGGGGGGGGGGCTCCACAGGATTAGCTCGCACAGGGCGCCTGAACACCTAAGGCTGGCCCTGCAGGGGGGCAGCACAAAAAGTCCCTGCTGCTTGCGCTACACTGTTAGTGTAGCGGCAGTCTTATTTGCAGGCTGGGCTGAGAGGCAAATTAGTCTAGAGCCCCCATAAAGCAGCCGCACTGCTTCTGGTATGCAGGCGGCTGGCATTCTGCAACTGTGGGGGGGGGGTGGTTCTGCTGCACCATTGGCATGGTTAAATCTTCTTAGTCCTCTCCATAAAATTATCAGAAATGTGTGCTTTATTTTTCATTTTGGATAGAGTAAGGGGGGGTTATAGCCCCTGTCAGTTTATTTTTTACCATTTCTGTCCAATTGCAGAGATTTCCCTTCACTTCCTACCCCATAGCCAAACAGGAAGTAAGAGGAAATGTATACAAATTAAGGGAATCCAGGGCGGGTCTTAAATAGAAAGGGGTGTGGCCTTGTCAGGAAGGGGTGCGTCATATTTTAATTATGAGGGTGTGCGAGTTTAGTCAGGCCTAGGGCAGCACAAAACCTAAATACACCCCTGGTGGGGGCCGAGTTTGCCACTTTATTCACCTCTCTAGCTCTAGGATACTATAGATTTGCAACTTCCAGGGGATACCCCCTTTTTAGCTTGAATTTTTGCAGAAGCTGCAGATGCAGGGAGGCAGGGGCGTCATTAGGGGTGGGCTGAGGAGGCTGGAGCCCCAAATGTGCAGCCGAAAAGCCCAGAGTCTCGGCCATGCCGAAGTTAATTAGAAGCACCGAGCGCCCAATTAGTAGCCGCCTAGCAGGGACCCAAAGTTTGCCCGAAGAGACACAGCAGGTCCCGCCTTCTGGAACCTGCAGCGCCTATGATGGATGCCCCACTGGTCCAATCCGGGACCGCAGGACGTGTGACGTCCATCATAGGCGCTGCAAGCTCAGAAGGTGGGAATTACAATGTCGCTTGTCTTGCCATGATGCGGCTCCCCTCCTCGGCTCCTGAGGGCGATATGTACAGGGTCACGGTCACCCCAGGCACATTGGGCGCGACAGCGCTGCAACCCACATCCCAGCTCGCTTCATCGGCTCTCCTTTCCTCCTCGGCTTCTGAGCCTCCTCGAGTCCTCTGGCTGCATCTCTACCACGGCTGAGGTAGGTCACTCAGTGTTAGTGTATGTTGTTCAGTGATTGTGTATGTAGCTCAGGTCAGTGATTGTGTATGTAGCTCAGGTCAGTGATTGTGTATGTAGCTCAGGTCAGTGATTGTGTATGTAGGTCAGTGTAGTCAGGTCACTGGTCAGTGTAGACAGGTCAGTGTAGACAGGTCAGTGTAGACAGGTCAGTGTAGACAGGTCACTGGTCAGTGTCTGAAGTCAGTGTAGTCAGGTCACTGGTCAGTGTAGTCGGGTCACTGGTCAGTGTAGTCGGGTCACTGGTCAGTGTAGTCGGGTCACTGGTCAGTGTAGTCAGGTCACTCTGGTCAGGTTACTGGTCAGTGTGGTCAGGTCAGTGTGGTCAGGTCAGTGTAGACAGGTCACTTGTCAGCAGTGTTGCTCATCGTCCTTTAAAAAAGTAATTAGTTACAGTTACAAATTGCTTGTCCGAAAAAGTAATTGAGTTAGTGACTCAGTTACTACATTGGCAAAGTAATTAGTTACTCAGCAAAGTAACTTTTTTTTTTTTTTTTGTCGACGTATGATGACCCCCTAATTTTCCAGCTAAAATTTTGGTTTTGGGAATGTAATGTATAATGTATAAGACGATGTATAAGACGACCCCTCACTGTGCCATCTGTAACATGCCTCGCTGTGCCTTCTGTAACATCTGTAACATGCCTCACTGTGCCATCTGTAACATGCCTCACTGACAGTGAGGCATGTTACAGGCACAGTGAGTGAGGCATGTTACAGGCACAATGAGTGAGGCATGTTACAGGCACAATGAGTGAGGCATGTTACAGGCACAGTGAGTGAGGCATGTTACAGGCACAGTGAGTGAGGCATGTTACAGGCACGGTGAGTGAGGCATCTTACAGGCACGGTGAGTGAGGCATCTTACAGGCACGGTGAGTGAGGCATCTTACAGGCACGGTGAGTGAGGCATGTTACAGGCACGGTGGCGAGGCATGTTGCAGGCACGGTGGCGAGGCATGTTGCAGGCACGGTGGCGAGGCATGTTACAGCAGGCACGGTGGCGAGGCATGTTACAGCAGGCACGGTGGCGAGGCATGTTACAGCAGGCACGGTGGCGAGGCATGTTACAGCAGGCACGGTGGTCAGGCATGTTATCTCCCTACCTTCTCCTTAGGCCATCCTCCATTATTTTAAAGCTGCGCCGTCCCGTCCTGAGTGTCCTCCATGTCACCGTCGGCGGCAATCGTCCATTATTAAAAATGCGCGCCTCCCCCTCTGACTGTTCCAGACCGTCCGTGATAGGCGGAACAGCAATTTTCCCAGCAGACCATCTGTTCAGTGTTCCGCCTATTACGGATGTCCTCTAGTCTGAGGCCGAGGCTGAGAATGAGAAGGCATTCCTGACCCTCCGTGATAGGCGGAACACTAATTTTCCCAGCAGTGCCTCTGTTTAGTGTTCAGCCTATCATGCCTTCTCATTCTCAGCCTCGGCCTCGGACGAGAGGACATCCGTGATAGGCTGAACACTAAACAGAGGCACTGCTGGGAAAATTAGTGTTCCGCCTATCACGGAGGGTCAGGAACAGTCAGAGGGGGAGGCATGCTTTTTTAATAATGGATAATGGCCGCCGACGGTTACAGGTACATGGATGTAATTGCGGTAACGCCGCCATTGTAATGGTAACGGCATTTCCGCGAGGGTAATAGTAATCTGGTAGATTACTCGTTACTCTCAAACAGGCTTCCGTTAGGTAACGGCGTTTATTTAAACGCCGTTACTTACAACACTGCTTAGCAAATGAGCCCCTCCATGTCACTAATAAGGGAAGGGTCCTTACTTTTCTGTGTTTTAGATGTGGGATGTTTAGAAATAACTGAGATGTTATGGGAAATGTTGGAATTGGTGAAAACTCGTTCTCTGTACACTTGTGTGTATCCACCACAGATGGGCGGCCTGGTACTGCATAGTATCAATCAATGGAGACCGGTGGCAAAATAATTACATTTTTCTGGTGCCTATCCATGGCAGCACACATGTGATAGTGTGCGGCCATGGAGGCATCAGGAAAGCCTTTTAAAGCCCTCTACACACGGGCCAGAATCTCATTAAAAAAAAAAACTTGTTTTTCCTGACGAGATTCTTGGCAATAATCTCTTTCCGCCCGAGCGTACAGACTCTTCTTTCAAAAGAACCGCGGTTCTCTTGAAAGGCAAGAACGCGGTGACGTCATCACATACGCCGTCACCGCCATCTTGCACCTTACCTATGCCTAGGAAGCTACCGCGCATGTGTCAAAGTCATTTCGAGCATGCGTGGGTTTCCGTCAGGGAAATATAAACACTGTCGGGTTTCTCGGCAGGAAAACTGCCGAGAGTCTCATGACGAGAAAATAGAGAACATGTTCTCTATTTTTCTCGTCTAGATACTCGGCAAGAAAGCTCTGCCAGCAGTTTTCTTGCTGAGTAAACCGAGCGTGTGTACGAGACTTAACAGTTTTTTACACTGCTCCTCAGCCACTCTTATGTTTGATAGTTACTCTAGGATATGAGAAACCACAGACAAATCCTATAAAGTGTTAATTCTCTGTTTTGAAACCAATATATATATATATATATATATATATATATATATATATATATATATATATATATATATATATATATATATATATATATATATTGTGACAGGAAGTCAGGTAAATCTGTGTGTGTTGTCCCAGTTGGGAGATATATTTCTGCCTTGTTTAGACAATACACCAATTACTATTGGGCGTCAGCTGCAGAGATGGCCAGAGAGGTTTGGGGCGTTAAAAGGTTTCAGCTGTTCAGAATTAAGCAATTAAAGCCCATATAAAGACAGTCTGAGGATAACAACTGATTGCTGGATCCTGGGGCTTTGTGAGTGAAGGAGCAGTCACAAGCACTTCTGAAGAGGTGAGGTGCTGATGGATATTTCTGTGTAAGAAACATCAAAGAGACTTTTTTGTTGTTTTCTGCTGTAGGACCAGCAGTGTCTGCCCAGCAGTAGGCTGTGCCAGACTCCATAGGTAGGTTCCTGTGTTGGGAAGGTAGACACCCCAAGTGGCAAGGGTTTATTTTATGTTTTGTTTTGTTTATGCTGTTTTGATGCTTGCATGTGTATCCCGCAAGATGGAAAAATAAACCATATCATTTGTTTTGTTATGTTTTTGTTTTGTTTTGATATCCGATGAAGTTGACTTTCATCAGTCTTGCATATTCCGACCGTGCCAAAACGCGGTGACGTAAAACACTACGACGAGCAGAAAAAAAAAAGTTCAATGCTTGATGACTTGATTTTGAGCATGTGTGGATTTTTCTCCGATGGAGTTCCACACAGACGATCCGAATTTCCTATTGGTTTTTTATCCATAGAAAAAATTTAAAGCATGATGTCTTTTTTTACACCGATGGAAAAAAAGACTAATGGGGACAAAACACGATTGGTTTGTCCAATGAAAACAGTCCATCGGTCTTTTTTGATCGGACAAACTGATCGTGTGTACATGGCTTAAGACTTTCTAACTCTATCTAAAAAAAAAAAATTGCTAAAGTTGGAAGGAGTTGAAAGAATCGTACCACAATCATACTTTTTAATTTATGAAAAGCTTATCACTGATGTGCAGTTGTAGAATAGACTATAAAAGAACACTTACTTGTGTATCAATCCATTCAGTTCCTTGTGGAGTATGTTGAACCTTGCCATAAAAATGCACAGGAATTGTATATTCTGGACGGGCTTTTTCCCAGGGGTTTCCATACCTCAGCCAGTCATCTGCCTCTTCCACCTAATTAACAAAATAAAAATGTCATAGAAACAGTACTGGTAAAGTCAGTAAACATATCATACTAAATTGGCTTACAAATTCTTGCGAGAACAAATATAAGCAATGACTACGCTGTTAAGCTCATTATTACTGAATTCTTTCCTAGCTTCCATTTTCTGCTTCTAATATGCCTTTTGAGATCCCTCTGTCATGGCCACATCCTGTCTCAGCCACTTATGTCATCAAACACAAATCAGTAAGTAAATGGCCAGCTGCTTTCTGCTACAACGTTTTTCCCAGAAAGTTTACAGCCTCTCTTCAACCATGGATTGACTTTCTGTGATACCGAATAGAGATGACCTGGCGGCTCGCCCGGCGGTCGTTTCGAGGCGAACTTTGCTCGTTCACGGTCCACCAAACTGGCGGACATTTTGCGATGTTTGCAGCGTTTCGCTATTTTACATTTTATTTTTTATTAAGAACTTTGACCTATGACACATCCATCAGGTGGTGCAGGAGAGCCAATTGAGACATTTCAGCACATGGACATGTCCCCTACCTTATAAATAGACCTGATCTGGAGGCCATCTTACATTCTGCTTTTTGTCAGTGTAGGGAGAGGTTGGTGTTTGGAGCAGGGACAGGCTGTATTGAATCAAATAGCTATCTAAAAGGTCCACAAAGGTCCTTTTAAGGACTGGTATAGGTGTGCAACTTGCTGTGCAGTATAGGGCCAATTTGCTGTTCGGAGCAGGGACAGACTATAGTGACACAAATCATTACCTAACAGGTCCAGAAAAGTACTTTCAAGCACTGGTAGAGGTGTACTACTTGCTCTGCAGTACATAGGTGTGTAATACATTCATATACTTTTTCTCAGTGTAGAGACAGTTTGCTGTTTCGAGCAGGGACAGACTATAGTGACACAAATCGTTACCCAACGGGTCCACAAAAGTCCGTTCAAGCACTGGTATAGGTGTACTACTTGCTCTGCAGTATATAGGTGTAATATACACTTATAATATACTTTCGAATATAGAAAGCATATTATAGTGGATTTGTATTGTGCAGCATTGTGACTGGCGGTGTATTTGGTTACTGCTGAATTTTTGCCTCTTTCTCTGCGTTATCTCTGCTACACACATTAACAACATTTCCTGAAAAAAAAAGTTTTGCAACTGGCGCGATAAACCAGTGGCCCCCCAAAACGACAGATTTTGTTATATACCTTCTTCCACATATACCGCGCTTCTCTATAGACTTTTGTCACAGGGTCATTTCAAAAAATTACAGGCAGAGGAAAAGGCAGGCCCTTCCACAGGGGTGGTATGGGTAGGGCAGGAGCACCAGGCCGGGAGCCAAAGTGGGAAGTGGCACAATGTTCTTTCGATTACGTCAAAGGACGCATCAAAAGAAAAGGGGGAGGGGAAAAGAAAGATAGAAAGGGAATACTGCTGCAACACTGAAGGTGTATCAAACCCAAAATTGTTAAAATAAATAAATAATGCTGCGCTGTGTGATAGGGTAGATGAATGAAAAACAGTTGCTATAACTGATATGTGAACATCAAAAAATATTAATCGCTGATATTGGGTGATACATCGCTGATCCAGGAAAGCCCGGAGTGACATGACAAAAAAGACAAATAACGGAGGGCTGGGCATGACTGTGTGAGGAGTAGTGCAACAAAGGGGTTACGGAAGGAAGGAGGTGCTTTCAGGGGAGTGGCTGTAGGAGGTCTGGTGACTGGGTAGGAGGAACCCCCTTTATAAAGGGGGGCGGGGGCACACGTGGGACATTCAAGGAAGTGAAGCACGCTGGGAGGCAGGTTTTCCCACCCACCCTCCCTGTTTTTGTGGTATGTTTGGTGTTGTGCGTCTGTTTTCTTTGCTTTCAGATTCGGAAGAGGGGTCATCACGACAGTGTTGGCGGTGTCCTTCGGTCTTTGATGGTAGCGGTTAACAGATGGAATGGAAATGGTGGGGGGGGCTCATCGGTGGGATGGCCCCCCTTATGGTGTTATTCCAGTGGAACGGTGTCCGCTGGAATATGGTTATGGTACACTGGTAAAAAGGGGGTGTCTCCGAGCTGAAGTCAGCTGGGGGCCGGAGATGGTAATGATAACGCAGTGTAACGGAAAATAAAAAAGGTTTACGTGGGGGTGCTACCCAACCTCCCGTTTTGTGGTATTTTGGTGTTGTGCGTCTGTTTTCTTTTCTTTCAGGTTCTGAAGAAAGGTTGTCATGACAGTGTTGGCGGTGTCCTTTGGTCTTTGATGGTGACAGTTAACAGATGGAATGGAAATGGTGGGGGGGCTCATCGGTGGGATGGCCCCCGTATGGTGTTATTCCAGTGGAACGGTGTCCGCTGGAATACGGTTATGGTACACTGCGGTGTAAAAAAGGGGTGTCTCCGAGCTGGAGTCGGCTGGGGGCCGCATATGGTAATGGTAACGCAGTGTAATGGAAAATAAAAAGGTTTAAGTGGGGTTGCTGTCAAAGACAAAATTGGACGGGTGTTAATAAAGTTATTTGGGTTAAATGTTAATGAATAAAGTTTTGGTTACTTGGAATTAGTTAATTGGATTTAAATATTTAATTTGGTTTGAAAAAATAAATAGGCTGTCGTGGCCGAGTTTACTCCAACTCCTGTGTCTATCTCGTTAATGGGTAAATGGAAAAATGTTTAAAGAATTTGTGGGGGTTCTAAAGGTGGGGAGTAAAAGGTTTGACTATCTAATCTACACTAGTCATGGTGATACAATTGACATCCAATCAAAAAGGACCAGTGTGGCTCTTGATTGGATGTCATTTGCATCATCTACCCTATCACACAGCGCAGCACTATTTATTTATTTTGACTACCTGTACGAACTCTGCGCAGGACAGGTTCTGGGGAGCTTGGTTTTTTTGCACCTCGCCAGTGGCTGCTCATGCACAACTCATGCAGACTTCTGCGGCCATTTGATGAGATCAACAAAACTGGTCAGTCGCAGCCAGGGCGCTATCAGTGACATCGTACGTTATGCCTTCTTTCTGGAGCGTGCATTGCATTGTGTCATTGATCAAGCCGTCGAGGAGCAGGAGCAGGAAGATGAGGAAGTCGCAATGCTGAATGAATTCCCAGGGGGGGCTACTCCACCTGAGACAAGTCAACAACAGGAGTCTGAAGAGAAGTCAGAGGAGGATGGTGCCAGGGCGGAGGAGGAGGAGGAGCAAGAAGAGCATGCTTTAAACCTTTCTGCGATCCCTGGTGTTGTCCGTGGATGGGGGAGGAGAACGAGGACGATATTATCCTGGATAATGAGCAGGAGCCAGGCCAGTACAGCGCTTCCAGTTTAGTGCAAATGGGGGCCTTCATGCTCCAGTGTTTTAAGAGGGACCCCCGTATGAAAAGCATAAAGGGCAAGGACCAGTACTACGTGGTAACGTACTTAGACCCCCGGTACAAACAAAACATGGCGGAAATGTTACCACCATCACAAAGGGCTATTAGAATGCAGCACTTCCAGGCCTTGCTTTAAGAAATGCTGCATTCTGCTTTTGCGTCCGCTGGCAGTGGAATTTCCACTCACAGAGAAACAGTTTCGGGTACCAATCCAACAGCACCTGCAAGAAGAGGGCGGTTTGAAGATGTCATGGTCACTAATGATATGAGATCATTCTTTCAGCCGACCCATCGACAGCTGTCCTCTGGATCCAGCATCAGGGAATGCCTAGACCGACAGGTGTCCGACTACATCGGGTTAACGGCCGATGTGGACGCACTGAGAAGTGATGAACCCCTGGACTACTGGGTGGGCAGGCTTGACCTCTGGCCTGAGCTTGCACAATTTGCAATGGAACTGTTGGCTTGCCCCTCGTCCAGTGTCCTGTCCAAAAGGACATTTAGCGCAGCAGGGGGGGGGGGGGGTAGTGACCGATAAGCGCACTTACCTAGCTCACAACAGTGTTGACTACCTCACATTTATAAAAATGAATGAAGCATGGATCTCGGAGGAATTCAACACATGTGACCAGTAGACCATGTTTCATTCAAATTCAGGTGATTGCCTGTGGGCTAATTTTTGGGGCCTGTACTGGCTGACACTTACTCCTGTATCCAGTGAATGCCTAATGTACCACCAGCCACAGAATAGAAATTTGTTTGCTGTCCGGTGAACGCCTGTGGACATGGGCTAAATTTGGGGCCTGTAATGGCTGACACTTACTTCTGTATCCGGTGAATCCCTGATGTACCACCAGCCACATGTCATGGTCTTACCTCCTTGCAGCCTTCTTATCACTGACATGTGCTGGTGGCCATCTTGCTTCCTGGGCTTCTTGTAACTTCCCACATCCTGCGGCTCCTTCTTCCCACTGGGAGGAGCTGGATGCTCAGCACATATATACCACGGCTGCTGCAGCATTCCCTTGCTTGGTCCTTGTCTTATACCCTCCTGTGATCGTGCTGCTGTTTTGGTCACCGACCTGGCTCCTACGGACGTTCCTGATCACCGGCTTCGTCTCACCACCTTTTGGCTACTGACTCCGGCTTGGCTGACTTCCATCCCTGGCTATCGACCCTGGCTCCGGCGGAGGACCCTTCTGGCTGTTGATCATCTGTTTGGACTTTACCTTGCTGTTTGGTTTTTAATAAAGACCTTCTTCTTTCATTTATATCTGTGTACGTCTGATTCATGCTTCCTGACATTAGGACCAAGCCATGAATTCTGACGGTACGGGGCCAACTCCGCTACTCATGCTGGTTGCCAGACTTGATCAGCAGGATCACCTGCTGGAGCACTTCGCTCAGATGTTGCAGACCCTGCTTGCACGCACTGCTCATCTCGCTCATGTTGCTAATAGGCCGGTTGTTGATCCTGGTACCGCTCCCACTGCTGCTCCGATTGACGCTCCTGGGCCCGCTCCTACTGACGCTCCGGTTGACGCTCCTGGGCCCGCTCCTACTGACGCTCCGGTTGCCGCGTCAGAGTCTAACCCGGCACCTGTTGTTGCGCCTGCGGTGTCTCGGGGTATGTCCGGCTCTGTCCCCCTCCCGCAGCGCTTCGGGGAGAGCCGACTCAGTGCCGGGGTTTCCTTAACCAAGTGGGCATTTATTTCGAGTTGCTGCCACATGCCTTTCCCACTTTCCCAGAGATCGAAGGTAGGCTTCCTGATCTCGCTGCTCTCAGACAAGGCCTTGGCCTGGGCAAGCCCCTTATGGGAGAACAACAATCCGGTGGTTGCCGAGTGTTCCGGTTTTGTTGCTTCTCTTCGGAAGGTTTTCGATGTGCCGGCTCGCTCTGCCTCTGATGCGAAGCTCCTCGTGTCCATCAAACAGGGTTCACGATCGGTAGCCGAATACGCCATTGAGTTTCGTACCCTGGCAGCAGAGGTGGGCTGGAATAATGAGGCTCTGGTCGCTGCTTTTTCCCATGGTCTCTCGGATGCCTTAAAAGATGAGATTGCGGCTAAAGACCTACCTGTGGAGCTCGAGGCTCTCATTTCCTTCCTGATATTGATTGACACCAGACTCAGGGAGAGACCTTCCTTTAAGGAGTGTCTGGGGAGGTCTCCTAGCAGATTGGCGCCTACGTTTGCTGTCCCACCCGTGCCTCCATCTCCTCCCACGCCTCCTGAGGCTGATCTGCCTGGGGGTGAGACCTTGCAACTGGGGTTTGCTCGCCTGTCTGAGGGGGAGAGGGCATCTCGGAGATGCGAAGGTCGATGCATGTACTGTGGTCTCAGTGGGCATTTTCGGTTGTCATGTCCGAGCCGTCCTGGAAACGCTCGCATCTGAGATTCTGTCGGGGACAGATCTTGGGTGAAGTCTCTTCGTCCCCGATTTCCAGAAGCCAGAAGCTCCAGACTGATCGCAGGCGGTTGCCTGCTCCTTCCTATCAGGTCAGAGACCGTGTATGGTTGTCCACTCGCAACCTCAACCTCCGTGTGCCCACTCCCAAGCTGGCTCCTTGCTTTGTTGGTCCCTTCCGTGTACTCCGCAGGGTGAACCCCGTTGCCTATGCCCTTGCGCTCCCACCTGGTATGCGGATTTCCAATGTGTTTCACGTCTCCCTGTTGAAACCATTAATATGCAATTGCTTCACCTCCTCGGTACCTCGGCCTCGTCCTGTCCAGGTGGGCGATCATGAAGAATATGAGGTGAGCGATATCCTGGACTCACGCTTGGTCCGCGGCCGGTTGCAGTTCTTGGTCCACTGGCGCGGCTATGGTCCAGAGGAGCGTTCCTGGGTTCCCTCCACAGATGTTCATGCTCCGGCTCTGCTCCGAGCCTTCCGTGCACGCTTCCCCCAGAAGCCGTTTTTTGCACTGCCAGGTTAACGTGCTCAGATAAGGGTCTGGTGTGGATTTTTTGAAAAAGAATTGGGGTGGAGTTCCCCTTAAGATCCACACCAGACCTGAAGGGCCTTATAATGGAATTTGGGGGGACCCCCACGCTTTTTTTTTTTCAATGAATGAATTCTCTCAGAATTGCCGGAGCCGACAATTCATTATAGCCGTGAGTCAGTTTTAAATGGCTTTTTTTCCTTCAGAATGTCATTTTGTGCAGGGACAGTTCTAACCACGGGAAACGTGCTCTTTTTCACATGCTGACTTTACACCCCCCAGGTACGAAATTTAAAGGAATATTTCACTTTTATTAGTTCAATTTAACCACTCTCCTTCATGTAAAAATTATATTTTCTTTCTTGAAAATTACTCAGGACCCCCAAACATTATATATATTTTATTAGCAGACACCCTAGGGCAGTGATGGCGAACCTTGGCACCCCAGATGTTTTGGAACTACATTTCCCATGATGCTATTGCACTCTGCAGTGTAATGGAGCATCATGGGAAATGTAGTTCCAAAACATCTGGGGTGCCAAGGTTCGCCATCACTGCCCTAGGGAATAAAGTGGCGGTCATTATTTTTTTTTTAATTTTCAACGGTATTTGCACAATAATTTTTCATGAATTACAAAATAACAAAGCAGTAAAGTTAGCCCAATTTTTAGGGATAATGTGAAAGATGATGTTACGCCGAGTAAATTTATACCTAACTTGACACGCATTACCCACTTAAGACCCGGACCAAAATGCAGGTAAAGGACCTTGCCCCTTTTTGCGATTCGGCACTGCGTCGCTTTAACTGACAATTGCGCGGTCGTGCGACGTGGCTCCCAAACAAAATTGGCGTCCTTTTTTCCCCACAAATTTTTATTTTTTGCGCTATAAACAAAAATAGAGCGACAATTTAAAAAAAAATGCAATATTTTTTACTTTTTGCTATAATAAATATCCCCCAAAAATATATAAAAAAAATGTTTTTTCCTCAGTTTAGGCCGATACGTATTCTTCTACCTATTTTTGGTAAAAAAAATCGCAATAAGCGTTTATCGGTTGGTTTTCGCAAAATGTATAGCGTTTACAAAATAAGGGATAGTTTTATTGCATTTTTATTAATTATTTTTTTTTTACTACTAATAGCGTTGATCAGCGATTTTTTTCGTGACTGCGACAATATGGCGGACACTTCGGACAATTTTGACACATTTTTGGGACAATTGTAATTTTCACAGCAAAAAATGCATTTAAATTTGCATTGTTTACTGTGGAAATGACAGTTGCAGTTTGGGAGTTAACCACAGGTGGCGCTGTAGGGAATGTGTGCCTATGTGTTGTGTTTACAACTGTAGGGGGGTGTGGCTGTAGGTGTGACGTCATCGATCGCGTCCCCCTATTACAGGGATGACGCGATCGATGCTACGGCCACAGAGAAGCACGGGGAAGCCGTGTGTACACACGGCTCTCCCCGTTCTTCCGCTCCAGGGACGGATCGCCGCACTGCAGCGGCGATCGGGTCCGCGAATCCCGCGGTCCCGGTCCTGCGCCCGCGACCCACGGCTGGGTACTAAAACAAACGTATATATACGTTGATGTGCCCAGCCGTGCCATTCTGCCGACGTAAATGTGCAGTAGGCGGTCCTTAAGTGGTTAATATTGCGCACACTCATTGAATGGCCCCAAACTTCGGGACTTAAAAATCCATAGGAGACCTTTGAATTTTTTTTTCAGGTTACCAGTTTAGAGTTACAGAGGAGGTCTAGTGCTAAAATGATTGCTCTCGCTCTAGCGTACGCGTCAATACCTCACATGTGTGAAATCAATGTGGGTGATAGCGCAAATTGTAAACATAACATAACATAAAACCTGGGTGATATATATGGTGTGCACAAAAAGTATCAAAGTGCCAAACTTAATAGGTCTGTCAAAGACAGAAAGTAATCGGTGGGAAGATAGGTACCTGCGATCCCGGGTGACAGTAGAAAACAAGGGAGGGGGAAGGACAAAGAGCCTCCAATAGTGTGTTATCCTGCACAGGCTTCTGAAAATTCTGAGTCCTGAGGCTAGAAGCCTGCACCCCTGATAGGGTGAAGACACCTCACAAATGTTGTTGTCACTTTCTACTTCAAATTCATTCACCTCCTGTCACATAGCCAAACAGGAAGGAGGGTAAAACCTTACTAATGTATTTTCTTCGGGAAACACAGATCAATCTAAATAGTTTCCCATTATGGAAATTGCATTTTGCTGTGTACACCCCAAATTGTTAGGGATCTTGGACTTTGAGGTCCATTTACTAAAGGCAAATCTACTTTGCACTACAAGTGGACAAGCAAGGAAGGAAAAACAAACTTGGCTTCTACAGGATTGGATGTTAAAACCATCACTGCTTCCCTTCTGATTCTCAGCAACTACGCTTGTACTGCAGAGTGGCTTTGCCTTTACTAAACCCCAAGCTAACTAATCATTTGGGGTGTACACAGCAGTGCAATTTGCTTAATGGGGACACGAGTTAGATTGACCTGTGTGTCCCCAAGAAAAGACATTGGTAGGGTTTTAACCTCACTTCCTGTTCAGCTGTGTGACAGGAAATGAAGCCAATTTTAAGAAAAAGGGACACAAAGCCCAACCCAAAAAACACAAGCAGGGGTTCTAACACTCACTTGGTTTCCCTCAAACACCCACAATTAGAATAGGGTGGTCTTGCGCTAGATTTAAGCACAATGCTGTAAATCAGCACTTCAAGCCTGTCCACCAATACACCCCCCCCCCCCCCCACACACACAAACAACAGGTTTTCCTTCATCTTGCACATGTGCTTTAAAAGACAGTCTGGACAGCAATTCTTGATAAGATAAATCCACAAAACATGTCCTGTCGGGGGTATTTGAGGACTGAGGACAACTGCATTAAAAAGGAAACAATACTTACCGCTCTGTCTTTCCTTTCCTGGTGATTAAACATGGCATCAAACATTTCATGCATACACACCAGGAAAGAAGACAAAAATCACACCTGATTGTTTAGGCCAAAACTATTTCAGCTGCAGCTGTCAAAATCCGTACCATGAAAAAGTAACAAAAAACAAACTTCAAAATTTTAAAGTAATTTTATTGGTCAACAAAACAAGGAAAGCAAAAAAAAAAACACACACAAACAAAAATAAATGTAAAAAATAAAAATATACATAGGTTAATTTCAGACAGTAAACAGAATATGGTTTATGCTTTGGAAATAACAGGATAGACCCACAGACAGGATTGAAACAGTCACATCTTGAGAAATAGTTAGCAAAATGATGCAGCAGAGAAATACATCAAAGTGGACATCATTAACTGCTTGCCGACCTGTCGCTGTCATTTTACTGCGGCAGGACGGCTCTCCTGGGCGAGAGCCCATAGCTATACGTCCGTATTTTTTGCGGCCACTAGGGGACAGAAGATCAGCGATTTCCCCTAGTGAGTCCACCCCCCCTACAGTTAGAACACACCCAGGAACATACTTAACCCCTTCCCCACCCCCTAGTGTTAACCCCTTCACTGACAATGGCATTTTTATAGTAATCCAATGCATTTTTATAGCACTGATCGCTAAAAAAATGCCAATGGTCCCAAAAATGTGTCCGAAGTGTCCGCCATAATGTCACAGTACTGAAAAAAACACTGATCGCCGCCATTACTAGTAAACAAAAAAATATTAATAAAAATGCCATAAAACTATCCCCTATTTTGTAAACGCTATAACTTTTGTGCAAACCAATCAATAAATGCTAATTGCGATTTTTTTTTAACGAAAAATATGTAGAAGAATACGTATCGGACTAAACTGAGGAAAAAATATGTTTTTTTATATATTTTTTGGGGATATGTATTATAGCAAAATTTAAAAAATATAGCATTATTTTCAAAATGGTCGCTCTATTTTTGTTTAAAAAAAAATGATGATCAAATACCACCAATAGAAAGCTCTATTTGTGGAAAAAAGAATGCCAATTTTGTTTGGGAGCCACTTTGCAAGACCGCACAATTGTCAGTTAAAGCGACGCAGTGCCGAATCACAAAAAGTTCTCTGGTCATTGGGCAAATAAAACACATTGCCAAAAAAACCTTGCTCAAAAAACATCTCGGTTTAGCAACCACATTCTTGCCTGCTTGCCTGCCTGCCTGCCTGCCTGCCTGCCTGCCTGCCTGCCTCTCAGGGCAGGTGACAAGTGCTCTAAACACGCTTTTTATAACATGTGTGCTAATGAAGCAATTGAAAACACATGAACAAAGTTCAGTCTCTAGTTTGGGTGAACTTGTAACTGGTTGCACCTGGTAAGGATGTCCTTAAATTACTAGCCCAATGAGCATGCTCAGAGACATCCAAGTGATTTTCACCCACAAAAAGCAACCTCAAAAATTCTAAGTGCCTGGGCATGCTCAGTTCAGCAGACATGCAGAAACATAAACCAAGCTGCAATCGCGGCTGAAAGCATGAGATCTGTGTTTTTTCCCCTGAACTCATGCTTTCCAGCCTGAAGGGGAGGTCTTATTGAAATATTACGTAACAAAAATAAATAATAATAATTAAAACTCCCCTGTCCCTAGTAGCTCGCACTCAGAAGCGAACGCGCATGTAAGTCCCGCCCACATATGTAAACACCGTTTAAACCACACATGTGAGGTATTGACGCGTGCATTAGAGCGAGAGCAATACTTTTAGCACTAGACCTCCTCTAAAGTGGTAACCTGTAAAAAAAAAAACAAGCGTCGCCTATGGAGATTTTAAAGTACTGAAGTTTGGAGCCATTCCATGACTGTGTGCAATATTAAAGCATGACAAGTTAGGTTTCTATTTACTCGGTGTAACATCATCTTTCATTATTGCCCAAAATTGTGCTAACTTTACTGTTTTGTTATTTTGTAACCACTTGAGCCCCGGACCATATTACTGGTCAATGACCGGGCCAGTTTTTGCGATTCGGCACTGTGTCATTTTAACTGACAATTGCGCGACATGCGATTTTTTTTTACGAAAAATATGTAGAAAAATACGTATCTGACTAAACTGAGGAAAAATATGTTTTTTTATATATTTTATGGGGATATGTATTATAGCAAAATTTAAAAAATATTGAATTTTTTTCAAAATGGTCGCTCTATTTTTGCTTATAGCGCAAAAAAAGATGATCAAATACCACCAATAGAAAGTTCTATTTGTGGAAAAAAGAATGCCAATTTTGTTTGGGAGCCACGTTGCACGACCGCACAATTGTCAGTTAAAGCGACGCAGTGCCGAATCACAAAAAGTTCTCTGGTCATTGGGCAGCAATATGGTCCGGGGGTTAAGTGGTTAAATAAAACACATTGCTAAAAAAAACCTTGCTCAAAAAACATCTCTGTTTAGCAAGGACATTCTTGGTTGACCAGGATCCGGCTCAAGAGGGAGGGCAACAGTGTTGCCCACCTCCCTGGCAGCGCCTTCCTAGGCAGAGACTGGATCCTGGCCTTCTACCCGGGACAGCTCCGTCATTGCTTCAAGTGCAGCAGCCCGGCCCACATGAGCTCGGACTGCACGGTGGTCAGATGTGGCCGGTGTCACAAATTTGGCCACCTGTCCGAGTCATGTGGGGAGATATGCTGCAACTTGTGTGGCGAGATGGGGCACCTGGTTAGCAGGTGCCCCAAAGCATATCGGGGTTCTTCCTCAGGGGGGGGACCTCCCGGGACGGGAGCGGCCGAAGTTCCCCCCGCAAGTGATGGCTGGGGGGGTGGGAATCCTGGAGCCCCTAGTGCTGTTCCGGAGGGACCAACAGGCCCATTGTCTCAAAGAAGGCGGAGCAGGCGTGGGCGAGGGGCTCCCCCCGGGGGACACAGGCTCGGTTGGTCAGGAGGCTCCCGATCGTCCGGAAGGCGGAGCCGGTGGGGAGGAGTCGGGGAGGCCTGGGGGTCCCGGGCCTGAGGGTCCGTGGCCCTGGCCTTCCCCTCCCTTTGTTGCAGGGCCGATCACCATCCCCCTTCCCCCTCCCCCTCCTCGCCATTGCCCCCCCTCCACCTGTTCCATCTGCCTCCCCATGCACCCCCCCTCCACCTGTTCCATCTGCCTCCCCATGCACCCCCCCTCATCTCCCCCCCCGTCCCGCCCCTCGTCTTTCCCGTCCCCCCTTCTTCTCCCCGTCCAGCTAAGTCTGGTCCCCCCCTGTCCCCTCCCCCGTCTCTGGCCCCCCTCCTGCCTCTTCCATCCCCCCCTTCTGGACCCAGAGTCTCCTCTGGCCCTGTGGCCATGGAGACGGAAGCTGCTCGAGCCTCATCTAAGAGGGAAATCTCGAGCACCGGGTCTGAGGGTTAATCTGAGCTTGACCGCCTGGTGTCCTCTGGGGGCTCTCGGGAACAGATATCCGGTCTGAAGGCGCAGATGAAGAAGTGTCAGTACGACCGTCTCGCCTCCCTGGTTCTTGAGAGGGATTACGGGAAGTTTATCTCTCCCGATCCCTACAAGAGCTGTGGTGAGGCGGCGAGTTCGAAGGTCGTATACGGCCTGAAGGATGCCTCGGGATCTCCGGTCCGGTCCAGTCCAGATCGGGGATCCTGGGTGTCGTCAGAGACCACTTTTCGGACCTCCTGAAGAAGCGGCCTCTAGACATGGAGAAGGTCAGGGAATTTCTTGATGAGACCCCGCTGGAAGTGGGGTCTGACATTCCTGACTCTGACAGAAGAGATCTCGGTAGCTGAAGTCGAGCAGGCTATCAGCTCTTTAGCATCTAAAAAGTCGCCTGGGCCCGATGGGCTCACGGCACAGTTTTACAAAACCTTTAAGAGCCTCTTGGCTCCTCACTTGAGGGATGTGTACCATGAATGTTTGGCCTATGGCCTGCTGCCTCCCTCAATGAGAAGGTCAGCTCTGATCCATCTGTCAAAGGGGAAAGACCCGTCTGTGGTGGAGAATTGGCGTCTGATCACCCTTCTTACCACAGATAGGAAGATACTGGCAAAGATCTTGTTTACACGTCTGTCTGCTTTGGCGGGCAGGATGCGGTCTCCCTCTCAGCACTGCACAATTCCTGGCCGGGGCACTTTTAGTGCCATCCTGAACGTCCGGGAGGCTGTGGAAAGGTGCAGGGCTGATGGCAGCGAGTGGTATCTGCTTGCACTGAATCAGGCTAAGGCGTTTGATCGGGTGAACCACAAGTACCTTTGGCTGCTTCTGAGGAGATACGGTCTGCCTGATCAATTCGTTGATTGGCTACAGGTATTGTATAGGGGAGCTGAGAGCTTCCCTCTTGTCAACGGTTGGGTGGGTCGGGTCTTTGCTAGGGACTCTGGCGTACGGCAGGGGTGCCCGCTGAGCCCCCTTCTGTACATCTTTCCAGTCGACCCCTTTCGTAAGGAGGCTAGACTGCAGGCATCTGGGGGGGTTCCGGTGGGACCTGTCGGGGGTCCGGTTTCGGCAGTGAGGGTCGTGGCCTATGCGGACGATGTCTCGGTGGTGGTATCTGGTCGTGAGGAGGCCCATTATGTGGAATCCCAGATCGGGTGCTATTCTGAGGTGTCGGGCTCGCTGGTCAATTGGAACAAGAGTGACGTTTTCTGGATGGGGAAGGAGGGGGAGCAGTTCCCCCTTCCGGACATGTTCCCCTCGCCCGTACCAGAGATTTGAGTCATTAGCATTCATTTCGGCCCGGGTGATTATTCCAAGCTAAATTGGGTGAGCAGGCTGGTGAGTGCCACTCGGAAGGTGAAGGCCTGGAAAGGTTGGAAACTTTCCCTGAGGGAAAAGGGTAAGCTTGGTCAAGACGTACTTATTGCCTGAGTTTCTCTTTGTGAGCTACGTGTGTCTTTTGCCAGCATCTCTCTATGCTCGGGTCTATGGTCTGTTCTTCCTGCTGTTGTGGGGAAACAGACTGAACCTGATCAAGAGGGAGATCACATACCACCAGCGAAGGCAAGGTGGGTTGGACATGGTCAATCCGGTGGTGTTCTTCATCATCATTGTAAAGCACAACTTGCAGTCCATCTTTGTGGACGCGCCTTCCTGGTGGGAATGTTCATGCAAGGACTGGCTCTTGCTGTTCTTGAGGGAGTGGGGGGAGGGGGAGGCCCGGCAATCTAAGGAGATCGCATGGGTATCTCCCATCCTACGTCCCCTTGGCATTGAAGGTACTGAGGCAGTGGCGGATAACTGCCCTTGAGGTGGGCTCTCTGGGTCGGCATGAGCTGTACCTAAGGGTCATGACCTCGGACATTTTGAAGCCCCTGTCTTTAAGGGACTGTCCTAAGAGGGTCCTCACGGAGGGGTTAGCCCTCTTGAATTCTTCCAGAATTCCGAATACATTTTGGGATCTTGCATGGAGGTCGTTCCATGGACGACTGTACGTTCGTGCAAATCTCAAGTATCTGAACCTAGGGGACAGGGGCTGTCCCGACTGGAATGTGGAGGGACATTGGAGACCATGGACCATTTTCTGGTCCAATGTCCCTTCAACATGGAGGTTCTTACGGGGGTAGGGGGTGCCATTGGCTACCCCCGCCTTCCGGCCCTGACCTATGCTGAGCGAGTGTACGGTGACTTCGGGGTCCGCAGGGGTTTTGAGTTATCGTCACTTTATTTAGTCAGCGTAGCTGTGCTTTATTACACTTGGCACGCTCGGTGTTTGGTGTCCACTAGGGACAAAATCCTGTCTGTGCATGAGGTGGTGGGCGATATCTTTCGGGAGTTGGTGAAGGTGCGGGATCTGGAAAGGAGCAGGGTCGGGCCTGAGAGGTGTGCCCATTTATGGAGGGGGTTCCTCTTTCAGCCCCCTCAGGTCACGACTCTGCCCCTCTCCATAGGTAGGGGCAACTATTCTTTTCACCCCCTTAGATTTTGTTTACAGAGTACTTTTTGAAATAAGGCTACAGACATGTCTGACTATCATGTTCTTGCTCATACGTGGGTTGTAGTATATGTTGTTATGGTGGTGGGGTGTGTTTTGGGTTGGCGATGATCTGGACAGTAGTGGTTTCTATGGACTTTAATATCTCCCCACTGTACCAGTGAGCCGTTTTAAGTTGGTTTTGTTCTTTTGTTGGCAATGATCTGGACAAGCTTTTCTGATGGACTATAAAGACTTTCTCTTGTACCAGTGAGCCTGTTGTAAATACCCGTTCTGATGTTTTTTTTTTTGTTGCAGTTATTTTCTTGGGGGGGTGGAGGTTGGTGGTATGATGATTTGTGTTTGTTGTTTGTTTTGTGTTATTTTGTTTATTTTGTATATTTGTTAACTTTTTTTTTTGTTGTAGTTATAAATAAAAAATTTCCACACCAAGTTAGGGTGTCACCAGCCGCAGTGTTTCCAGCTCCTCCCACCGTGCTCATTCAGCCTCCTGCTGGAGAAAAGTGAAGACTTGTCTTCCAGAGCTCCTGAGTTCCAGAAACCAGCCACCAGGACCAGCCTTCAGCCCCAGCCCCAGCCCCTAGCCCCTGGCCCCGGAAGAGGGGAGGGATGGGCTCCCTCAGCCCAGGAGAAGGACCAGCATCCGGCCTCTGGAGGAGCCAGCAGCACCTGCCCTCCTCCAGCCAGACCACCATCAGCAGGGATGACCGCCTCTTCCTGGGCACCCAGGAAGGACTGTCAGACTGGACCGCCATACTACCAGGTGAGGCTTTTTCGAGCGTGGGGCTGGAGAGGTGAGCTTTCTTGAGGAGCTCCGGAAGACCCTCCAGCAAGCCAACCAGGAAGGAAGTCAGGCGGCGAGGAAGAGCAGCGGGTGGTTGGGGTCTTAATCCTCCAAGCAGCCGGGGAAGCCAGGAGAGCCTGGGTGTAGTGGGGGGGGGGTGGAAGTTCTGGTGGTGCAGGGTCCACTAAGGCCATAAAACCTGGGGAGGGCACCCATGAGCCGATCCCTCAGTCCGTGAAGGGAGCTGGGGGGTTGGCTAGGCCAGGGGAGCCCATTGATCCAGGAGGTTGCAGGGCCCAAGCGCCACCGGAGGTACCCCCCCGGCGTCTACAAGTCAGCATGCCCAGGCTCCCTCAGGATGGTCACGCTGCCACAGATGAGGCTCGCCATGCATCAGCCTCCATGATCCCTCAGCGTGCAGTAGAGGATCTGGCAGTGAAAGTACCAGGGACTGCTCCTGCAGCTGCTATGCCACCGGGAGAGAGGCAAGTTCATGGTGGAGGCATTTTGGTAGAGTTATCATCAGGCAAACAGCTTGTGTGTAGTGTGGCCAAGATGGCGCTGGCTGCTGGGGAAGGAGCCGCGACCGGAAGTAACCCTGCGGCGACCGGAAGTGACCCCCGCGAATTTGCGGCTGTTTGCACCTGGGGGATGAGAGGCCGGGGGTGCCCAGTCCGGGATACTACAGCGGGTACCTCCAGGCACCCTCGGCCCATGAAGGACGGTATTAAGAACGGTATAGAGGACGGTAAAGTGGACGGTATGTCATCTGCCCCCCAGGTCCCCATGGAAGTTAGCATGAGCCCCGATGGGCTTCCGGCAGCACAGGCGGGGTGGGGGATTGTCGGGCAGAGCCCCTCCCGGAGGGCAGTGCTGCGTATGACTATATCCGCCGGCTGGAGGGGTCCCAGGGGGGCATCCCCCCAAGTGTACGGGTAGAGTCCCAGGGGGCAGGGGAGGTTGTTGAGGGGTCTGGGTGGCCGGCAGAGTGGGGGAGTTTGATAGGGGATGTACCCCCTCTTCTGTGGCCCCCAGAGGAGGGGCCTATTGTGAGGCCAAAGATGGTGGGTCAGGGTGGTCGGGGTGGGTCAGCGGGGGGGGTGCAACACCACCGGCAGGGTTGGGGGTCCCCCCCACTTCTGGGGGTGCTTAGTAGGGTGCCCCACTTCCGGAGAATGTCTTTCGGGGGTCTCCAGAGGCCAACCTGTTGTCTGCCCTTAGGAGGGGGGGGGGCGCTCCTTTGCCCAGGTGGCTGGCTCTCGTGCCCCTCTGGGCCACCTGTACAGCTGGTTTGGCGCCCAGAATTTTCGCACCCCCCCTGATGACCAGGAGAGGACGCATGTTCGGCGTGGGCGAGGGGTACAGGTGGTCCAGAGAGGAGACATAGGAATGTTGTCCAGCTCCGGTACGAGGGTCCAGACCCCTGCCCCGCCCGAGGTGAGGTGGTGGGCCTGGTGTTCTCCTTGGGTTTTGGGGTGGGTGACCTTTTTGCTGTCATCCACCCCACCAACACACGGGAGTTTGATATTAGTTTTGTCACTCCCGTGTGTATGGAACGCTTCATCACCAACTTTGGGTTGGTGAGGGGCGTTGACCCTTGGAAGAAGAACCGGCTTATTCCCATCTCAAGGCAGGAGGAGGTAAAGAACATCACCATCCTGGTGAGGAATGAGTCGCTCCCTCCGGAGGACATTGCCACCTGGCTCGGGAGGTACGGGCAATTGCAAGCCCCCCGGAGAAAGAACCTTGATGAGTGTGGTGTTTGTATCGGGGCTTGGCTAACCAGCATCCGGCTCAAGAGGGAGGGCAACAGTGTTGCCCACCTCCCTGGCAGTGCCTTCCTGGGCAGAGACCGGATCCTGGTTTTCTACCTGGGCCAGCCCCGCCGATGCTTCAAGTGTGGTAGCCTGACCCACGGTGGTCAGATGTGGCCGGTGCCTCGAGTTTGGCCACCACTCCCGACTCATGTGGCAAAATATGTTGCAATCTGTGTGGCGAGATGGGGCACCCTTTTAGTAGGTGCCCCAAAGCATATCAGGGTCCTTCCTCAGGGGGGAGACCTCCCGGGCCGGGAGAGGCTAAAGCTTTTTTTTTAAAGGAGGACTTGGCTGCTCGGCTCCTGAGCTGCAGTCGGTAGAGTTCTCCGATCACTGAATGTCGCCGACACTCCTCACAAGGGAAGGGGTTTGTGGCGCCTGAATGGGTCGCTACTGGAGGATCCTGGGGTTAGGGAAGCCTATGAAGCCTTTTTCCCTGACCAGACCTCGCTCCTTGAGGACAACTGCTCCCACCTTGAGTGGTGGGAAGTAGTTAAAGAGAGGTCTGGGGACTTTTTCCGGGAAATCTCTGGGCACAGGGCAGCTTCCAAGTGCCAAGCCTACCAAAGGCTACGCAGGCAGCTTGACCGCCTGGTGTCCTCTGGGGGCTCTCGGGAACAGATATCCAGTCTGAAGGCGCAGATGAAGGCGTGCGATTATGACCGTCTCGCCTCCCTGGTTTTTGAGGGGGATCATGGGAAGTTTATCTCCCCGGATCCTTACAAGAGCTATGGTGAGGCGGCGAGTTCGAAGGTCGTACATGGCCTGAAGGATGCATCAGGATCTCTGGTCCGGTCCAGATCGGGGATCCTGGGTGTCGTCAGAGACCACTTTTCGGACCTCCTGAGGAAGCGGCCTCTAGACATGGAGAAGGTCAGGGAATTCCTTGATGAGACCCGGCTGGAAGTGGGGTCTGACCTTCCTGACTCTCTGACAGAAGTCCAGCAGGCTATCAGCTTTTTAGCATCTAAAAAGTCACCTGGGCCCGATGGGCTCACGGCAGTGTTTTACAAAATCTTTAAGAACCTCTTGGCTCCTCATCTGAGGGATGTGTTCCGTGAATGTTTGGCCTATGGCCTGCTGCCTCCTTCAATGAGAAGGTCAGCTCTGATCCTTCTGTCAAAGGGGAAAGACCCATCTGTGGTGGAGAATTGGCGTCTGATCGCCCTTCTTACCACAGATAGAAAGATACTGGCAAAGATCCTGTTTACACGTCTGTCTGCTTTGGCGGACAGGATGCTGTCTCCCTCTCAGCACTGTACAATTCCTGGTCGGGGCACCTTTAGTGCCATCCTGAACGTCCGGGAGGCTGTGGAAAGGTGCAGGGCTGATGGCAGCGAGCGGTATCTGCTTGCCTTGGATCAGGCTAAGGCGTTTGATCGGGTGAGCCATGAGTACCTCTGGCTTCTTCTGAGGAGATACCGTCTGCCTGATCAATTCGTTGATTGGCTACAAGTATTATATAGGGGAGCTGAGAGCTTCCCTCTTGTCAACCGTTGGGTGGGTCGGGCCTTTGCTGTGGAATCTGGCGTCCGGCAGGGGTGCACGCTGGGCCCCTTTTTGTATGTCTTTGCAGTTGACCCCTTTCGTAAGGAGGCTAGACTGCGAGCGTCTGGGGGGGTTTTGGTGGGACCTGTCGGGGGTCCGGTTTTGGCGATAAGGGTCGTGGCCTACGCGGACGACGTATCAGTGGTATTATCTGGTCGTGAGGAGGCCTATTTTGTGAAATCCCAGATCGGGTGCTACTCTGAGGCGTCGGGCTCGCTGGTCAATTGGGACAAGAGTGAAGTTTTCTGGATGGGGAAGGAGGGGGAGCAGTTCCCCCTTCTGGACGTGTTCCCCACACCCGTACCAGAGATTCGAGTTCTTGGCATTCATTTTCGGCCCGGGTGATTATCCCAAGCTAAATTAGGTGAGCAGGCTGGTGAATGCCACTCGGAAGGTGAAGGCCTGGAGAGGTTGGAGACTTTCCCTGAGGGAAACGGTAAGCTTGGTCAAGACGTACTTATTGCCTGAGTTTCTTTTTGTAAACCACGTGTGTCTTTTGCCAGCATCTCTCTATGCTCGGGTCTATGGTCTGTTCTTTCTGCTTTTGTGGGGAAACAGACTGAACCTGATCAAGAGGGAGGTCACATACCGCCAGTGAAGGCAAAGAGGGTTGGACATGGTCAACCCGGTGGTGTTCTTCATCATAATTTTTGTAAAGTACAACTTGCAGTCCATCTTTGTGCCTTCCTGGTGGGAATGTTCATGCAAGGACTGGCTCTTGTTGTTCTTGAGGGAGTGGGGGGAGGGGGAGAGTCCCGGCAATCTGAGGAGATCGCATGGGTATCTCCCATCCTACGTACCCCTGGCCCAACTGAAGGTACTGGGGCCGTGGCGGATAACTGCCCTTGAGGTGGGCTCTCTGGGTCGGTGTGAGCTGTACCTGAGGGTCATGACCTCGGACATTTTGAAGCCCCTGTCTTTAAGGGACTGTCCTGAGAGGGTTTTCACGGAGGGGTTAGCCCTCTTGAATTCTTCCAGAATTCCGAACAAGTTTTGTGATCTTGCATGGAGGTCGTTCCATGGACGACTGTATGTCCGTGCAAATCTCAAGTACCGGAACCTAGGGGACAGGGATTGTCCTCGATGGGAATGTGGAGGGACATTGGAGACCATGGACCATTTTTTGGACCATGTCCATTCAACATGGAGGTTCTTACAGGGGTAGGGGGTGCCATCGGCTACCCCCACCTTCCGGCTCTGACCTATGCTGAGCGGGTATACAGTGACTTCAGGGTCCACAGTGGTTTTGAGTTATCGTCACTTTATTTAGTCAGCATAGTTGTGCGTAGTTGTGCTTTACTACACTTGGCACGCGCGGTGTTTGGTGTCCACTAGGGTGGTGGGCGATATCTTCTGGGAGTTGGTGAAGGTGCGGGATCTGGAAAGGAGCAGGGTCAGGGCCTGAGAGGTGTGCCCGTTTATAATGGGGTTTCCTCTTCCAGCCCCCTTAGGTCACGACGCCATAGGTAGGGGCAACTATTCTTTTCAACCCCTTAGATTTTGTTTACAGAGTACTTTTTGAAATAAGGCTACAGACATGTCTGATTATCATGCTCTCACTCATACGTGGGTTGTATGTATTATTTGTTTTTGTGGTGGGGTGTGTTGTGGGTTGGCGATGATCTGGGCAGTAGTGGTTTCTATGGACTTTAATATTTCCCTACTGTACCAGTGAGCTGTTTTAAGTTGGTTTTGATATTTTTCATTGGCAATGATCTGGACAAGCTTTTTCTGAGGACTATAAAGAATTTTTTCTTGTACCAGTGAGCCTGTTGTAAATACCTGTTCTGTTTTTTTTTTGCAGTTATTTTCTTGGGGGGTGGAGGTCGGTGGTATGGTGTTTGTTTGTTTGTTTTATGTTACTTTATTTATTTTGTCTATTTGTTAAATGTTTTGGTCAAAGCTTTAAATAAAAAATTTCCACACCAAATTTAAAAAAAAAACGGCGTGGGTTCCCGTCCAGGTGCATACCAGGCCCTTAGGTTTGGTCTGGAATGTAAGGTTAAACCCTTATCCAAGCACGCAGTCTGGCCAGATAGGAATGGGGGTGGGGACGAGCGAGCGCCCCCCCTCCTGAACCGTACCAGACTGCATGCCCTCAACATGGGGGAGTGTGTGCTTTGGGGGAGGGGGGCACTGCCCCCCCACCCCAAAGCACTCTTGTCCCCATGTCGATAGTGACAAGGGCCTCTTCCCGACAACCCTGGCCATTGGTTGTCGGGGTATGCGGGCGGGGGGCTTATCAGAATCTGAGAGCCCCCTTTAATAAGGTGGCCCCTAGATTCCGGCACCCCACCCTATGTGAATGAGTATGGGGTACATCGTACCCCTACCCATTTACCTGGGGGAAAAATGTAAAGTAAAAAAAGACACCACACACATTTTTAAAATAATTTATTAGTCAGCTCCGGAGGTCTTCCCCTGGGGCCCCCCACCCCATTAAGCTCTTTTACATTTGGGGGGGCTGCGGGTATCAACGTTTTCTACCGGGGGGGTGCACTTCTCTCTGCTATCTTCTTCCTTCTCTTCCAGCGATGTTGACACAACGAGGTCTTCCGCTGTAATGCCGTCTGGGCGATGGGCATCGACTTATATAGGCATAGGGCGTGGTCAACGGGTGATGCCACCATGTGACCTTTATCTTTGTGACATCACATTTCCATCATGACTGGGGAATGTGATGTCACAAGGGTTTATTCACATAGGGTGGGGTGCCGGAATCTGGGGGCCATCTTATTAAAGGGGGCTCTCAGATTCTGATAAGCCCCCCGCCAACCTCGACAACCAACGGCCAGGGTTGTCGGGAAGAGGCCCTTGTCCCTATGCAGTGCCCCCCTCCCCCAAAGCACACACTCCCCCATGTTGAGGGCATGTGGTCTGGTACGCTTCAGGAGGGGGGTGCTCGCTCGTCCCCACCCCCATTCCTGTCTGGCCAGACTGCGTGCTTGGATAAGGGTTTGGTCTGGATCTGGGGGGAACCCCACTCTGTTTTTTCGGGGTAGGTTTAACCCCTTACGTTCCAGACCAAACCTAAGGGCCTGGTATGCACCTGGAGGGGAACCCACCCTATGCCTATATAAGTCTATGCCCACCGCTCAGATGGCATTACAGCGAGAGACCTCGTCGTGTCAACATCGAGTGGAAGAGAAGGAAGAAGATAGCGGAGTGAAGTCCTGGCCCCCGCGGAGGTGCCAGGCAAAAGAGGCAACAGAGAAGGCATCGAGAGAAGCCAGGGGTCCGGGCAGAAAGCACCGGAGAAGACCGGGGGGCTGGCGCACCCCCCGGCAGAAAACGCCGAAGCCCGCGGCCCCCCCAAAAGTAAAAGAGCTTAATGGGGTGGGGGGGCCCCGGCGGAAGGAACCGTAGAAGACCGGGGTGGGTGGCGCCCCCGGCAGAAAATGGCAAAGCCCAGAGCCCCGGCGGAAGAGAGAAGACCGGCCTACACCCCCCCTTGTAAAAGAGCTTAAAGAAGAAAGGAGGGGCCCGGCAGAAGACCCCCGGAGCTGACAAATTATTTTAAAAATGTGTGTGGTGTGTTTTTTTACTTTACACTTTTCCCCCAGGTGAATGGGTAGGGGTACGATGTACCCCATACTCATTCACATAGGGTTGGCGGCAGGATTCTGGGGTCCACCTTATTAAAGGGGGCTCCCAGATTCCGATTAGCCCCCGCCCGCATACCCCAACAACCAACGGCCAGGGTTGTCGGGAAGAGGCTCTTGTCCCTATCGACATGGGGATAAGAGTGCCTTGGGGGAGGTGCAGTGCCCCCCTCCCCCAAAGCACACACGTCCCCATGTCGAGGGCATTAGGTCTGGTACGGCTCAGGAGGGGGGGGGCGCTCGCTCATCCCCACCCCCATTCCTGTCCGGCCAGACTGCGTGCCTGGGATAAGGGTTTGGTCTGGATCTGGGGGAACCCCACGCTGTTTTTTTGGTGTGGGTTTAACCCCTCACGTTCCAGACCAAGCCGAAGAGCCTAATGTACCCCTGAAGGGGGACCCGCAACATTTTTTTGTTTGAAATTTGGCGCAGAGTTCCCCTTCATGGTCAGTGCAAGCTGAAAACAGGTCAGGGATTCACGTGCACCGCGTCACGCAGCGCAATTACGGGTACGCCACTTGGTATTTACCAAGATTTTCCCAGCGTACTGACAGACGTATGTGAATCCCCGAAATTGCCGTGTACGCATGCTCAGTATGCAAATGAACCTCCCGATGTTTAGGCGTACTGTGCAAGCGAACGGGGATCGTTACCCAAAAGTCACTTTCCCTAGTTGTCTTCCAGGACAGCCCCTGAGAGATAGAGTCCCTCCCATCGAGACAGGAAACACGTTGCCATTACTTTAAAAAGGCGGTCCCTCCAGTCCTGGCCAGTCTTTGTGTTTCCTCCCTCGGAGGAACATGTTGCCTAAGGAACATTCTTCTCTCAGGGGCTGCATGGAGGACTGGGTCTGACCGTTTGCGCCCCAAAAGAGTCTCACCTTTTTTAAAGGGCACGGGTACCGTCCAGCTGGTAGGAGCAGGTCCGTTTTTTCTCCCCTTCCCCGGTGCGGTCGGTGGGCGGAATAGCGTGGTTCCCCCTTGGCAGGGAATTCAATTTTCAAGCACTCCCAGTGCTCACTATGGGGGCTGGAGACGCCGTTGCGGCATTTCCGGTGGAAGCGCTTCGTAACTGTGCGCCGAGACCTTCCGGTTCCGGGTCTCAACAAGGCACGTGGGGGAGAGAAAAAGCCCAGTCTGGGCCTGTAATCCCGACCTGCATCTAGCTATATAGGACGAGCGGCAGGATCGGAGGAGGGGGCCACCATGGAGGTCAATCTCCTACATACTCCGGAGGAAGCAGTCGCCAGTGTCACCCAGGTAGGCTGCCGGGCATGTACTTATGGGTGTTTTTTTGAGCTAAGTGTGGTGCCTAGGGGTCGCTCCATGGGGGGTCACATCCCTAAAGGGTGGTGAAACATGGTGATGATAGCACGGGTGTGCCACAGTGGGGAGTAGGATCTAAAAAAAATCCTCTTCTGTTTCAGGCTAAGGAAGCTTCAAGAGAGGACTTGTCTAGCTGCAAAAAATGCCCTAATTGTGGTAGCAAGTTATCATCAGGTTATGATAAAACCCTGTGCAAGCAATGTATTTCTAAGTTGCTAAAATCAGAGGCAGACTATCTCCCTTAGCAAAATTCCTTGGCACCTTTATGGAAGAAATGGCTTCTACATTTAAATCCCTTAGAGATTTAATCTGCGGTTCCTAGTAGTGCAGCCACCGCTTCCCCTTCACCAAGCCCCAGAATGCCTAGCTCAGGGGAGCCCCGTAGAGAAAGGGAGCGCAGCCCCGTGTTAGTTAGACCTGAATCTTCGAACTCCGATTCGGACCAAGAGGAGAGTCAGGTCGCAGCTAAAAGAGTGACTAAGTATAAACTATCTTTTGAGGAGGTAGATCAGTTACTAGGTGCCATTTATGATACACTAGAGATTGAAGAGGAGGAATCTCAGTTATCTAGGCACGACAAAATGTATGCTGCCCTGGGAAGGAACAAAGCCAGAGTTTTTCCTATTCATGAGGTACTCTCTGATCTGGTTCGCAGAGAGTGGGCGGAGCCAGATAAAAAAACTTTTTTCCCAAATTCCCTCAAAAGAAGGTTTCCTTTTGACGAGAACCCAGCGGCAGTCTGGAACAATACTCCTAAACTGGATGCCCCTTTGTCTAAGGTGTCTAAGCAGTCGGATCTGGTCTTTGAGGACATGGGTCATCTGAAGGACCTGATTGATAGGAGGACTGACATCATCCTAAAGAGGGCCTGGGATGCTTCCATGGCAGGTCTAAGACCAGCATTGGCTACTTCCTGTGTGGCTAGGAACTTAGAGTTCTGGCTATCCCAGTTAGAGGAACACCTCAAAACAGGTACCCCTAGGGAAGAATTACTGAAAACATTCCCTATGCCCTTTAAAGCAAACAGCTTTATTTCAGACGCAGCTACAGACACGGTTAAGTTCACAGCCAAATCTGCAGCTCTTTCTGTAGCGGTTAGAAGATCTGTGTGGTTAAAAACCTGGGCTGGGGACACAGCATCTAAGACAAGATTATACAGTGTCCCATTTAATGGAGACCTAGTCTTTGGCCCTGAATTAGAGACTGCCTTAGAGAGAACGGCGGATAAAAAGAAATCCTTTCCTTTAAAAAAAAAGGATTTTCAGAGAGTTTTTTTTCGTCCCCCCAAGGATTCAGAAAAAAACGGGGAAGGACTTTAAACCCAAAAAACATTGGGCAGGACAAAAAGGCAGAGGAAAAGGGGGCATACTTTTTAATCGCCCTGGTCCAGCCCCCAAACCACAGTGACGTCAGGGTTCCTGTGGGAGGGAAACTAAAGAACTTTCTCCCCCAGTGGGAAAAAATAACCTTGAACGAATTTGTTCTAAACATCATCCAAGAGGTTATGCACCACCACAGCGCACCACCAGCCAAGTTCCTGGTGACAAAGTTGCCCAGGCATTCAGAGAAAGCCAAAGCCTTGCCTTTATTAATAGGGGACATGGTAGATCAAGAGGTATTGACACCAGTTCCTATTCACGAACAGGGGGAGGGTTTTTACTCTCACATTTTTGTAGTCAAAAAACCCTCAGGGAAGTTCAGACTAATTATGAACCCCTAAACCTCTCCGGTACAAGAAGTTTCGGATGGAGTCAATTTATTCAGTGAAAAATCTTCTGCAGAAAGAAGTATTTATGGCAACCCTGGATTTAAGGGACGCCTATTTATATAATCCAATAAGGGAGGAATGCCAGAAATTCCTCCATATGGCAATCTAGATAGAGGAAAAAAATCTATTATTTCCAGTGCAGAGCTCTGCCCTTTGGACTTTCATCCTCTCCAAGGATCTTCTCAAAGGTTCTTGGGGAAGCACTAGTCCCCTTGAGGCTCCAGTTGGTGTCAGTCATTCCATATCTGGACGACTTACTCCTCACGGCACTTTCAGAGAAACAACTCTGTCGAGACCTGGAGTTGACACAACACAGCCTAAGCAGCTTGGGGTGGATTATCAGATTGGAGAAATCCAAAATGATTCCAACACAGGATATCCTTTATTTAGGTTACAGGCTACTTTCGGTAGAACAAAAGATTGTTTCACCAGAAGAAAAAATCTCCAACATACAGCAAAGGATGTCGTATCTTCAAACCAGTCCCGAATGCACGGTACGGGAGGTCATGTCTGCCTTAGGCCTGTTTGACGGCAACCATTCCAGCAGTGCAATGGGCCAGGTTCCACCAGAGAGACCTTCAAAATTTTCTGTTGGAACAAATGAAACTTGGAAGACTCAAGGCTCTGGTGGTGGAAGGACAAAGAGAACCCAAACAAATGGGTTCTCTGGGTCTTTCCTATCACGTCAATTCTGACCACAGACGCGAGCAGTTGGGGTTGGGGAGCCCATCTCAACACAAGGCAGGTGGACGCCAGAAGAGAGAAGGTTGTTTTCCAATTGGAAAGAGCTAGCAGCAATCTTAAGGGCTCTACTAGCTTTTCAGGAAAAACTGCAGGGTCACCATCTTCAAGTCCGTTCAGACAACGTGACGACAGTAGCCTATGTGAACAAGCAGGGAGGAACCAAGAGTCCTCGCTTAATGTTGGTAGCAAAACAACTATTTCAATGGGCAGAGAGGCATATCTGCAATTCATCTAAAGGGCGAGCAGAACAACACTGCAGATTTCTTGAGTCGACATCTAGTGTCAAATCAAGAGTGGTCTCTAAACACGGAGGCCTTCAATCTCATAACAGACCAATGGGGGGTGCCAGAGATAGACTTGTTTGCGACAAAAGTGAATACCAAGGTTCCCAATTTCTGCTCTCTCTTCCCAGGAGATCAGCCTTGGGGGGTGGATGCATTACAAACACCCTGGACGTTGAAGCTAGCTTATGCGTTTCTACCACTTCATCTTATTCCAAGAGTTTTGTCCAAGTTTCTAGGGGAAGAAACATGTCTAATTAACGTAGCACCTTTCTGGCCCAAGAGACCTTGGTTCACAACACTTCTAAGGCTTACAGATCAGCCACCATTGACATTCCCATACAGACAGGACCTCCTGTCACAAGGACCCTTTTGCACCCGCATCTACCCATGCTGAAGCTCTCAGCATGGTTACTGAAGAAGAAATTCTGATTCAAACCCTGCTCCAAAGTAGGAAACCAGTTACTCGGTCCATCTATGGAAAAACCTGGAAAAAATTAAATTCTTGGTTGGCGGAGCAGGGGGAATCCAATAAGAGTATTGAGAACGTCTAACAGTTCCTACAAGACGATCGACTTATTTCTAGGTTTTGTAGGGAAATTTCCAGAAAGAAACCAATTAGAACAAAAATAACACCAACCTGGAACCTGTCAGTCGTCTTAAAAGCCTTTTTGAGTACTCAATTTGAGCCCATATCAGAAGCCTCTCTAAGGCCGCGTACACACGACCGGTTTCCACAAACCGGTCGTGTGTACACTTTTCGCCGAGAAACCCGCCGAGGAATGTTCTCTATTTCCTCGATGGGCAATGGGAAAATTTGGCTCGACAAGTTTTTTGACTGCCGAACTAGGAACTCGACGGGGAAAACGATGTTTCGCCCGACGAGTTTCTCGGTCGTGTGTAGGCCGCCTAAGACTGCTCACCCTGAAAACGGTGCTCCTGGTAGCAATTACAACGGCTCACAGAGTTAGCGAAATACAAGCGCTATCAGAGAGCCGTTTTTGCACATTTTTGAGGACAGAATCATCTTGAAGACAGACCCTGGGTTCCTGCCAAAGATATCTTCAGGTTTTCATAGGTCCCAAGATATTATTTTACCTTCCTTTTGTCAGAACGCCTCTAATGAAAAAGAGGGGCAGTTCCATCTCCTAGATGTGAGACGGTGTGTCCTAGAATATTTAGAGACAACAAAATCCTTTAGACTTTCAGACTCCTTATTTGTTATTTTTTCTGGTCAGTGCTGAGGACAGAAAGCTTCCAAAACCACAATAGCTAGATGGATTAGGTTAGCTATATGGGAAAAGCACCTAATCACCGAAGTGAAAAGAATGGCGGACTTTGAGGCAGTGCGAAAGTACGTTAAATAATATACTTTAATATAGAACTAAAACATACAATTTTACAATATATAGAAAAAAAGAATATTGAGCATAGGATATAACCATATAGATTATAGATTACAGATTCATAGATATTGAAACAAATCCTTTGAAGTCGCCTACGCGTTTCGCCGTTGGGCTTCTTCAGGAAGAGACAAATAGGATTTTTTGGGGAGAATACAGATATTGTTGTATAATCTGAAACAATATATATGACATTAGTACAATATTGGGATTGTATTTCTAATTGAAACACAAATGAGCAAAGAGAACATAATGCAAAATTGAAAAATAAAAGTCATGAGAGAAAATAGTTACATGTATACATATATAAATACAGTGTAGCTACATCACTTATTGCATCACAGTGATTGTATTTATCCACAAGGTTTCGGACATCGATAGAGTGCCAAAATATTCAAGTATGAACAGAGTCACATAATATGACGTAGTAGAAGGATCTGATATGAAAATAAAATGTATTCTTCAATGTGTATTATTGTTGACAAGGTTGTATGAGGTTCCTCCAAATAGAAGCGGAACAAAGAATGAAAGAAGCAGAGCCATCTAAATTTTTTTAGGGAAACTGCACATAGTAAGGTAAAGTGAAGAGTATGTGGATTAGGTTAGCTATTCTTGAAAGCCATAAAACTATGGGTAAGGTTTTTCTGGGGCAAGGGCACTTGCTACAACCTGGGCGGAAAGATCTGGCGCCGCCCCGGAACAGATCTGTAAGGCGCCCACGTGGTCAAGTTTTGCCACCTTTACAAAATATTACAGACTGGACTTATTGTCCAGCCAGGATCAGGCTTTTGGGAGGAAGGTCCTCCAAGCTGGGGTCCCACCCTAAATCTGGTGAGTTCTTGGGGATCCTCTCAGTGGCTGTCCTGGAAGACGACTAGGGAAAAGTTAGTACTCACCGGTAACTCCTTTTCCGGTAGTCTTCCAGGACAGCACAATCCCACCCTCTTTTTAAAATAAATACATTTGTGTGATGCATTTACATGTTAACCTGTTGTGGTTATATCTTGCAGTTCCATCCTTCGGTTCTTGGGGTAAGACTGGCCAGGGACTGGAGGGACCGCCTTTTTAAAGTAATGGCAATGTGTTTCCTGTCTCGATGGGAGGGACTCCATCTCTCAGGGGCTGTCCTGGAAGACTACCGGAAAAGGAGTTACCGGTGAGTACTAACTCCAATTTTCCCTTTCAATTCGGCCCGCAACACTTACTCAAACACATGCCACTACACTTCCCCACATCACCCCCTCCCCCTAATAAACTCCTGCTCAAATCCCCTCTATTTACATTTCTAAATGTCGTACGCCAGGTCTATAGAGGCGCACCATGCTCCCTCTCCTGGGCGCACTAGGCATTTTAGAAAAGAAATATACTGCACTGCCGGCGTATTTCTTTAGTAAATGTCAAAACGGCTGATACTCCTGCCTGTGCGCCATGAATCATGGTGCACAGGCTTGGTAAATCAGCCACTGTAACGGTCACCACCGTTTACGACCTTCCATCCACCCACGACAAGCTTATCTGACACACTGCGACAATCCTGCATACACGATCCATTCCATTCCCCATAATAACCGAGACACAAGCCCTGGTACTCTCTGGTTTCAAAATGAATGAACACTTTATTGGTTTCTTCTCAGCTTTTTATACAGTACAAGATGTTACAGCCAATCACAGGACAATGCAATCTCCACCCCCCTATTCACATTGAGGCTAATTATCTAGCAGATACTGACAGATCTGTCACATTCCAAACTATTACACAATGCCTTGACCTCAATCCACATTATCTAGACAGACGTACTGTCTCTGACACCTGGGTATGAATACATTCCTAAAAACATAATTGACATGCTAATTCTGTACATCTGAATGGAGACTTTAACACATTGTTTTAAACACAATGAATGAATGAATGAATGAATGAATGAATGAATGAATGAATGAACTTATATAGCGCGGCACATACGAACTTAATCGCCTCTTGGCGCTTGTTGTTCCGGTCTCCTTTGGTATCAAAAGAGATGAGTCTTGATCTTTCTCCTGAAAGCTAGGTGGTTCTCCTCCAACCGAATGCTGGTTGGTAAAGCGTTCCATAGTCTGGGACCTTGGACCGCAAATCTTCTATCTCCTTTGGCCCTGTAGTTGGCTTTCGGTATCTGGAGCAGATTTTGATTGGTGGATCGCAGAACGCGATTGGGATTGTGAGCTTTTATTTTTTCGCATAGATAATGGGGGGCATTCCCATGGACACATCTATGCGTTAGACAGAGTGCTTTAAAAGTGATTCTGTCTTTTACTGGTAACCAGTGAAGGGATCTCAGTGAAGGCGAGATTGATTCCCAAGGTTTTTTCCCAGTCACAAGTCTAGCGGCCGTGTTTTGAACGACTTGAAGATGAGCGATTTGGTACTTGGGGAGTCCAAGGTAAAGGGCATTGGCATAGTCCAGTCTGGAGTTTACAATTGTTCCCACCACGACCGCTATGTCTTCTTTGGGGATGAAGGGAGTAAGTCTGCGTAGTAGGCGCAGCAGATGGTGAGATCCGCTGACTACTGACCCTATTTGTGCGTCCATTGTCATGTAGGAGTCGAAGATGACCCCAAGACTTTTGACTTTGGCGCTAGGGGAGATGATTTTGCCCAGAATGGGCGGGGGGGGTCCATGTTGTAGCAGGTTGATTCTTACGTTTGGCGTGAAACAGGAGAAGTTCTGTTTTCGCTCCGTTGAGTTTGAGATAACTCTTTGTCATCCAGTCCTCTATCAAAGAGAGGCATGTCTCTAGATTGAGGTGATGATCCTTTTTATTGCAAATGCGGAAATATAGTTGCGTGTCGTCTGCATATGAGTGATAGAGCAGTTTTTGGCTGCTGATGATATCAAAAAGAGGACGGAGATAGATGTTGAATAACACCGGCGACAGGGGGGATCCTTGGGGGACTCCGCACGATACTGTGCGTTTCTCAGAAGTGAAAGGTCCTAACTTCACTATTTGAGATCGGTTTTCCAAAAAAGAGGAGAACCAAGATAAATCGCCTTCTACGACTTTGGCTACTTCCGCTAGCCTTGTCAGTAGAAGCTTATGGTCAACTGTGTCGAAGGCTGCGCTTAGGTCCAACAGAACCAGGAGACAAGATTCTCCTTCATCTGCGGCCTCGAGAACGTCGTCCCATATCTTGAGCAATGCTGTTTCCGTCCCATGTCCGGGCCGGAATCCTGATTGAAATGGATCCAGTAGGTTGTGGGTATCTAGATGCTGTTGCAGCTGTTGCACCACTGCTTTCTCCATGACCTTGGAGAGAGCGTTTAAGCCTGTTATGGGACGGCGGTGGTGTGGATCCTTAGGGTCCAGGGTGGGTTTCTTCAATATGGGTCGAATGATGCCCTCCTTCAACTTAGAGGGCACTATGCCCTCCCTGAAAGATTGGTTAATAAGCTGCGTGATGGAAGGCGCCAGAATGTCAGCACACTCCTTCAGCAGTTTAGTAGGGATGATATCATTAGGCGCTGTGCTGTTACGCAAAGCACCGATGGTATTTTTTGTGGCATCAATAGAAATGGGTTCCAGCTTGAACTTACCTGGTTGTGGTGAATTACTGCAGGCGTTGTGTAGATATTTACGGGGGGGACTACGGGGGGAATTGTTTTGCTGAATGCTTTGCCGGATCCCCTCAATTTTATTAATGAAGTAATCCGATAATTCACTGCAAAATTCTTGAGTGTCTGAATTGGGGGCTTCAAGACATCCTGGTTTCAAGGTCTGAGTGACCAACTTGAAAAGTTCGCGGGGGCGGTTGAGGGCGCTGTTGATAGCCTCAGAAAAATATTTTTTCTTGGCTTTGTAGATTTCTTTGTGGTATTTTTTGGTACTTGCTTTGTAGATGGAAAGGTTTTCATCTGAGGAGCGTCTTTTCCAGGCTGCTTCCGCCCTTCTGCGCTCTTGCTTCAGTAACGCCAGCTGGCTGTTGAACCAGCTGGAGTTATTTTTCCGGATGTGGGTTTTGCGTTTCGGCGCTATTAGGTCAGCTGACTGTAATAGGGCTGTATTTATGGCCTCCAGTGTTTCTTCAGCCGTTTGATGCGGCTGAATTGGTTTTATTTTTTCCCTTAACGTGGCTTTGAAGAGTTCCGAGTGGAGCTTCTTCTGACATCTAGTCCAGTGTGTTGTTACTGGATTTGATGTTTTTGTTAAGGGGGGGAAATCGGAAATAATGAATTTAATTGCATGGTGATCTGTCCATGGCAACGGTTCATTTTCCAAGATTTTTATTTCCAGATCTTAAAATAAGATCGAGCGTGTGACCTGAGGCATGTGTGGGCCCACATACTAGTTGTTGTAGCCCTAATCCTTCCAGGTGGTCTATGCAGGCGTCGGCAATGGGGTCTTGCGGGGAGTTGGCCCAGAGGTTGAAATCTCCGAGCAGCAAAAGGTGTTTGCTGTTAAGGGTATAGGTGGAGATAAAGTCCGTCAAAGATGGGAGCAGCTGCGATTTTGGGCCGGGTGGTCTATAGCAGAGTAAAATCCGGACGGTCTCCTGGGAGTTTACTTGCAGTTGTAGAGTAAGGGTTTCCATGAATGGAAGAGGGTTTTGAAGGACTGGTTTAGTGATCGCAAGATGAGTCTTATGGATCACCGCCAGTCCTCCGCCTCTTTGCCCTATTCTGTTTTCCGTTATAATACGATAGTTTTCTGGCACCAATTCACCTAGAATGGTGTTACAGTCGGCTGTGAGCCAGCTCTCTGTAATAAAGAGACAGTCTAAATCGTGTTGTAGGATGAAATCGTGGATTTCAAGTCGGTGTTTTACTGCCGATCTTGTGTTGATCAGAGCACATGATATGTGCTTAGGCTGGGGTTGGGGCAAACGGCTGAGATTTTTGATAGTCGATCGCCGATCGATTCTCAGAAGTCGCTCATTTCGCAGGGCTTTTTTGGTGATGGCTGGTAGTATTGCGGCGAATCGCCTCAGGTCCCAAATAGTCTCTGCCGAGTATTGCAGTTTAACCATGGTTGCCAAACACCGGGGGGGGCGGTGGAAGGATGATCAAGGATTAACTGAATCCTCTATCCTGGGTTGGTCCAGAGGAAGGCAAAAAAACCCTACCCGTGCTAAGCCAATATGCACGGCAGGGAAAAAAATTCCTTCCTGACCCCTAAAGAGGCGATCGGATAAACCCTGGATCAAGAAGTACTGGTGTTTAAGAATGGGGAGAGTGTGGCTGGGTGTAGCAAAATGGCTGCTGATCAGGTAGCAGGATCCAGGCTGGTGGAACTCCCAGCCAGGGTAGATCGGTGCTACAGAGGGGGGCCTGGATCGATGGTCGGGGAGTTGAAGGACCTTTCCAGAGGTATGAGAGGGTTTCTGGGTCGAATTGGTCGTTTTTGTGACAGTTGCAGGGGGTGAGAAGCGGCGCGCCGCTAGGCCGCGTTTGAAGCCGCGGCCTTTCCTAGATCGCGGCTGCCGCGATTGAGCCCAGGCCGGCGCGGAGGTGCGGAAAAACGCCCGAAACTACGGGAATTGCGGGAGGTATGTGGCCAATAGGTGGCTTAAAAGGGGATGGTAGAGGTGGTAATGTGGGGGTATAGGAAGGGAGGTCTGGAGAGGGGGAGAGCCGAGATTTTGGGTCAGCTGCAATGGCTAGTCCTGAGAAGGACAGTCGCCTGCATTCACAGTGTAATTGGCTTACCTGCTGGTTCCCCTGGATCAGGGGTAAAGGAGGACGCCGGGGGGAGCCAGGTGGATGGAGCTGGGGCTGGAGCAGGAGCGGGGAGCTGGTAAAATCCCTACCTGTCCAGGAGATATGGGCCACACGTCCTAGTCCTAGGAGCGTGCGCCTGTAGCTGCTATCTCCTGGTTCTAGCCCTAGGAGAGAGAGAGAGCTGACACGTCCAGCAGTAGACACCTGAACGTGAGAACAGCACAGATAGGGGAGAGAGCACGTCTTGCTGCAAGCAGAGTCTGTCCTCATCTGATCAGTTCCTGATCAATGAATCACACAATCAAAAGGTTTTTCAGGCCCGATGCAATTAACACCTTTCCACAGAATGTGTCCACACATTGAAGAGCCAACCTCACTTAACATTTCAATAGCCGGAGCTAAGCATTGAATAAGCTTGTAATGTCCCTCTCCTGTGTAACAGATGTCAAGTAAGAACACCATTGTACCATAGACAATGTATTGTCTAGGAGTAGATGCAATTAACACCTTTCAAAAGCATGTGTGCCCATATTGAATAGCCAACAGCTTGTAATATCTCAAGACATCCTGCAAACATGATTTATTATTATTAATGTCCCATCTTCTGCAATACATGATATAATTTCTTTGTCACCCTATGGCCCTAGTGGACATAAGGTGACCCTAGACATAGGAGAATCTCAGTCTGTCACGGGTCATTCCGTTACAGCCACTATATGTACTCTCAAAGTACCTGAGCTATATTGCCTCTCATATGCAATGAATACTTGTTACTACAAATACTATATGTACTCTCAAAGTACCTGAGCTACACTATCTCTCGTATGCAACTAATACTTGTTACTACAAATACAATTTACTAGGTGCTTGACAGAAGTATAAAATACTTATAGGCCTTGTCCTAATTGTTGAACATGTTCGCTCTAACTTTTCTATGCTAGGGGTTGATGCTATTTCATAGCATCTCCCCTAGTATCCTAAATACATCTCTAAGGTTGATATGATGTAGAGAACCCTCAAACTCCTGTTGCTAGGAGTGACGCCTGGGGTCCCTTATTGATAATGACCTGCATGTAGTGGTGTATTGGGATATTGACCTTAAACTAATTTAAAACGCTAAGCCTTGGTCGCATGTTGTAATGCGTCCATGCTTAGTAGCGCAACGCCTTTCTTTATGTGAGACAGAGATGATGTATAGATCCCCTAAACTCCTGATGTGAGAAGTCACGCCTGGGGTCTAATACTGAGTTGTCGCATAGAGAATCGCATTGAATTCCTTGCTAACCGCAGTTGTGGTTCACTCCATTCACCAGTGCTGTTACAATGCCTAATGTACCACCAGCCACAGAATACAAGGTTGTTTGCTGTCAGGTGAACGCCTGTGGCCGTGGGTTCGCCGACATTTGCGAAAGTTCGCGGTTAACGTTCGCAAACCGTCCCGTCAGATATTCGTTCATCACAAATACCGAACTCTGCAAACTTTCAGATTCGCTTGTCTGCAGCCTTTCCTGACCTCTGGCCTGTTTTCTGGTTCTACTTTGAGATATGTCTATGTCTGCCCTAGTGTGGTCCACAGAGCTGCTGCCTAGTCTGGTCCACTGTTTATTTGGTGCAATCCTGATACATGGGGGCTGATTTACTAATGAATCTGCGCTGCGCCGGTACATGCCTTAATAGGTGCGCTGGATGAAGCCCTAATTAGGCGCATGAACCGGCGGCAGCAGCAGCGCGATGTGATTGATAACTAAAGCCGCCGCCGAACTCCCTGTATAAGTCTATGGGGGAAATCTTAATAGTGAATTTTAAAGGCTAATCTGCAAGTTTTGTCCTAAAAAGTGTTTGGGGACCTCAGTCCTGCCCCAGGGGACATGTACCAATGCTTTTTTTATTTTTTAAAACGGCCGTTTTTTCGGGAGCAGTGATTTTAATAATGCTAAAAGTGCAATAATAAAAGTGTAATTTTCCTTTAAATTTCGTACTATGGGGGGCTCTAATGTCAGCATGTGAAAAAGCGCATGTTTCCCGTGGTTAGAACTGTCTCTGCACAAAATGTCATTTTTCAAAGGAAAAAAGCCATTTAAAACTGACTCGCGGCTATAATGAATTGTCGGCTCCCGGCAATTGCAGGAGAATTCATTCATTAAAAAAAGGAAAAAAAAAGCGTGGGGGTCCCCCCAAATTCAATAACCAGACCCTTTAGGTCTGGTATGGATATTAAGGGGAACCCCGCCGTCAATTTAAAAAAAAAATGACGTGGGGTTCCCCCCAAATATCCATAACCAGACCCTTCGGGTCTGGTGTGGAATTTAAGGGGAACTCCACTCCAAATTTAAAAAAAAATGGCGTGGAGTCCCCCCTAAAATCCACACCAGACCCCTTATCCGAGCACGTTGACCTGGCCGGCCGCAGAAAAGAGGGGGGGACAGAGCGCGGCCCCCCCCCTCTCCTGAACCGCACCAGGCCACATGCCCTCAACATTGGGAGGGTGTTTTGGGGTGCCCCCCAAAACACCTTGTCCCCATGTTGATGAGGACAAGGGTCTCTTCCCCACAACCCTTGCCCGGTGGTTGTGGGGGTCTGCGGGCAGGAGGCTTATCGAAATCTGGAAGACCCCTTTAACAAAGGGGCCCCCCAGATCCCGGCCCCCCCCTGTGTGAAATGGTAATGGGGTACCTTGTACCTCTACCATTTCACGAGTAAAAAAAATGTAAAGGGTTAAAAAAGACAAGAGCCGGTTTTGGACAAGTCCTTTATTATCTTCTTTCTTCTTTCCTTCGGGTTTCTTCTTCCTCCTCCTTCTTCTTCCTCTGCTTCTGTCTTGGGTCTTCTATTCCCGCATCTTGCCCGGCGTGTTCTTCCATCTTCTGTTCCTCCCGCTGTCCTTCTCGTCCGCATCTTCTTCTCCTTCTTGTTCTTCTTCGCCGGAGCGGCCGCTTCCAATTGAAATCCCCGCTGTCTGCCGGACCACGCCCCCCCCTCTGACGCCTCGGGCAAGCTCTTAGGAGTGTGCTGCAAGTGCGTCCGAGGGGGGCGTGGTCACAAGTGAGAGGGCGGGCAATTCAATTTGAAGCTCGTGCGCGGCTTTTTCTTTGCCAGAGTCGCCGCTTCCAATTGAATTGCCCGCTTTCTGGAACATGTGACCACGCCCCCCTCTGACGCACTGGCACCACACGGGGACTTTCCTAAGAGCTTGCCCGTGGCGTCAGAGGGGGGGCGTGGTCCGGCAGACAGCGGGGATTTCAATTGGAAGCGGCCGCTCCGGCGAAGAAGAAGAAGGAGAAGATGCGGACGAGAAGGACAGCGGAAGAAGATGGAAGAACACGCCGGGCAAGATGCGGGAATAGAAGACCCAAGACAGAAGCAGAGGAAGAAGAAGGAGGAGGAAGAAGAAACCCGAAGGAAAGAAGAAAGAAGATAATAAAGGACTTGTCAAAAACCGGCTCTTGTCTTTTTTTACACTGACACTTTTTTTTTTCTCGTGAAATGGTAGAGGTACAAGGTACCCCATTACCATTTCACACAGGGGGGGGGCGGGATCTGGGGGGCCCCTTTGTAAAAGGGGTCTTCCAGATTTCGATAAGCCTCCTGCCCGCAGACCCCCACAACCACCGGGCAAGGGTTGTGGGGAAGAGACCCTTGTCCTCATCAACATGGGGACAAGGTGTTTTGGGGGGCACCCCAAAACACCCTCCCAATGTTGAGGGCATGTGGCCTGGTGCGGTTCAGGAGAGGGGGGGGCCGCGCTCTGTCCCCCCCTCTTTTCTGCGGCCGGCCAGGTCAACGTGCTCGGATAAGGGGTCTGGTGTGGATTTTAGGGGGGACTCCACGCCATTTTTTTTTTAATTTGGAGTGGAGTTCCCCTTAAATTCCACACCAGACCCGAAGGGTCTGGTTATGGATATTTGGGGGAACCCCCACGTCATTTTTTTGGAAAATTGATGGCGGGGTTCCGCTTAATATCCATATCAGACCTGAAGGGTCTGGTTATTGAATTTGGGGGGACCCCCACGTCATTTGAATAATTTTTTTTAAATTCGTACCATGGGGGGGGGGGGGGGATGTCAGCAGGTGAAAAAGCGCACTTTTCCTGCGGTTAGAAATATGTCTTTGCACAAAATGACATTCTGAACAAAAAAAAAAAAAAAAAAAAAAAGCCATTTAAAACTGACTCGCGGCAATAATGAATTGTCGGCTCCCGGCAATTGCAGGAGAATTCATTCATTAAAAAAACGAAAAAATAAAGCGTGGGGGTCCCCCCAAATTCAATAACCAGACCCTTTAGGTCTGGTATGGATATTAAGGGGAACCCCGCCATCAATTTAAAAAAAAAATGACGTGGGGTTCCCCCCAAATATCCATAACCAGACCCTTCGGGTCTGGTGTGGAATTTAAGGGGAACTCCACCCCAAATTAAAAAAAAAATGGCGTGGAGTCCCCCCTAAAATCCACACCAGACCCCTTATCCGAGCACGTTGACCTGGCCGGCCGCAGAAAAGAGGGGGGGACAGAGCGCGGCCCCCCCCCTCTCCTGAACCGCACCAGGCCACATGCCCTCAACATTGGGAGGGTGTTTTGGGGTGCCCCCCAAAACACCTTGTCCCCATGTTGATGAGGACAAGGGTCTCTTCCCCACAACCCTTGCCCGGTGGTTGTGGGGGTCTGCGGGCAGGAGGCTTATCGAAATCTGGAAGACCCCTTTAACAAAGGGGCCCCCCAGATCCCGGCCCCCCCCCCTGTGTGAAATGGTAATGGGGTACACTGTACCTCTACCATTTCACGAGAAAAAAAAAGTGTCAGTGTAAAAAAAGACAAGAGCCGGTTTTTGACAAGTCCTTTATTATCTTCTTTCTTCTTTCCTTCGGGTTTCTTCTTCCTCCTTCTTCTTCTTCCTCTGCTTCTGTCTTGGGTCTTCTATTCCCGCATCTTGCCCGGCGTGTTCTTCCATCTTCTTCCGCTGTCCTTCTCGTCCGCATCTTCTTCTCCTTCTTCTTCTTCGCCGGAGCGGCCGCTTCCAATTGAAATCCCCGCTGTCTGCCGGACCACGCCCCCCCCTCTGACGCCACGGGCAAGCTCTTAGGAAAGTCCCCGTGTGGTGCCTGTGCGTCAGAGGGGGGCGTGGTCACATGTTCCAGAAAGCGGGCAATTCAATTGGAAGCGGCGACTCTGGCAAAGAAAAAGCCGCGCACAAGCTTCAAATTGAATTGCCCGCCCTCTGACATGTGACCACGCCCCCCTCTGACGCACTTGCAGCACACTCCTAAGAGCTTGCCCGTGGCGTCAGAGGGGGGGGCGTGGTCCGGCAGACAGCGGGGATTTCAATTGGAAGCGGCGCCTCCGGCGAAGAAGAAGAAGGAGAAGAAGATGCGGACGAGAAGGACAGCGGAAGAAGATGGAAGAACACGCCGGGCAAGATGCGGGAATAGAAGACCCAAGACAGAAGCAGAGGAAGAAGAAGGAGGAGGAAGAAGAAACCCGAAGGAAAGAAGAAAGAAGATAATAAAGGACTTGTCAAAAACCGGCTCTTGTCTTTTTTTACACTGACACTTTTTTTTTCTCGTGAAATGGTAGAGGTACAAGGTACCCCATTACCATTTCACACAGGGGGGGGGCCGGGATCTGGGGGGCCCCTTTGTTAAAGGGGTCTTCCAGATTTCGATAAGCCTCCTGCCCGCAGACCCCCACAACCACCGGGCAAGGGTTGTGGGGAAGAGACCCTTGTCCTCATCAACATGGGGACAAGGTGTTTTGGGGGGCACCCCAAAACACCCTCCCAATGTTGAGGGCATGTGGCCTGGTGCGGTTCAGGAGAGGGGGGGGGCCGCGCTCTGTCCCCCCCTCTTTTCTGCGGCCGGCCAGGTCAACGTGCTCGGATAAGGGGTCTGGTGTGGATTTTAGGGGGGACTCCACGCCATTTTTTTTTTAAATTTGGAGTGGAGTTCCCCTTAAATTCCACACCAGACCCGAAGGGTCTGGTTATGGATATTTGGGGGGAACCCCACGTCATTTTTTTTAAAAATTGATGGCGGGGTTCCCCTTAATATCCATACCAGACCTAAAGGGTCTGGTTATTGAATTTGGGGGGACCCCCACGCTTTTTTTTTGGTGTTTTTAATGAATGAATTCTCCTGCAATTTCCAAGAGCTGACAATTCATTATAGCCGCGAGTCAGTTTTAAATGGCTTTTTTCCTTCAGAATGTCATTTTTCACATGCTGACATTACACCCAGGGCCGCCATCAGGGGGGTACAGGCAGTACACCTGCAGGGCCGCCATTAGGGGGGTACAGGCATTACACCGCCCGGGGGTCCCCAGGGGCCCCCAGGGGCCCGGATGGGAACCACCCTAAAACAAAAAAAACAATTTTTTTTTTTTTTTTTTGTTTAAGGGCTCCGAAGGTCCCCAGGGGCCCGGAGGCCACTAAGGGCCCCAGATGGCAAGCCCTTTTTTTAAATAAAATATATACATTTAAAAAAATATATATATTTTTTTAATATATTTCTTTTTTTTTTTTTAAGGAAAGGGCCCAGAGGTCCCCAGGGCCCTGGAAGGCAACCCCCTTGTTTTTTTACTTTTTTTCGATAAATGTTATATTTAAAAAATATATATATATGTATTTTCTCTCTTTTTTATTTTTATTTGATAAAGAGCACAGAGGTCCCCAGGGCCCCGGATGGCTACCCCCCTTTTTTATATATATTTTTCGTTATTTCTTATTTCTGTCAAAATTTTTGTAAAGGGCCCCCCCGCTCCTCAATTTGTGGCACCACCCCCCCCCCCCGCTTCTCAATTTCATGCGGCAGCACCCCCCCCCCGGTTCTCTGCTCCAGGGGGCCCATGCCTGAAGCTGTGTAAGGGGCCCCAAAATTCATGATGGCGGCCCTGTACACCTGTAAGGGGCCCGGGGGTCCGGAGGTGCCCAGATGCCTGGAGGCCCCCCAGCGCCCCAGATGGTAACCCCCCTCTTTTTTTTTTTGTATATATATTTGTTAGTTGGTTTTTGTAGGATTTTTTATTAAAGGGCCAATTTTTGGAATTTAATATTTTTTAGCAGTCTGGAGGTCCCCAGGGCCCCGGGTGGCAACCCCCCAAATTTTTTGTTATTAAAGGGCCAATGTTTTGGTTTAGGGGTCTGGAGGTCCCCAGTGGCCTGGTCCCCAGTGGCCCGGAGATCCCCAGGGCTCCAGATGACAACCCCCCACCTTTACAAAAAAATCAAAAAAAAAAACATATGATATATTTTTTGGTTATTTTTTAAACATATATATATATATAATATAATTTTGAAAGCTCCCAGAGGGCCCCTTTTTGCTTCTAAAAATGTTATAAACATTTTCCCCAGGTTTGTTACTTTTTACTTTAATTTCTTTTTTAAAGTGTATTTTGTGCGTGAAGTCGAGAGAGAGGAGCTGGACTTGCAATCGCCATCCTTCTCCATGCCCCCTCACACCCATCATGCCACGAGAGAGGATGCTGCAAGACTCCTGCACACACAAAATCGCCATCCTTCTCCATGCCCCCGGTGGCAATGGTGGGTGTGAGGGGGGCATGGAGAAGGATGGCGATTGCTCCACTCCCCCACCTGCTACACTTGGGAGCCCGATGGGACAGAGGGACTCCCCCTATGAAGGAGTGTAGCCCACCCAGCCAGCCCTGTAGGTCCTTTGCCTCCCTTTATTTTAGGAGACCTCATGGCCAAAGTGTGTGCAAGTGTGGTGTTTTTTTTTTGGGGGGGGGGGGTGGGCATACTAAGCACAGGCGTACCTTGCATAGCACACCCAACGGGAGCCGGGCTGACACCACCAAACTCAATTCACATGTAGCCGAGACCGGGATCCGAACCCTTGGCTGCAGAGGTGAACGGTTTGTCAGCGCAGTGCCATTCACGTTGAGCCACCGCAGCTCCCACCCCATGTTATTTTTTTTTTAGATTTTTGGTAGTTATTTTTTATTAAAGGGCCCAGAGCTCCCAAGGCAACCCCCTTTTTTATTATTTTATATATGTAGATATTGTAATTTATTTTTCATTAAAGAGCCCAGAAGTTTCTTTTTATTAAAGGGCCCAGTGGTCCCCAGGGCCCCCGGATGGCTACCACCCTTTTTAATATATATTTTTCTATATGTATTTTTTAGTAAAGGAACCCCCCGCTTATCAAATTGCGGCAGCCCCCCCCCCTTCTTAATATCAGGCGGCACCCCCCCCCCTATTCTCTGCTCCAGGGGGCCCATGCCTGAAGCTGTGTAAGGGGCCCCATAATTCCTGATGGCGCCCCTAATTGCCTCCCCCCCCCCCATGGTACGAAATTTCAAGGAATTTTTCACTTTTATTGGTGCACTTTAACCACTTCCATACCGCGCCTATTCTGGCACTTCTCTCCTTCATGTAACAATTATATTTTCTTCCTTGAAACTTACTCAGGACCCCCAAACATTATATATATTTTATTAACAAACACCCTAGGGAATAAAGTGGCGGCCATTTTTTCGGACACATTTCCAACAGTATTTGTGCCAAAAATTTTCAAACGTTTTTTTTTTTTTTTGGCTTTCAAAAAAAAAAACCTGTTTCATGAATGACAAAATAAGAAAGCAGTAAAGCTAGGCCAATTTTTAGGGATAAGGTAAAAGATGATGTTACACCGAGTAAATAGATACCTAACTTGTCACGCTTTCATATTGCGCACACTCATGGAATGGCGCTAAACTTCGTTATTAAAAATCTCCATAGGCAACGCTTGACTTTTTTTCTCAGGTTACCACTTTTGAGTTACAGAGGAGGTCTAGTGCTAACATTATTGCTCTCGCTCTAACGCACGCTATGATACCTCACATGTGGGGTTTGAAGGATGTTTACATATGTGGGTGGGACTTGCATGCGTGTTCGCTTCTGAGTGCGAGCTACTAGGGACAGGAGCATTTAAATTCCTTTGTTATTTTATTTTTTTACTTAATATTTTAATTTTTGCACTTGTTTGTCCCTTTGTTTGTATTATTTTTCACTTTTCTTCCTATTACAAGGAATGTAAACATCCCTTGTAATAGGACTAGTGTGTGACAGGTCCTCTTTATAGAGAAAGGCGGGGTCAATTAGACCCCACATCTGTCCTCCAGGCTGGAAAGCATGGAATTGGTAAAAAAAAAAACATCTCATGCTTTCAGCTGCAATCATGTTCGTTCAGCACAGTAGCGTAGTGTGTAGCATGTTCACCTAGCAGCAAAAGGGTTGCTGGTTCGAATCCCGCCCGTGACACTATCTGCCTGGAGTTTGCATGTTCTCCCTGTGCGGGTTTCCTCCCACAATCTAAAAACATGCTGTAAATTGGATCCTGTCTAAATAAGCCCTAATATGCAGTAGGAGATTTAGGTTTTGTGCTGCCCTAGGCCTGACCAAATTTTGGCACCCCCCTAATAGAAAAATGACCCACCCTTCCTGTCAAGGCCACACCCTGTTTTTTTTATGACCCACCCAGGAATTTTCAGGGGACACACACAAGTTCTGTGGGGGGGGACTGGGGGGGGGCCTTAATTTGCCTAGTTTTTCGATCACTTCCTGTTTGGCTATGGGGCAGGAAGTGAAGGCCAATCTCCCCAAACGGACAGGGATAATACAAAATAAACTGACAGAGCTTCTAACCCCCCCCCCCCCCAACTCTATCCAAAATGAAAGAAATCCAAAAAATAAAAGTGATGATTATTGTTCCAGTTTAACCCCAAATTTCAGATCATTTTATTGAGAGGCTTAAGAAAATATAACCATGCCAATAGGCCAGGATCCAGCGTTGCTAATATGTATGAATGTGTGTTAGGGACCCCCACAAACACCACCCAATGTTAAATCAACTATTTTCTTGTTTGTTTTGGGGATGCCTGCACCCCTGATAGGGTAAAGACACCTCACAAATGTTGTCACTTTCTACTTAATTCATTCACTTCCTGCCACACAGCCAAACAGGAAGTGAGGGAAACACCTGAGTAATGTTTTGTTGGGGACACACAGATCAATATAAATAGTTTCCCATTTTGGAAATGGCATTTTGCTGTGTACACCCCAAATTAGTAGGAATCTTGGACTTTGGGGTCCATTTACTAAAGGCAAATCCACTTTGCACTACAAGTGGACAAGCAAGGAAGAAAACTCAAAACTTGGCGGGATTGGAAGTAAAAACCATCAGTGCTTCCCTTCTGATTTTCATTGCCTACGCTTCTACTGCAGAGCGGCTTTGCCTTTACTAAACCCCAAAGTAACTAATCATTTGGGGTGTACACTGCAGTGCAATTTGCTTAATGGTGACACTAGTTAGATTGACCTGTGCCCCGAAGAAAAGACCATTGGTAGGGTTTTAACCTCACTTCCTGTTCAGCTGTGTGACAGGAAGTGAAGCCAATTTTAGGAAAAGGGACACAAAGCCCAACCTAAAAACACTAGCAGGGGTTCTAACACTCAATTGGCTTCCCTCAAACAACCCACAATTAGAATAGGATTGTCTTGTGCTAGTTTCAAGCACAGCGCTGTAAATCAGCACTTCAAGCCTGTCCAAAAAAAAACACCACCCCCCCCCCCCCCCCTCCAACAGGCCCTGTTTGCAGCTTTTCCTACATCTTGCACATGTGCTTTAAAAAGTCAGTCTGGACATCAGTTCTAGGAAACAATACTTACCGCTTTGTCCTTCCTTTTCTGGTGACTAAACATTTCATGCATACACACCAGGAAAGAGCTTAGAGACAAATCACACTTGATGGTTTAGGCCCAAACTAGTTCAGCTGCAGCGGTTGAAATCCATAGCATGAAAAAAATATCACAAAACAAACTTCAAAATTTGAAAGTAATTTTATTGGTCCACAAAACAAGGAAAGCAAAAAAAAAATTACAAATAAACACACCAAAAATATATAAAAACACCTAAAAACAAAAAAGACCAACGTTTATTTCACAGTCATTGGAAAATAAATCATGCTTTTGAAATAACAGGATAGACCCACAGGATTAAAACATTAGTCATTAACATCTTGAGAAACATTTAGCAAAATTATGTAGCAGAGAAAACATCAAAAAATACAAAACTTGCTCCAAAACATCTCTGTTTCACTCCGCCATTCCTTCCAGCCAGCAAATCTGCCCCCTCTGAGGGGCAGCTGACACGTGCAGTATCCACGCTTTTTATAACATGTGTGCTAATGAACCAATTGGAAACACATGAAGAAATGTCAGCCTCTAGTTTGTGTGCACTTGTAACTGCTTACACCTGTTAAGGATGTCCTTAAATTACTAAGCCAAAAAAAAGAGCTTTCTGAGCATGCTCAGAAAGATGCAAGTCATTTTCAGGATGAAACTTCCAACTTCTTTTTCTAACTGTTCGAGCATGCCCAGTTCACTCGAAATGCAGTACCAGAATCAAATCTGCAATGGCGGATGAAAGCATTAGAGGTGTTAAATTTTTTTTGGGTCCCCATGAAGTGATGCTTTACAAGCTGAACGGGAGGTCTTATAGAATTTTTACGTAACAAACCTAAATAGTAATAATTTAAAAGCCCCTGTCCCTAGTAGCTCGCAGTCAGAAGCGAACAAGCAGCATTTTTATTGTTTCCGGTTACCAGTTTAGATTTACAGATGAGGTCTAGTGCTATAAATATTCCTCTTGCTGTTACGCACGCTATGATACCTCACATGTGTGGTTTGAAGAATGTTTCCATATATGGGGGCGGGCCTTAAATGTGTAAGCCCCGCCCACATATTGAACCCCCGTTCAAACCCCACATGTGAGGTATCATAGCGTACGTTAGAGCGAGAGCAATACTTTTAGCACTAGACCTCCTCTGTAAATCTAAACTGGTAACCTGAAACACATAAAAAAGCGTTGCCTATGGGTATTTTCAAGTACTGAAGTTTGGCGCCATTCCATGAGTGTGTGCAATATTAAAGTGTAACATGTTGGGTATCTATTTACTCGGTGTAACATCATCTTTCACATTATGGCCATAAATTGGGCTAACTTTAGTGTATTCTTAATTTGTAACCACTTGAGCCCCAGAGCATATTACTGGTCACTGACGGGGCCATTTTTTGCATTTCAACACTGCGTCATTTTGACTGACAATTGCGTGGTTGTGCGACGTGGCCCCCAAAAAAATTGGGCGTCCTCATCCCCCCCCCCCCCTAAAAAATTTTTTTTTTTTTTTTGTTGGTGGTATTTGATCACCTCTGCGTTTTTTCTTATTTTTGCTTGACCCAAAAATATAGCGACAATTTGGTAACTAAAAAAACATCTTTTTTACTGTTTGCTATAATAAATCTCCCCCAAAATATATTCAAAAAATGTTTGCCCTCAGTTTAGGCCGATAAGTATTCTTGGACATCTTTTTGGTTGCAAAAAATCACAATAAGCGTTTGATTGGTTTGGGCAAAAGTTCTAAGTAGGGGTTGGTCTTATGGGTTTTTTTGGAATAATTTTTTGTTTTACTAGTAATGGTGGCTATCATTGTTTTTTCTGTCTAATGCGACATTGTGGCGGACACATTTTTGTGAGATTTGGCATTTTTGTAGCGAGCAATGGTATAGAAATGCATTGCTTACTATAAAAATGACACTGGCAGGGAAGGGGTTAACACTAGGGGCGCGGAAGGGGTTGAATATGTTACCTGGGTGTGTTCTAACTGTAAAGGGGGTGGGACTGTGTAGGGGAAATGACAGATCGCTGTTCATACATTGTAGGGACAGACGAGCAGGCATTCCCCCCCCCCCTGACAGGACCGGGATAAAGGGGAACTCCACCCCAAATTACAAAAAAAAACGGCGTGGGGGTCCCCCTTCAGGTGCACAACAGGCTCTTAGATTTGATCTGGAACATAAGGGGTTAAACCCACGCCAAAAAACGGCGTGGGGTTCCCCCTCAGATCCAGACCAAACCCTTCTCCCAGGCACGCAGTCTGGCCGGACAGGAATGGGGGTGGGGACGAGCGAGCGCCCCCCCCCCCTCCTGAGCCGTACCAGACCACATGCCCTCGACATGGGGGAGTGTGTGCTGTGGGGGAGGGGGGCACTGCCCCCCCACCCCAAAGCACTCTTGTCCCCATGTCGATCGGGACAAGAGCCTCTTCCCGACAACCCTGGCCGTTGGTTGTCGGGGTATGCGGGCGGGGGGCTTATCAGAATCTGAGAGCCCCCTATATTAAGGGGGCCCCCAGATTCTGGCCACCCACCCTATGTGAATGAGTATGGGGTACATCGTACCCCTACCCATTCACCGGGTGGAAAAGTGTAAACACCAAAAAAAACACACAGAAAAAAATAATTTATTAGTCAGCTCCGGGGGTCTTCTGCCGGGACCCCCCACCACCAGCCCATTGGGCCCCGGGCTTCGCCGTCTTCTGCCGGGGGGGGACACCCACCGATGATCTCCGCCATGTCCAGCCAGGCCCCCACCCCAAAATAAGCTCTTTCACATTCGGGGGGGGCCGGCCGAAAAAAGCAGAGAACAACGGGGGCGGAGCCCCTCGGTCTTCCAGACGTTTTCTGCCGGGGGGGCTCCAGCCCCGCACCGGTCTTCGCCGCCGCCTTCCGCCGGGGGGGGGACACCCACCGATGCTCTCGGCCATGTTCGGCCAGGCCCCCTACCCCAAATCAAGCTCTTTTACATCCGGGGGGGGGCGGCGGAAATGGCGGAGAACAACGGGGGCGAAACCCCTCCTCGGTCTCAGTGCAGCTCCTCCCACTGGCAGTAGTTCCGGCTCCTCCCACAGAGCTCATTCTGCTTCCTGCTGGAGAGGAGAGAAGACCTGTCTTCCAGAGCTCCTGTGTTCCAGCCTACCAGGACCAGCCTCCAGCCCCCAGCCCCCTGCCCCGGAAGAGGGGTGGGATGGCCTCCCTCAGCCCCGGAGGTGGACCGGCTTCCGGCCTCCGGAGGAGTCAACAGCACCTGCCCTCCAGCCAGACCACCGCCACCACCATCAGCAGGGAGGACCGTCTCTTCCTGGAGACCCAGGAAGGGTCTCTCAGACTGGACAGCCCCTCAGCCAGGTGAGAATGAGGCAAGAACCAGGAGGAGGCGGGATAAAATCAAATCCCTGCTGGTGAGGATATCTCAGGCCTGCGTGGAAAAGATGACTACTCTCGCAGGCCTGAGGGAAAAGAGGGACAGGTGCTCCAGTAATAAAAGATCTGAATTCAAGGGGGCCATCACCACCCTAGGACTAGAAGTAAAAGAAATATGGGAATACCTGGGGGGCTTTTGCCAACGTGGGGCTGGAGAGATGAACTTCCTAGAGGAGCTCCGGAGGACCCTCCAGCAGGCCAACCGGGAAGGGAGCCAGGCAGCGAGGAGGAGCGGGCGGTCTAAGAAGGGGTCCCAACCCCCCAAACAGCCAGGAGAGTCAGGGGAGCCTGGGTGCAGTGGGGGGGGGGCGAGTGCCGGTGGTGCAGGGCCCAGTATGGCCATAAAACCTGGGGAGGGTTCCCGGGAGCCGATCCCTCGGTCCGTGGAAGGGACTGGGGGGTTGGCGAAGTCCGGGGAGTCCAGTGATCCAGGAGGTCGCCGGGCCCAGGTGCCGCCGGCGGTACCCCCCCGCCATCTTCAGGTCAGCATACCCAGGCTCCCCCAGGATGGTCGCACTGCCACAGCTGAAGCCCGCCATGTGTCGGCTTCCATGACCCCTCAGCTTGCAGTGGAGCGGGAGGATCTGGCCATGGAAAGGCCAGGGACTGCTCCTGCGGCTGCTATGTCATCGGGAGAGAGGCAGACACATGGTGGAGGCATTGTGCTGCGGTCATCTGGAGGTAAACAGCTTGTGTGCAGTGTGGCCAAGATGGCGCCGGCTGTTGGGGGTGGAGTAGACCGGGACCCGGAAGTGACCCGCCCAAGAACCGGAAGTGCCCCAGCCGAACCGGAAGTGCCCCAGCCGGAACCGGAAGTGACCAGACCGAAACCGGAAGTGACCAGATACCGAAACCGGAAGTGCCCGTCCCGCGACCGGAAGTGCCCCCCCGCGAGTTTGCGGTGGTCGGTGGGGGCTCAGGGGACCTGGGGGATGAGAGGCCGGGGGTACAGGGGTGCCCAGCCCCGGACGCTGCAGCAGGCACCTCCAGGCACCCCCGGCAGGAGATGGACAGAGACGTTGAGGACGGTAAATTGGACGGTAAGCTGCCACCCCCCCAGGTCCCCATGGACACTGCCACAGGCCCCGAGGGGCTCCCTGCAGCACAGGCGGGGTGGGGGGAAAGTCAGGTGGGACCCCTCCCAGTGGACTGTATAGCATACGATTATATCCGGCAGTTGGAGGGGTCCCAGGGGGGCTCCCCCCCAGTACAGGTGGAGTCCCAAGGGGCTGGTGTGGTCGCGGAGGGGTCTGGGTGGGGGAGTTTGGTGGGGGTGGTACCCCCCTCTGCTGTGGTCCCGGGGGGGGGGGAGCCTGTAGTCAGGCCAAAGGTGGTGGGTCAGGGTGGTCAGGGTATATCAGCGGGGGTGGGTGCAACACCACCGGCAGGGATGGGGGCCCCCCGTCCCCCCCCCACTTCTGGGGGTGCTGAGGGGGGTGCCCCACTTCCGGAGAACATCTTTCGGGGGTCTCCGGAGGCCAACTTATTGTCTGCCCTAAAGGGGGGTCGCTCTTTCGCCCAGGTGTTGGGCTCTCGTGCCCCTCTGGACCACCTGTACAGCCGGTTTGGCGCCCCAGAATTTCCGCGCCCCCCCTGCTGACCAGGAGAGGACGCAGGGGTCGGCGTGGACGAGGGGTACAGGTGGTCCAGAGAGGAGGCGTAGGAATGTTGTCCAGCTTCGGTACGAGGGTCCGGACCCCTGCCCCGCTCGAGGTGAGGTGGTGGGCCTGGTACTCTCCTTGGGTTTTGGGGTGGATGACCTTTTTGCTGTCATCCATCCCACCAACACACGGGAGTTTGATATAAGTTTTGTCACTCCCGTGTGTATGGAACGCTTTATCACCGGCTTTGGGTTGGTGAGGGGCGTTGACCCTTGGAAGAGGTACAGGCTCATTCCCATCTCCAGGCAGGAGGAGGTTAAGAACATCACCATCCTGGTGAGGAATGAGTCGCTCCCTCCGGAGGACATTGCCACCTGGCTCGGGAGGTACGGGCAGTTGCAGACCCCCCTGAGGAAGAACCTTGATGAGCGCGGGGTCTGGACCGGGGCTTGGTTGACCAGGATCCGGCTCAAGAGGGAGGGCAACAGTGTTGCCCACCTCCCTGGCAGCGCCTTTCTAGGCAGAGACCGGATCCTGGCGTTCTACCCGGGACAGCCCCGTCGTTGCTTCAAGTGCGGCAGCCCGACCCACATGAGCTCGGACTGCACGGTGGTCAGATGTGGCCGGTGCCACGAGTTTGGCCACCAGTCCGAGTCATGTGGGAAGATATGCTGCAACTTGTGTGGTGAGATGGGGCACCCATTTAGCAGGTGTCCCAAAGCATATCGGGGTTCTTCCTCAGGGGGGGGACCTCCCGGGCCGGGAGCGGCCGAAGCCCCCCCGGCGAGTGATGGCCGGGGGGGTGGGGATCCTGGAGCCCCTAGTACTACTCCGGAGGGACCAACAGGCCCATTGCCTCAAAGAAGGCGGAGCAGGCGTGGGCGTGGGGCTCCCCCCCCGGGGGACACGGGCTCGGTTGGCCAGGAGGCTCCCGATCCTCCGGAGGGCGGAGCCGGTGGGGAGGAGTCGGGGAGGCCTGGGGGTCCCGGGCCTGAGGGTCCGGGGCCAGGGCCTTCCTCTCCTAATGTTGCAGGGCCGATCCCCATCCCCCTTCCCTCTCCCCCTCCTCACCATTGCCCCTCCCCTCCACCTGGCCCTCCATCTGTTTCCCCATGCCCTCCTCCCTCATCTTCCCCTCCTCGTACCCCCCCCCCCTCGTCCCCCCCCTCCCAAGTCCCGTCCCCCCCCTTCCCCTTCTTCTTCCCGTCCAGCTAAGTCTGGTCCCCCCCCTGTCCTCTCCCCTGTCTCTGGCCCCCCTCCTGCCTCTTCCATTCCCCCCCCTTCTGGACCCAGAGTCTCCTCTGGCCCTGTGGCCATGGAGATGGAAGCTGCTCGAGCCTCATCCAAGAGGGAAATCTCGAGCAGCGGGTCCGAGGAGGGGGGTGGTGTAGTCATCTCGGAGAGGTGGCAGGAGTGGGAGCAGGTGAGACGCAAAAAGAAGAAGGGGAAGGCTGCCAGATCTGGGGGCGGGAAGTCCCCAGTGAAGGGTGGGGTTCCCCCAGGGGCACGAAGTGGGGTGTCCCTGGGGAACCCGTTTGGTATCTTCTCCTCCTCCTCGGGCTCAGAGGAGGAGGAAGTGTAGATATGTAAATATGTTTTTGTGTTTGTAGTATGAAGGAGAACATGACCACTTTCAATCATTCTGATGGCGGTACCCTCTCCAATACGGCTTGCGACCATTAATGTCGCAAGTATTCGTTCTGCGGGAGCTCGTTTTATGGCCTTCGATTTTCTCAGCCGTGTTGAAGCTGACATTTTGTTTTTGCAGGAGACCTGGCTGGCATCTGTGGCAGAGATGCATCTAGCAAAGAGGGAGTGGAGATGTGGGCCCTCCCTCTGGTCTCTTGCGGCCGAGCCCTGCAGTGGGGTTGCGGTCCTTTTTAAGACTGGTCCGGTGGCTTGCCGGCGAGTGATTGAAGTGGAGATCGGTAGATGTCTGGTGGTGGACGCTGTCGTGAGGGGGCAATTCCTCCGGCTCATAAATTTTTATGGGCCTCAAACTAGGAGGGAGAGGAGGAGCCTCCTTACGGCGGTTAAGCCTTATCTTTTTACGTCCCAGCAGGTGATTTTTGGTGGCGATTTCAATATGATCACTAGGCCCAAAGACCGGGCAGGTGCCGCCAACCCTCTGGGATATGATAGTATTTTTTTGAATAACGTAGTGAGGGAGGCCAGGTTGGTGGATGTGCACGTTCGTCACCTCCCCAACCTCACTGGTTTCACATTTTCCCGAGGTAGTAGTAAGAGTAGATTAGATAGGTTTTTTTTAAAGGAGGACTCTGTCTGCTCGGCTCCTGAGCTGCAGTCGGTAGAGTTCTCCGATCACTGTATGGTATCTGTGGCCCTGAATGTCGCTGACACTCCTCAGAAAGGGAGGGGTTTGTGGCGCCTGAATGGGTCGCTACTGGAGGATCCTGAGGTTAGGGAAGCCTATGAGGTTTTCTTCCTGGGCCAGACCTCGCTCCTTGAGGGCAACTGCTCCCGCCTTGAGTGGTGGGAAGTAGTTAAAAAGAGGTCTGGCGACTTTTTCCGGGAAATCTCTGGGTACAGGGCAGCTTCCAAGTACCAGGCTTACCAGAGACTACGCAGGCAGCTTGACCGCCTGGTGTCCTCTGGGGGCTCTCAGGAACAGATATCCGGTCTGAAGGCGCAGATGAAGGAGTGTCAGTACGACCGTCTCGCCTCCCTGGTTTTTGAGAGGGATTATGGGAAGTTTATCTCTCCTGATCCCTACAGGAGCTGTGGTGAGGTGGCGAGGTCGAAGGTCGTACATGGCCTGAAGGATGCCTCAGGATCTCTGGTCCGGTCCAGATCGGGGATCCTGGGTGTCGTCAGAGACCACTTTTCGGACCTCCTGAAGAAGCGGCCTCTAGACATGGAGAAAGTCAGGGAATTCCTTGATGAGACCCCGCTGGAAGTGGGGTCTGACCTTCCTGACTCTCTGACAGAAGAGATCTCGGTAGCTGAAGTTGAGCAGGCTATTAGCTCTTTAGCTTCTAAAAAGTCACCTGGGCCCGATGGGCTCACGGCCGAGTTCTACAAAACCTTTAAGAGCCTCTTGGCTCCTCATCTGAGGGACGTGTTTAGTGAATGTTTGGCCTATGGCCTGCTGCCTCCCTCAATGAGAAGGTCAGCTCTGATCCTACTGTCAAAGGGGAAAGATCCGTCTGTGGTGGAGAATTGGCGTCCGATCGCCCTTCTTACCACAGATAGGAAGATACTGGCAAAGATCTTGTTTACACGTCTGTCTGCTTTGGCGGGCAGGATGCTGTCTCCCTCTCAGCACTGCACAATTCCTGGCCGGGGCACTTTTAGTGCCGTCCTGAGCGTCCGGGAGGCTGTGGAAAGGTGCAGGGCTGATGGCAGCGAGCGGTATCTGCTTGCATTGGATCAGGCTAAGGCGTTTGATCGGGTGAACCACGAGTACCTTTGGCTGCTTCTGAGGAGATACGGTCTGCCTGATCAATTCGTTGATTGGCTGCAGGTATTGTATAGGGGAGCTGAGAGCTTCCCTCTTGTCAACGGTTGGGTGGGCCGGGCCTTTGCCGTGGACTCTGGCGTCCGGCAGGGGTGCCCGCTGAGCCCCCTCCTGTACATCTTTGCGGTCGACCCCTTCGTAAGGAGGCTAGACTGCGGGCGTCTGGGGGGGGTTCCGGTGGGACCTGTCGGGGGTCCGGTTTCGGCGGTGAGGGTTGTGGCCTATGCGGACGACGTCTCGGTGGTGGTATCTGGTCGTGAGGAGGCCCATTATGTGGAGTCCCAGATCGGGTGCTACTCTGAGGCGTCAGGCTCGCTGGTCAATTGGGACAAGAGTGAAGTTTTCTGGTTGGGGAAGGAGGGGGAGCAGTTCCCCCTTCCGGACGTGTTCCCCACGCCCGTACCAGAGATTCGAGTTCTTGGCATTCATTTCGGCCCGGGTGATTATCCCAAGCTAAACTGGGAGCGCAGGCTGGTGAGTGCCACTCGGAAGGTGAAGGCCTGGAAAGGTTGGAAACTTTCCCTGAGGGAAAGGGTAAGCTTGGTCAAGACGTACTTATTGCCTGAGTTTCTCTTTGTAAGCTATGTGTGTCTTTTGCCAGCATCTCTCTATGCTCGGGTCTATGGTCTGTTCTTCCTGCTGTTGTGGGGAAGCAGACTGAACCTGATCAAGAGGGAGGTCACATACCGCCAGCGACGGCAAGGTGGGTTGGACATGGTCAACCCGGTGGTGTTCTTTGTCACCATCTTTGTTAAATACAATTTGCAGTCCATATTTGTGGACGAGCCTTCCTGGTGGGAGTGTTCATGCAAGGACTGGCTCTTGCTGTTCTTGAGGCAGTGGGGGGAGGGGGGGAGGCCCGGCGATCTGAGGAGATCGCATGGGTATCTCCCTTCCTATGTCCCCCTGGCATTAAAGGTACTGAGGCAGTGGCGGATAACTGCCCTGGAGGTGGGCTCTTTGGGTCGGCGGGAGCTGTACCTGAGGGTCATGGCCTCGGACATTTTGAAGCCCCTGTCTTTGAGGGACTGCCCTGAGAGGGTCCTCACGGAGGGGCTAGCCCTCTTGAATTCTTCTAGAATTCCAAGTAAGTTTTGGGATCTCGCATGGAGGTCGTTCCATGGACGACTCTATGTCCGTGCGAATCTCAAATACAGGAACCTGGGGGACAGGGACTGCCCCCGTCAGGAATGTGGTGGGACATTGGAGACCATGGACCATTTTCTGGTCCAATGTCCCTTCAACATGGAGGTTCTTACGAAGGTAGGGGGTGCCATTGGCTACCCCCGCCTTCCGGCCCTGACCTATGCTGAGCGAGTGTATGGTGATTTTGGGGTCCGCAGGGGATTTGAGTTATCGTCACTTTATTTAGTCAGCCTAGTTGTGCTTTATTACACTTGGCACGCTCGGTGTTTGGTGTCCACTAGGGACAAAATCCTGCCTGTGCATGAGGTGGTGGGCGGTATCTTTCGGGAGTTGGTGAAGGTGCGGGATCTGGAAAGGAGCAGGGTCGGGCCTGAGAGGTGTGCCCATTTATGGAGGGGGTTCCTCTTCCAGCCCCCTTAGGTCACGGCTCTGCCCCTCTCCATGGGTAGGGGCATCTATCCTTTTTCACCCCCTTAGATTTTGTTTATGGTATTTTTTTGAAATAAGGCTACAGACATGTCTGACTATCATGTTCTTGCTCATACGTGGGTTGTAGGTATTTGTTGTTGTGATGGTGGGGTGTGTTGTGGGTTGGCGATGATCTGGACAGTAGTGGTTTCTATGGACTTTAATATCTCCCTACTGTACCAGTGAGCCGTTTTAAGTGTTTTTTTTTTTTTTTTTTTTTTTGGCAATGATCTGGGCAAGCTTTTCTGATGGACTATAAAGACTTTCTCTTGTACCAGTGAGCCTGTTGTAAATACCTGTTCTGGTGCTATTTTTTTTTTTTTCTTTATAGTTATTTCTTGGTGGGTGGAGGTCGGTGATTTGATGGTTTGTGTTTTGTTGTTTGTTTTTGTGTTATTTGGTTTATTTAGTTATTTTGTTTATTTTATATATTTGTTAACCTTTTGGTCGTAGTTTTATAAATAAAAAATTACCCCTCCTCGGTCTTCGCCTTCCGCCGGGGGGTACACCTACCCCCCCCCGGTCTTCGCCGCCGCCTTCCGCCGGGGAGAGAGACACCCACCGATGCTCTCCGCCATGTTCGGCCAGGCCCCCTACCCCAAATCAAGCTCTTTTACATCCGGGGGGGGGCCGGCGGAAATGGCGGAGAACAACGGGGGCGTCGCCACTCCTCGGTCTTCTAGCCGTCTTCTGCCGGGGGGGGGAAACACCCACCCATGCTCTCCGCCATGCTCGACTGTGCCCCCACCCCAAAATGAAGCTCTTTTACATCCGGGGGGGGCCGGCCGAAAACAGCGGAGAACAACGGGGGTGTCGCCCCACCTCGGGCTCCTCCGCTTCTGCCTGGCTCCTCCCAGGGCTTCTTTCGCCGTCTTCCGCCGGAGGGCGCCACTCTCCGGGCTTCTCGACGTTGTCTTCCGCCGCGGGGGCCAGGCCTTCTTCTTTGCCGCCCCCCTCGATTTTTTCGGCCTGGACGGGGGTCGTACATCCCATCCAGGACTTGGACGTGGCGGGCTTCTCGTCGCCGTCTTCTGCCGCTGCCCCCTTCACCACGAAGCTCCGTGCTTGTTTGATGAGGGCAGCGGGCTTCCGTCGTCTTCTCCGGGGCGAGGGTCGTACATCCCACCCCGGATTTCGTCGCCGTCTTCTGCCGCTGCCCCCTTCACCACGAAGCTCCGTGCTTGTTTGATGAGGGCAGCGGGCTTCCGTCGCAGTCTTCCGCCGCGGGGTGACACTCGCGGGCTTCTTCTTCCATTCGATGTTGACACGGCGAGGTCCGGCGCTGAAATGCCTTCTGAGCGGCGGGCAAGGACTTATATTGGCATTGGGCGTGGGCGTGGTTATGCCAACATGTGACCTTAACCCATGTGACAGTGATGTCACGTCACATCACTGTCACATGGGTTAAGGTCACATGTTGGCATAACCACGCCCACGCCCAATGCCAATATAAGTCCTTGCCCGCCGCTCAGAAGGCATTTCAGCGCCGGACCTCGCCGTGTCAACATCGAATGGAAGAAGAAGCCCGCGAGTGTCACCCCGCGGCGGAAGACTGCGACGGAAGCCCGCTGCCCTCATCAAACAAGCACGGAGCTTCGTGGTGAAGGGGGCAGCGGCAGAAGACGGCGACGAAATCCGGGGTGGGATGTACGACCCTCGCCCCGGAGAAGACGACGGAAGCCCGCTGCCCTCATCAAACAAGCACGGAGCTTCGTGGTGAAGGGGGCAGCGGCAGAAGACGGCGACGAGAAGCCCGCCACGTCCAAGTCCTGGATGGGATGTACGACCCCCGTCCAGGCCGAAAAAATCGAGGGGGGCGGCAAAGAAGAAGGCCTGGCCCCCGCGGCGGAAGACAACGTCGAGAAGCCCGGAGAGTGGCGCCCTCCGGCGGAAGACGGCAAAAGAAGCCCTGGCCCCTAGTAGGAGCCAGGCAGAACCCGGCGACGAAATCCGGGGTGGGATGTACGACCCTCGCCCCGGAGAAGACGACGGAAGCCCGCTGCCCTCATCAAACAAGCACGGAGCTTCGTGGTGAAGGGGGCAGCGGCAGAAGACAGCGACGAGAAGCCCGCCACGTCCAAGTCCTGGATGGGATGTACGACCCCCGTCCAGGCAGAAGAATTTGAAGGGGGCGGCGGAAGACCCTCAAAAGTGAAAACGTTCACCAGGTGAATGGGTAGGGGTACGATGTACCCCATACTCATTCACATAGGGTGGGGGCCCGAAATCTGGGGGCCACCTTTTTTAAACGGGGCTCCCAGATTCTGATTGGCTCCCGCCCGCATACCCCGACAACCAATGGCTAGGGTTGTCGGGAAGAGGCTCTTGTCCCGATCGACATGGGGACAAGAGTGCTTTGGGGTGGGGGGGCAGCGCCCCCCTCCCCCAAAGCACACACTCCCCCATGTCGAGGGCATGTGGTCTGGTACGGCTCAGGAGGGGGGGGGGGCGCTCGCTCGTCCCCACCCCCATTCCTGTCCGGCCAGACTGCATGCCTGGGATGAGGGCTTGGTACGGATCTGGGGGGGAACCCCACGCCGATTTTGGCGTGGGTTAACCCCTCACGTTCCGGACCAAGCCGGAGAGCCTATTGTACCCCTGGGGGGGAAGCCGCGCCGGTTTCACATTTGAAATTTGGCGCGGAGTTCCCCTTCAGTGTCAGCGCAGCCCGAGAACAGCTCGGAGCTTGCCGTGCGCCGCTCCAGGCAGTGCAAACACTGCTACGCCGCCTGGTATTTACCAAGGATTTCCCGGCGTACTGAAGCGGCGTGCGGTGAGCTCCGATTTTTCCCTCTGCGCATGCCCAGTATGCAAGTGAACCTTCCGAGGTTCTAGCGTACTTTGCAAGGGCACGGGGATCGGGTCCCAAAAGTCACTTTCCCTTTCAAATCGGCCCGCCACACAAGTTTAAACACATGTCACTACACTTCCCCTGCATCACCCCCCTCCCTCCCCTCATAAACTCCCGCCCGAATCCCCGATGTTTACATTACTAAATGCCGCACGCCAGCTCTGTACTGGCGTGCTGTGCGCCCTCTTCTGGGCGCATTAGGCACTTTAGTAAATGAGGAAACACGCTGCACTGGCAGCGTGTTTCTTTGGTAAATGTCAAAAACAGGTTTACTCCTGCTTGTGCACCATGAGTCTTGGCGCACAGGCTTGGTAAATCAGCCCAATGTTCTCGCTTCCATTGGTAAGAACCTTAAAATTGGGATTTTAAAGGCAATTTAAAAATGAGAATTATATTGTTAAAAATATATTTATTTCCAAATAAAAAAGAGTAAAAATGTATGAATAATGATAAAAATGTGTCCATGATATGAATATGGTATACTCAGCTCTCAAAAATTCCACTCACCTGCTCGTATTTTGCGAGTGGATTTTGAGGGCTGGCGAGCCTGGGTTAAATGGGAGTCCTTCCTCCCATTAAACACATTCTTTAAATGGGAGTCCAGCGATCACGGAGAGGAAGAGAAAGGAGATCTACTGGATGATCAGAGCACAGGGAACACAGCGACAACAGCTTTCATTTAAATAGTTGTGTACCCCTCTGCTCGCTGTCACTACATACAGCCCTTCCTCCTGGTCCCTGGACTTTGATAGACAGCCCATCCAATCCTGGGTTGGACGATCTGTCAAATCTCCCTGGACAGGGAGCAGGGCTACATGTGACGTTGAGTGGCGGGAACACAGCAATTGAAATGTAAGCTGTTATCTCTCCTCCCCTGCACAAGAAGGCTGCATGGTGGGCAGAAGGAAAAAGCGCCTCTAGGTTATCTAGTATAATTTTAATAACAAATAAAAGTATCCAGCACTTACATATGGTATAACAGCAACAGAAGATGAAGTGCTGGCAGTCTACTGAACCAGGAGGTGTCGAGCGTGTGTAACATCCACTGAGTATGTCACAAGCAGGGGATCGGATGCTGGTGATCCAAAACGGCAGCTAATACAGGAATGTCCGTGGAATGTGTTAATTATTAATTCAAAAAGCCGGTGGAGAGCGGTGTCCACGATCGATAAGCTGGAGGAGGAACAGCTCGTATGCCGGGTGTTGACGTCAGGAGGACAGTGGAGGACGTGGCCGATCAGGGTCAAAACATAACACAACGCGTTTCAGAGCTGGCGCTAGTCCATAGGGAGAACCGCGCGCTCCTTTTTCAAGTGTGATCCCCTGCTTGTGACATACTCGGTGGATGTCACACACACTCGACACCTCCTGGTTCAGTAGACTGCCAGCACTTCATCTTCTGTTGCTGTTATACCATATGTAAGTGCTGGATACTTTTATTTGTTATTAAAATTATACTAGATAACCTAGAGGCGGTTTTTCCTTTCTTTTTTCTTCTATGTACATTTGAGTTGACTTCACTCTCGGAGAGCAGCCCTGGTTATCTACAACATACCCACTTACTAGACAAAAGACCTGGACTTTTTAATTTAGTCTTATGGACTGTAACAATTAAATTACTATTATATCAAACAATGTCCCTGTATTACTTGTCCTTTATACTGATCATTGTCTATGAACACCCTGAGCGCTGTATTCCTGTGTTATGCATGGTGGGCAGAAGTTGCATGGTGGACAGAGGCTGCATGGTGGACAGAGGCTGCATTGGTGGGCACAGGCTGCATCAGTGGGCACAAATAAAGTTGTTAATATTTATTTTTATAACTTAATTCTGCATAAAACATTTAAATGTAACTTTATGAGGGCGTGTTTAGGGGCAGAATTAGGAGCGGGGCAACTGGTGGCGAGTAACACTTGAGGCCTGGCTAGTAGCTAGTAGCAGTACATGAAATATTGAGCCCTGAATTATACCAACATGATAACATCACACAATTACAATTGCTATTCCTTTATCCATATGAATTATGATGGTGTATGGTAGATGGGGATATCCAACCCCTTTTAAAATATACAAGGATAAACAAAATCTTCTTCAGGTAATATGCCACTTCTGAAAAATAGTATATGTACAGTAGCGGATGACAAAAAAATCAAATAGTGGTGTTGCGCTCCCTGTGCTGCAAACAAGTGACTACAGGTGCATTGATATAAATGATAATAAATATTCAAAAATTGATAATAATTAGAATAAAAAAACAATGCATTTAGAATTAGAAACAAATGAAAATTAAGTCCATTGTGAGTGTAGCAAAAGGTGCTAAAGTGCTGGCTAATCTCAGAAGGGGAAAATCAATTCCTCTGGATCCAGGGTGCAGAGTGTAGTGTTGCTGGTGTTCTGTAACAGTAACAGCAGAGCTGTATCCTGGTCTAGGCCAACAAGGCCCAGGCCTAGGGCAGCACTTTGCAGGGGGGCAGCACGCTACACTGTCAGGAAAATTAGTCTAGCGCCCCCACAAAGCGGCCGGCATTCTGCAACTGTGGGAGGGGGGGGGCGCTTCCAATTTCGACTGTTTTGTCATCCTGGACCACAAACCTTCCACACTGTGCTATATGTTTCTGCTGCACCATCTACTTAAAGTAGAACTATAGGCAACACTTTTACTATCCCTGTCCCATTGCGAAGATTTCACTTCCTGCTCTATGGGCAACCAGGAAGTAAGAGGAAATCTAAGTAAATTAAGGGAATCCACTGAACCCCCCCCCCCCCCCCCCCCCCCCCAGGCCCTCAGAACTAGTGTCCTCACTCGAAAATCTCAGGGCGGGTCTTAAACAACACAGGGTTTGGCCGTAACAGGAAGGGGTGGGTCATATTTAAATTAGGGGTGCACAAGTTTAGTCAGGCATAGGGCAGCACAAAACCTAAATACACGTCTGAGTAACAGGTGGCACTGAGAGTGTGAGACAGGCTGCGGCAGGCAGCTGACAGGGTCCAGAGGCAAAGGCAGAGGCAGAGGAGGAAGAATTTGTGGCTACTGCTGGGGATCTCGATGATCCCCAATTTGTTCAGTTTAATGGCGTGATCAGCAGCGATCAGTTGGATTGGATTGATGTCATTCTCCAGTCTTCAGATAACAATGGAGAGAAGGTGATGGTGGCCGAAACACTGGATGCTGGATTTGTGGGACCTCATTGCATGAATAGGCTGACCATAGGACGCGGACCCGCATTGGTGTTGAAAATTGGCATGTATATCAGCAGGTTTGCTATCAGGCTCATTTAAGCCTCTTAAAGGTGAGAGGCTTGCATTAATTATTCACACTGGTGTGTGTTCCTTTCTGCACAAGCTACACTGATTTGGAACGTGCGGTGGACTGCAGACATTTATTTAGCACTTTTGCACTTTGGATGCAATATTATTATTGGACTTCTATTAAGCACCTTGCACATTGGAACTTTTTTGAAGCACTTTATATTTTTTCATATTTAATATTATTCACTAAATATTGGACTCATTTTTACCACTCATTGAATGTTATATGAAGCACTTGCACTTTGTATTATTATTGTTCATTATTGGCACATCATTGCTTATTAACAGGTGTACCTATTTATTCTCTATTAATTATCACGTATTTCCACTCCCCTCATCATTGATGTTGATGGTTGGTGGGACGGTGGAGTTTTAATGAGTGAGACACCTTTTTCACTTTATTGTTACTTTGTTTGTTACATTATTGGCAAGCGCCACCATACCCCCTTATTTAACAGGTGGCACTGTGAGAGGTGGCTCTTTGGTGAAAGTAACACCCGTGGTTGTACAACCTTCTTACCTTACTGCTGTAAGGTAGGCAGCATTGAAAGATATGGTGGAATGCTAGGTCATTCCAAGTGGAAGAGGGGATTCCTTCCTTCTCCAGCATTTCCAGTAATGTGTGGATGCGGGATTGGGGGGCCACTCGGAGGCTCGAGTATGATTGGAGAAATAAGAGAATACAGAGCCTCTTGGTGTAGTACGTTTGGATAATCCCTGTTGAAGTCACGTGAGAGTGATGTAACGCATAGGACGCAGGCATACGGAAACTGGAAGTGACACAACAAGGTCCCGAGCTCACTGCTTGTTTTTATGCAATGCACTTTACATCATTTGAAAGAAGGAAGGAATCCCCTCCCCCACTTCGAATGACCTGGCATTCCACCATATCTTTCAATACTGCTTACCTTACAGCGGTAAGGTAAGAAGGTTGTACACCCACGGGTAGGGTTGAGCGAACCCAAACTGTAAAGTTCGGGTTCGGTACAGACTTAGTTTTTTTTTGTACTCGAACCCGAATAATTGGAAAAAGTTCGGGTTCGGCTATTTTACGGCGCGCTGCACAGCAGCCAATCGCCATTTGTTTTACTAGTGTGTGACTAGGAAGCCATTACAACCACTTTAAGGCTGACCATACACTATACAATCTCCTTTAGAGATAACATCAACTATGTAGTGCAAAGGTCTGTCTGATTTGATATTAAAGTGAGACCAAACTCTGATTTAAATGTAGCACCCCCTTTCTTTCTGTAGGGGCGTTACGCTAAAGTTAGTGGGGAATGGGAGAGTTACGCAGCTCCCATTCACAATTTGTCAAATTCAGGCTGCTGTCATTCCCAGAACTGTCCTGTGGGTCGGTCTGCGCTTCAGGGGTGAGTTCCCACCTCTGGACGGCAGCTGGCGCTAGAGGGGTTCTGGCGGACTTGTTTTCCTCAGCAGCCAATCAGAGGGGTTGGTTCCCTCGCTAAGGCATGCTGGGGGAGGCTATATCTGGGGCAGACGCCTTGGCCTCTGGGTCAGTTTTTCTATTTTTCTGAGGGGTCCAAGTTTCAGAGGCGGCATTCACCTTCAGGGTGCGCGCATCAATGGACCCCTCAGCCGTGGCCTACCTGGCCGAAGTTGCACACCATGCGGAGCTTCATCCTGACCTAGAGAGGGATCCCAGTAGCTGCTGGGTCCCAATTAGGGATGAGCCAACCACCCCCGGGTTCGGTTCGCACCAGAACGTTCGAACAGACCGCGGGTTCGCACCAACATTTCGAACCCCATTGAAGTCTATGGGACCCGAACGTTCGAATTAAAAACGATCGTTTTAAAAAACAAAATTCAATTAAATGTAAGAAAACGTCATTCAGAACCAGGGTCTTGCCCCAGGGAACATGTATCAATGAAAAAAACGGCCTTTTTTTCCGGAGCAGCCATTTTAATGATGCACACCTGCTGGGTGTCTATAGTAGTGGCACGTGTTTAGAAATGTCCCTGCACAACATGAGAGGACTATAAAAAAAAGTAATTAATACTACTTGCACAAGTTCTGTGTGGCAACATTATGTCGAATATTTTAGCTGTGGTGGGGGGCCATTATTGTTTTGTGAAAGAACATTTTTAGAAAAAAGGGCACCCCTCAAACATACTGTAATTGGAGCGCAACAAGGAGCCACGTGCAAAGTATTGCATCAAAAATTGTTATTAGGCGCCCCTGTTAAACAGGGGCTGAAAAATTGTGCCTTGGGCACAACACTGCAACCCCTTCCCAATAACTCCAATTGGAGCGCAACAAGGAGCCACGTGCAAAGTATTGCATCAAAAATTGTTATTAGGCGCCCCTGTTAAACAGGGGCTGAAAAATTGTGCCTTGGGCACAACACAACACTTGCAACCCCTCCCAATAACTCCAATTGGAGCGCAACAAGGAGCCACGTGCAAATTATTGCATCAAAAATTGTTATTAGGCGCCCCTGTTAAACAGGGGCTGAAAAATTGTGCCTTAGGCACTGGTGGCGGAGCCCAGAAACACAACATTTCTTACGAGCTATCAGCAAGAAAAGTGAGGAGGAAAAGGATATTCCATCAGCAGCATAAGAGGATAGTCACTCAGCATCGGCATACGCAGTCTAAAAGGGATCCGACATTTCAACAAAAAGATATTATTCAATAACCACTTGCTTAATGGGCACTTAAACACCCCTCCTGCCCAGAGCAATTTTCAGCTTTCAGCGCTCTCCCACTTTGAATAACAATTACTCAGTCATGCAACACTGTACCCAAATGATTTTTTTGTCCTTTTTTTCATACAAACAGAGCTTTCTTTTGGTGGTATTTGATCACCTCTGGGTTTTTTATTTTTTGCGCTATTAATGAAAAAAGACCAAAAATTTGGAAAAAAAAAAGATTTTCTCTCACATGGCATGTGCATACCACAAATGACACCCCAAAATACATTCTGCTACTCCTCCTGAGTAAAACGATACCCCATGTGTGAGACTTTTTCACTGCCTGGCCACATACAGAGGCCCAACATGCAGGAAGCGCCATCAGGGGTTTTAGGAGCATAAATTGCACATCTAACTAGTTGACTACCTATTACACTTTTGAAGGCCCTGGAACACCAGGACAATGGAATTACCCACAAAATGACCCCATTTTGGAAAGCTAACACCAACGTATAATCAATGAGGCATAATTAGTCTTTTGAAAGTTTTTTTTGTTTCCAGCAGTTTTTGGAAAATGTGGAAAAAAATGAAAACGCATTTCTTTTACACAAAGTTGTCGGTTTCTAAGATATTTCCAACACATAGCATTTAGATAGCAAAAATTACACCCCAAAATACATTCTGCTACTCCTTCTGAGTACAACGATACCCCATGTGTGAGACTTCTACACAGCCTGAACACATACAGAGATCCAACATGCAAGGAACACCGTCAGGTGTTCCAGAGACACATAGCATGCACATACCAAGAATTACACCCCAAAATACATCATGCTGAGCAAAGCATAAACAAAAGATTACCTGCGGTAATAGTAGCGCAGTTCTACACAGCAGGATAGCACTGGTCCAGGCAGCAGGCAGGGACTTGGTCAAAAACGGCATACACAAGTAGTCAGTTCATGCAACCGGCAAAGCCATGATGGCATAGGTCCTACAGGTAACAGGCAGAAGTAGGGCCTCGTTTAGGACAGAATGGGGACAGGGCTAGAGGCTTCTCCCACCCAAATCTCTTTGAAGCCTCCGGGCAACCAGACCCTAATCTAGGATGAGAAAACAAAAAAATGTTTTTCTTCATCTAGAAAAACTTTTCTGGAGCCCCTCACATATGTGAGACCCCTGTGTTAAATCCCACTAGTCCAGTAGCAGGGTACAAGATCAGTCCAAGAGGCAGGCAAAAGGCATGGTCAAACAGTCCGAGGTCAATTCCAGATCAGGCAGAGGCATTACAGTAACGTTAGGCAGAATCGTGGTCAAAAAACAAGCCGGGGTCAGTTACAGAGCAGGCAGTGGCATAAGGGGTGTGAAGGTGTGTGAAGGCAGGAACGGAGGATTAATACTTTAGTTTGGTATGGTAACGGCGAAAACAGTCAGTTAGACAGAGGCCTGGTTGGGAAGGACAATCGTCACACTGGAAAGATGTGTCTCGTCTGACTCCTTCACTGGTACACACCTTGCATCTTTTTTGACGTCGTCGGCCTGTTTCTGTGGGAGGGACTTTACCGGGAAAATGACGCTCGGCGAGACGACTTAAAATATCAGATCGGATGGTTTGGGGTGCATCGTTCGGGAAAATAAGGGCAGTGATAAGGTCCTCTTGGTAGCCAAGGAAACGTTTGGGGTTTTGGGTGGAGTTGCGGTAAATTACATACGAGTTGTATATGTCCAATTGAAAAAAATAAATGGCAACTTTTTTGTACCAATGGTACGTCCGCCTTGTGGCAAGATAGGGTTCAAGCATCTGGTCATTGAAGTCGACCCCCCCCCCATAAACAAATTATAGTCCTGGATGCATGTGGGCTTTCGGATGATGGTGCCAGGCCTTCTGCGGGTTTCAACGACGGTGTCATTGTAGATGGTAGATAACATGTAAACATCCCTTCTGTCCTTCCACTTCACTGCCAGGACCTCCTTATTTCGCAGACTTGTCGATTCTCCACTTCTCAGCTTCTTATTCACGAGACTTTGAGGAAAGCCCTTCCGATTATTCCTGATGGTGCCACATGCTGGCGTCTGCTTCCGGTGCAGGTTGTGGAACAGGGGAAGGGAGGTAAAGAAGTTATCTACGTACAGATGATATCCCTTTTCCAATAGAGGGGTGATGAGGTCCCAAACAATTTTGCCACTTGATCCCAAGTAGTCTGGGCAATTAGGGGGATTCAGCTGGGTGTCCTTGCCTTCGTACACTCTGAGGGCATACAGGTATCCTGTGACTCGGTCACACAATTTGTATATCTTCACACCATAGCGGGCTCTTTTGCTGGGGATGAATTGTTTGATTTGAAGCCTGCCAGTGAATTTCACAAGGGACTCATCCACACAGATGTGTTGGTCCGGGGTATACAATTGGGGGAATTTTTCAGAAAAATAATTCAATAAGGGCCGAATTTTGAAAAGCCTGTCATGATTTGGATGATTTCGGGGATGGCACTGGGTATTGTCGTTGAAATGTAGGAATCTCATGATGGCAAAGTATTGGGATCTGGGCATTACGCTGGAGAAGATTGGCATGTGATAGATTGGGTTTTTGGACCAAAAGGCACGTGAAGCATTTTTTGGGTTGAGTCCCATACAAAGTGTGAGGCCTAAAAAAAAAATTCAACTCTTCCACCGTAAGGTCTCTCCACTGGCAGGGACGGGCATGATAGGATGTGGGATTTTGTTCAATAAATTGCTGTGCAAATAGGTTGCACTGGGCCACAATTTCGGATCGCGTGTCCTCTGTAAACATGAGGTTGAAAAAAATCGATTGGGGAAAAAAAGTGCTGGTGGATGGCACTGCAGTGCTGGTGGATGGCACTGCAGTGCTGGTGGATGGCACTGCAGTGCTGGTGGATGGCACTGCCTCCTGACCAGAACGCCTTCGTTTAGCGGGCCGGCTATCTTCCTCCTCGGAGTCACTCAGTGTTCCGCTACTGAGGGCTGACTCATAGTTGACGTCCGACTCAGAATTAAAATTGGAAGTGGAATTTGAAAGAGAGAGGTCCATGTTGCTCTCATCGGGTGCAGAAATAATTTGGTATGCCTCCTCTAGCGAATAGGATCTTTTTGACATGGTGATGCGACTGCACAGGTGTGTGCTAAGCCTTCACTGATGGGCACTGATGAGGTGGAGCAGATGGGCACTGATGAGGTGAAGCAGATAGGCACGGATTGGCGGAGCAGATGGGCACGGATTGGCACTGAGGTGGCACTGATAAGGGGGCACAGGTGGGCACTGATTGGCGGCACAGGTGGGCACTGATTGGCGGCACAGGTGAGCACTGATTGGCGGCACAACACAGGTGGGCACTGATTAGTGGCACAACACAGGTGGGCACTGATTGGCGGCACAACACAGGTGGGCACTGATTGGCGGCACAACACAGGTGGGCACTGATTGGCGGCACAACACAGGTGGGCACTGATTGGCGGCACAACACAGGTGGGCACTGATGAGGTGGCACAGGTGGGCACTGCACAGATCACTGATGGCACAGGTGGGCACTGTATGGGCACCGGTGGCACTGTATGAGCACAGGTGGCACTGTAATGAGCACAGATGGCACTGTATGGGCACATATGACACTGTATGGGCACAGGTGGCACTGTGGTGGCACTGTATGGGCACAGGTGGCACTGTGGTGGCACTGTAAGGGCACAGGTGGGTACTGTGGCACTGTATATACTGATGTATATCACTGACAACTCACAGAACTTTCTCCCTCCTCACACACTGTCTCTGTGTGAGGAGGGAGAAACGGCGATGAGAGATGATCTCATTTGTTTACATTTGAGATCATCTCTCATTCGTCCACAGATCGCATCCGAACGGCCACTCCGATTGGCCGCTCACGGCCAGCAACAGAATTTCCCCGATGCACGCTCTGGAGCGCGCGCGGGGACCAAGAAAGGGGCGGCCGTCAAATGACGGCATGTTGGAAATTGAGGTCCGCGCCGTTGCCGTCATTCGGCGATAGCGTGCGCCTCAAGTGGTTAATATCAGCATCAGGTGCCTGGTAGCTGGTGTTGATCCAAGCCTGATTCATTTTGATGAAGGTCAGTCGATCAACAGAGCCGGTGGAGAGGCGCACCCTGTGATCAGTCACAAAGCCTCCAGCAGCACTGAATGTCCGTTCTGAAAGAACACTGGATGCAGGGCAAGCCAGTAGCTCAATTGCGTACTGGGCAAGCTCTGGCCAGTGATCCATCCTCAAGACCCAGTAAGCCAGAGGATTTTCGGTGGGGAAGGTGTCCAAGTCGGATCTTGCCCCTAGGTATTTCCGGACCATGTAAACCAGACGCTGGTGATGGTTGCTGGAACCGGTCAGACCTTGGGGCTAAAAAACTGCCTGAACGCATCGGTCAGACGACCACCTTCTCCACCGCCCCTTCTGTGACTCACCGGAGCCTCAGCAAGATGTCGCCCAGAGCCAGGTTTTGGTAATCCCCCCCGGTTCTGGGAACGCATTGCACAGACCCTTCTGCAAGGCCTCCCGCAGAAGTTTCATCTTCTGCTCCCTCTGCGATGGCAACATAAGGTCCGCAACCTTACTCTTGTAACGTGGATCAAGGAGAGTCGCCAGCCAGTAATTATCCCTCTCCTTAATAGCATGTACACAAGGATCCTTACGCAGGCTTTGCAGGATCAGGGAGGCCATGCAGCGTAGGTTTGCAGAGGCATTCGGGGCACAGTCCTCTGGGTCACTAAGGACGACAGGATCCACAGGCACCTCATCCCAGCCACATAAAAGTCCACGTGCTCCTTGGGACTGTAAATGATCCCTTGAAGACTGCTGCTGCTGAGTGCTAGGCTCCACCTCCATGCTGCTAATACAATCATCCTCCTCCTCCTCCTCCTCCTCCTCTTCCTGTGTGCTAGGTGGGCAAGCAGGACCACTGTCTGGGTAAAGGGGGCCTTGAGAGGTAAGGAAGTCCTCCTCTTCCTCCCTCTGTTCTGCCTCAAGGGCCCTGTCCATTTTTCCACGTAGCGTGTGCTCCAACATGTGAATAAGAGGGACAGTCTCACTCCTCGTGGCCTCCTCAAATGGTGACAGGACAGTGCATGCATCCCTGATCAAGGCCCACTGGCGTGGGGAAAAAAACCTAGCTCCCCTGACCCAGTTCTGCTGCCATATTGGCACAGGTACTCATTGATGACCTGTTGCTGCGTGTGCAGCCGCTGCAGCATGGCCAACGTTGAGTTCCATCTGGTGAGCATGTCACAAATTAGGCAGTTCTTGGGCAGGTTGTATTCCCTTTGGAGGTCAGTCAGCCGAGCAGTGGCATTATATGACCTCCGAAAATGCACACAGACTTTCCTGGCCTGCTTCAGGACATCCTGCAAGCCCAGGTACCTGCCCAAGAACCGCTGCACCACCAAATTGAGGACATGCGCAAAACAGGGCACGTGGGTGAGTTTTCCCTGTCGCAGGGCAGAGAGGAGGTTGGTGCCATTATCGCTGACCACCATTCCAGGCTTCAGCTGGCGTGGCATCAACCACCTCTCAGCCTGACTCTGCAGAGCTGACAAAACCTCTTCCCCAGTGTGGCTCCTGTCTCCCAAGCACACCAGCTCTAGCACCGCATGGCATCTTTTGGCCTGCATTCCTGCGTATCCCCTCGTACGCGATACGGAGCATGGCTGGTTCGGAGAAAACATCACCACAGGAAGAGGCCACAGAGGAAGAAGAAGAGGAGGGAGTGGAGGAGAGAGGTGTGTCACAAGCAGTAGTAGTGTTTTGGAGGCGTGGTGGCGGAACCACCTCAAACTACTGGACCTTCCCCTGCGTCCTTCCCAGCTGCCAGCAGAGTCACCCAATGCGCCATAAAAGACAGGTAACGTCCCTGTCCATGCCTGCTGGACCATGAGTCAGCGGTAATATGCACCTTACCACTGACCGCCCTGTCCAGGGAGGCATGGACATTGCCTTCCACATGCTGGTAGAGAGCCGGAATAGCCTTCCGTGAGAAAAAGTGGCGTTTTGGTACTTGCCACTGAGGTACTGCACATTGCACAAACTCACGGAAGGGGGCAGAATGTAACGCCATCGGCGTTATTTTACATAAGACGAGCGCAGCTGTATCTTGTTCAGACAGCTGCGCTCCATCCAGTGTCTGTTCAGCGTCACTTCCGGTGCGCCCTGCGTCCCTGCGTTTCACGCTGGAACGCGGAAGTGCGCTCGCTCGTTCCCATGCTGGGCGGGCTATTTAAACCCTCTCTGATGGCGGCTGGGTGTTCGGTTATTGAACAAGACACCCGGCGCCATCTGTGATCAAGGACGACTCTAGTGGAGACCCTCTTCACCTCCTGCCTTCTGGAGGAGAGTTGTTCTCAACCCCAGGACTCCCTACTTCAGGATTCCGAGACCTAGACCACAGAGCTCACACTCTACAGCTTCTACTTCTTCCTGAAATCCCTGCCTACTTCCGGAATCCGAGGGCTAGACCACAGAGCTGACACTCTACACCTTCTACTTCCTCCTGAATCCCTGCCTACATTCTCCTGGGAGACTTATCATCTTACAGCCTTCACAACCGCAAGTACCATTAGGAATCAGTCTATTCAAGCTAGAACTGACATTGCCTATTAATGCAGTGTATGCTAATTCTATAGGATTCTGTTCCCAGTAACTTGTGTGATAGTCTGTACTGTGGCTCTCTAGATATCATCTTCCCCCTATAGATCATATACGAAACCATTGTTGCGAGATAGTCTACAGGAGAATGTGATGATATTAACCCCTCACTCTCTGAACAAATATTGAGTTAACTGGTGGTTTATACTGAGAATTCTCCATTGTCACTGACTACTCCCTAATTTAGGTTTAATAAGGCGTAGGCGTCACAGAATAACCGAACCGCAAAAATAAAATCTAGATGGATCCCGCAGATCTAACAAATCATTTAGTGGGACTAACACAAAGGGTGGATACCCTCACTAACTCTCTAAATGAGATACGTTTAGAGAATGAAGCCCTCCGCCAACAGAATTTTGCCCAGGCCAGAGAGAGACCTGAACCAAAAGTATGTGCACCTGAACCTTTCTCTGGAGACAGGAAATTTTTTCGCCAATTTATTAGTTCATGTCGGTTGATGTTTGAACTACGTCCCCGTACCTATCATTCTGATAGGGTAAGAATTCTCACCCTTATCTCATATCTTCGGGGTGAACCTAGAGTCTGGGCCGACGCCTATCTAGAAGAGCATGGTGATCTCCTGGGGGCTTTCGACACCTTCCTCACTGAAATGTCCCTCCTTTACGAGGATCCCAATAAACAGTTAACGCTGAGAATTCCATCAGAAACCTCAAGCAAGGGAAAAGACCAGTGGAAGACTACATTTCAGAATTCAAATGTTGGTGCAGAGAGACCCAGTGGTCAGATATTGCACTAAGGAACCAATTCCGGCTTGGCTTGACAGAAGCTTTAAAGGACGAGATTGCACGCATAGAACTTCCAACATCTCTAGAGGACCTAATGCAACTCTCCATTTCTATCGATCGTCGTCTCCGCGAAAGAAGAGCTGAACGTGCAAATGCATTTCTTCCCACACCTTTCAGGAGAGCCAGATCTCCCCCAAGGAGCTTCCTATGGAACTCGGTGCGATTAAAGGCCCACTAACCGCAGCTGAAAAACAACGCCGCAGAGACCAAAACCTCTGTTTGTATTGCTCTGCCCCTGACCACGTTGTCTCCTCTTGTCCCCTTCTCAAGAGGAATTCCGAAGGTAAAAAAAGTAAACACCAACTTACCAAGCTTAACTTTACTGGTACTATTTCAAACCGCTACATTATCATTCTTCTTACTTTACAGTGGGGTCTAGAAAGGATTTCCATTGATGCAATGGTCGACAGCGGAGCCTGTGGCAACTTTATTGATTCAAAGATTGTAGAATCTAATAAAATACCCTGTGTGTCCAAGCATACCCCTGTGTCACTCACTTTTATTGATGGTTCTAGTGCCTCAACAGGTCCTATATCCCTGCAAACTTCCCCCCTTCTCGTCACTTGTGCTTCTGGTCACACTGAGACCCTTGCTTTTGATGTGATCTCATCACCTATATTCCCAATAATTCTCGGAATACCATGGCTGCGTATTCATCAGCCAACCTTCCTATGGTCCACTAGTTCCCTAGATCTACAGTCCTTTCACTGTAAGCACAGTTGTTATCCTATATGTTCCACCTCTATCACAAACAACTACCCTTCTGATCTCCAGGTTATTTACATGACTTTGCGGATGTTTTCAGCAAGACCATGGCAAACAAACTTCCCCACATAGGATCTATGACTGCCCCATAGACCTTATACCTGACAGTCCTATTCCTACGGCAAGAATCTATCCATTATCCCAACCAGAACTTGTACACCTCAAGGATTACATCGATGAGAACCTTAAAAAAGGTTTCATCAGACCTTCAACTTCCCCAGCAAGTGCTGCAATCTTCTTCGTAAAGAATAAAGATGGCTCACTCCGACCAATCATTGACTACCGTGCACTCAATAACATCACCATAAAAAATAGATACCCACTACCATTAATTCCGGAACTCATCGAGCGTCTTCAAACCTCAAAACTTTTTCACTAAACTAGATCTTAGGGGTGCCTACAATCTTGTGAGAATCCGCTCAGGCGATGAGTGGAAAACAGCTTTTAAGACACGTTATGGGCTTTTTGAATATATGGTAATGCCCTTTGGCTTATGCAATGCACCGCTACATTCCAATGGTTTATCAATGACATTTTTCGAGACTTGTTAGACGTTTGCGTCGTTATTTATTTGGACGACATCTTAATTTACTCAGATTCTCCTGAAGAACACATCAAACATGTCCGTTGGGTTTTGGCTAGACTGAGAACACATTCATTATATGCCAAACTTGAAAAATGTGTTTTCAGTCAACGCAGCATCTCTTTCCTTGGGTATCTTATTACTCCAAATGGAATACAGATGGAATCATCGAAAGTAGAGTGCATTTTGTCCTGGCCCGTTCCCCATTCCAGAAAAGCATTACAACGGTTCCTCGGATTTGCAAATTACTACAGAAAGTTTATTAAAGACTTCTCAGCGATTGTGAAACCACTAAACAGTCTCACTAGTTCTAAGACACCTTTCTCCTGGTCGGACGACGCACAACGGTCTTTTGACTTCTTGAAATCCAGTTTCACCTCCGCTCCAATTCTACAACTTCCTAACCCACATTGTCACTTCACATTGGAGGTAGATGCCTCGCACTTTGCCTTGGGTGCTGTGCTTTCCCAACGATCTACTCTTTCGGATCCTCTGCATCCGGTGGCTTTCTATTCCAGGACTCTACTACCTGCCGAGATGAACTATCCTATTGGAGAGAAAGAACTCCTCGCCATAAAGGATGCCTTGAGTAATTGGAGACATCTTCTGGAGGGTTCTAAACATCCCATCACCATCCTTACAGATCATCGCAATTTGCAACATCTTAAGGCCTGCAAGACCCTATCCTCCCGCCAAGTTAGGTGGAGTTTATTCTTTGACAGGTTCGATTTCAACATCTCCTATCGTCCTGGTACAGAAAATGTCAAAGCTGACTCATTGTCACGAATGCATGACAATCACACAATTGAGACTCCTCCCTCCTCGATAATTCCACTTGATCGCTTCATTGGAGCTTCTGTTCCCTTCTTACACTTACTTCTCCAATCTCTCCCTAATGAGGTGCCTCCGGGTCTCAAAAAACATTCTAACGGGCTATATACATTCAATAATAAAGTTTACGTTCCTCCCGCTTTGCAAACTACTCTTCTCAAACAACTTCATGATGCTCCACTAGCAGGTCATCCAGGAATTAGTAAGACCATTCACTTAATTAAAAGAGATTACTGGTGGCCTAAGCTCTCACACACTGTCACTCAATATGTTAATTCATGCGTCATATGTGCTACCAACAAACATTCCAGGAAGCCACCTTATGGTCTTCTTACATCTATTCCTATTCCGGAAAGACCCTGGGATGTTGTTTCCTGGATTTCATAGTCGACCTCCCCAGGTCTCAAGGTGCCAACACGATTATGGTTACAGTCGACTTATTAACAAAGATGGCTCACTTCATTCCATTAAAGAAGTTACCAACCTCTCTCGAGACCGCACAAGCCTTCTTAGAGAATGTTCTCAAGTTACATGGCCTCCCTTCCCAGATTATCTCAGACCGCGGCACCCAATTCATTTCCAGATTCTGGAGAGCGCTTTGCCAAGCCTTACAAATTGATCATCGTATGTCCACTGCCTATCATCCTCAGACAAACGGTCAGACAGAACGGGTTAATCAAACACTCGAACAATACTTACGCTGTTATTGCACCCATTTACAGGATGACTGGCTCCAATTTCTTCCTCATGCTGAATTCGCGTATAATAACGCCTCCAGTTCTTCCTCCGGATTTTCTCCTTTCTACGCTAACTATGGATTTCATCCCAAATCTGCACCAATCTCTGTTCTCCCTAACAGTGTTCCTGCTGTAGAGCATTACCTCTCAAACTTAAAGAGGACTTCAGAAATACTCCATGTCAATCTTCGTACAGCCCAACAAAGACAGAAGAAATATTACGACTCCCGTAGAACTGCTCCCCCAAAATACAAAGTTGGTGATTTAGTTTGGCTCTCTACCCGAAATTTACGTCTTAATATTCCCTCAAGGAAACTAGGACGTCAATTTACTGGTCCTTTCACCATTTCACACCTCATTAACAACAACACCGTAAAACTAGTTCTACCTTCACATTGGAAGATACATCCGACTTTCCATGTCTCACTTATTAAACCTTTCATACCTAATCCCTTTCCTAACAGAGTTCCTCAACCCCCTTCTCCTGTTGAGGTTCTAGGTGAGACCGAGTACGAGATAGAAAGAATTCTAGATTCCAAAAAACAAGGTTCTTCCCTCCAATATTTAATTCGTTGGAAAGGCTACAGCCAACTTGATGACTCTTGGGAAGATGCCTCTCACATTCATGCCCTAGACTCATCAAGCATTTTCACCGCAGATACCCTGACCGCCCATCACCCTCTGGTTCTATTTTTGGGACCCCCTTGAGGAGGGGAGTATGTAACGCCATCGGCGTTATTTTACATAAGACGAGCGCAGCTGTATCTTGTTCAGACAGCTGCGCTCCATCCAGTGTCTGTTCAGCGTCACTTCCGGTGCGCCCTGCGTCCCTGCGTTTCACGCTGGAACGCGGAAGTGCGCTCGCTCGTTCCCATGCTGGGCGGGCTATTTAAACCCTCTCTGATGGCGGCTGGGTGTTCGGTTATTGAACAAGACACCCGGCGCCATCTGTGATCAAGGACGACTCTAGTGGAGACCCTCTTCACCTCCTGCCTTCTGGAGGAGAGTTGTTCTCAACCCCAGGACTCCCTACTTCAGGATTCCGAGACCTAGACCACAGAGCTCACACTCTACAGCTTCTACTTCTTCCTGAAATCCCTGCCTACTTCCGGAATCCGAGGGCTAGACCACAGAGCTGACACTCTACACCTTCTACTTCCTCCTGAATCCCTGCCTACATTCTCCTGGGAGACTTATCATCTTACAGCCTTCACAACCGCAAGTACCATTAGGAATCAGTCTATTCAAGCTAGAACTGACATTGCCTATTAATGCAGTGTATGCTAATTCTATAGGATTCTGTTCCCAGTAACTTGTGTGATAGTCTGTACTGTGGCTCTCTAGATATCATCTTCCCCCTATAGATCATATACGAAACCATTGTTGCGAGATAGTCTACAGGAGAATGTGATGATATTAACCCCTCACTCTCTGAACAAATATTGAGTTAACTGGTGGTTTATACTGAGAATTCTCCATTGTCACTGACTACTCCCTAATTTAGGTTTAATAAGGCGTAGGCGTCACACAGAATCTACCAACTGAAAAGGTAGCAGTTGAAGTGCTAGCAATTTCGCTAAGCTAGCATTCAACTGCTGGGCATGTGGATGGCTGGGATTGTACTTCTTTCGGCGCTGCAGCAGCTGGGGCAGGGAAATTTGCCTGGTACTATCAGTAGATTGACCGCTACTACTAGCTTGTGACACACCTATTTCTACACCTTCACTGCAGGGTTCCAGAGAGGACTGGGGGTCTACTGAGGTTGGAGGTCCCAGAAGGGTAAGGGGGGGTATGCTTTTGTCTTTGGTGTGGGTTTTTCTGGTGTGCTTGCCAACGAGCTGCATGGCAGGTCGACATATGTCTGGACAAGCATGTGGTACCCAGGCGGTTGATGTTTTGGCCACGCGAGATACGCTTGCGACATAAGTTGCAAACAGCAAAGGTACGATCTTGTTTCAAAAAAGGCCCACACCAAAGAACTTTTGCTGTACCGGTCAGACACAGCAGCGCCATGCACAAGCGCCGTAGATGTGCGCTGTAATGCAGTGGGTGTAACCTTAAGCTGACCCCTGGAGGGCATCCTGCCTCTTTGGAGATGTGATTGTGACTCGTCCTCCTCCTCCTCTCTCCTATCAGGCACCCAGGTAGAGTCAGTGACCTCATCATCCCCTCCCTCCTCATCACTGTCAACAACCTGGCAGTATGCTCCAGCTGGGGGAACATCATCACTGCCAGATTGATGTCCCTCTCGGCTACCCCCTCTCCCTGGGCTCACATCAATGCCTTCCTCTATCAGTGTTCCATCATTGGAGTCTTCAAAATGCTGCGCATCTTCCTGCAGCATGTACCCAACACTGTGTTGAAACAGTTCGGGGGACTCCTCAGGAGGACATGGTGGTACTAGGGAAGTATTGTGTGAAGCCAATGTGGGTGATAGCGCAAATTGTAAACATAACATAACATAAAAACTGGGTGATATATATGGTGTGCACAAAAAGTATCAAAGTGCCAAACTTAAAAGGTCTGTCAAGGACAGAAAGTAAGTCCAAAGGAAGTGCTAAATCATAAATCAGTGCACTAATAGTCCATATTGGTGAAAAAGCAGTGTAAAAGGATGTCCACTGGTCCAGAGAATGAGGAAAGGAACACCACCACACAGTTCGTCTGGTCTCCCAGAACTCTCACCTTCAGCTGGTCAAAATCAGGCATATAAGATGATCCTCTGTGTGGACAACCTCCCTCTGTGTTTTTGTTAGGCCCCACGGATCGGTGGGGAGATAAGTACCTGCGATCTCGGGTGACAGTAGAAAACAGGGGAGGGGGAAGGACAAAGAGCCTCCAATAGTGTGTTATCCTTGGTAAAAATTATATTTAATAAAGAATCACACTTACAGATAGATAAATAAAAATTTGCATGTAAAACAATGATCGCAGCGCTTGCAGCATGTCACTCACTGCACGTCTTTCCCTTCCCTACGCGTTACGACACAGGATCACGTGTCTTCATCTGGGGAATGCTATTGGTCGTGTGAGAAAAACATCGTATTTATGTGAACCGGAAGTTTCGCATCAGCCATTTTCTTGTAGTCCGCCGCACTCATGACCTCATCATTATTTGGAATGGAAGTAAGCAATCTCTAGAAAATTTTCTAATGAAATTGAACACCAATGAACAGAACATCAAATTGGTCTGGAAGATCGATGAGAAATCTGTCGATTTCCTTGACCTAAGTATAAGTATAGAAGGCAATAAGATCACTACGAAAACTTTTTTCAAAAATGTGGATACCAATAGCTACATATCAACCGATAGCTGCCACTTTAAGCCTTGGCTATTCAACATCCCAAAGGGCCAACTGGTTAGAATGAAGCGGAACTGCACGAAGGAAGAGGATTATACGAATCAAGCCCAATTGATAGGTTCACGATTCATCAGCAAAGGCTATGATGAATCTGTAATTTCTAATCAAATCAAAGAAGTGGGTTCTTTAGATAGATCAAAAATGCTACTATCAAAGATTCCAATACAAAGAGAACAGAAAGCCCCCTCTCTGATTTTGAACTATAATTCCCAGCATAAAGATGTGGCAAAGATTATCAAAAAACATTGGTATATCCTACAGAGCGATAAAGATCTGGGTACGATACTCCCGGAGAAACCACAGATCATATATAAAAGAGCTCCCACATTCAAAGATCTAGTCGTCAAGTCAGTTGTGGATCCTCCACCTAAACCCCTATTTTCATTCTTTACAGGAAAAGTTTTTTTTCCCTGCAGAAGTTGTTTTGCATGTGAAAAAACAAGAAAACCACAAAAGAAACAGACTCAGTTTGTAGCAACAAATACAGGAGAATCCTTTGACATTAAGGAGTGTATAGGATGCTACACTGAGGGGGTGATATATGTCCTACAGTGTAGTTGTAACTTACAATACATTGGTAGAACAAAGAGAGCCCTAAAAGTCTGTGTAAAGGAGCACGTTAAGAATATTATCAAAGGATCCTCCAAACATAACGTGTCGAGACATTTCGACAAAGTACACAATAAGGACCCTACTTGTTTGGAGTTTTGGGGGATTGACAAATATACGAAAAACTGGAGGGGTAGTCATAAAGTAAGGACTATTAGTCAAAAAGAGTCCCAATGGATCCATAAAATGAAGACTTTAGTTCCTGAGGGGATGAATGTTGATTTTGATTTAAATTGTTTTTTAAGTAATTTTTAATAATTTTTATTATTTTTAATTTCTATGGAGCATTTCAGTTATGTGCAATTTACTGTCCCTGAGTTGTTCCCTACCCTGTATGGGTACAAAGAGGTGAACTATGAGCCTATGTCAGCTAAATAATGTTATCATTGGAACACATTATGTACAGTGGCCATCATACATTGTTCAGGTTTTGCTAAAAGTTATTACTCGGTAACCGAACAGTATGTAAACACGACACTCAGATGCACGATCACCCTTATCTGTAAATGAATATCCACATCTAGCTACAAAGATTGTAGATAGATTGTATAGTTCGTGGTAATGCCTGTTTATAGACGCTAGATGGCGACATATTAGGCAACAGTAAAGCAAGAAGCACAGAGGTGTTTCTAGAGAGATGATATTCTTGTTTTAAATTGAGTTGAAATATGGTTTTTATACATATATTTGTGTTATTTAAACACATATTAGACATTTTCTAATGTTGTGTGTAATAGTATTTTTAATCGATTTGCAATATTGTTAATTCCAGCCAGATTACCAGCGATTGCGACGGGCTACGGGAAAATGGCGCATGCCGAATTTCCGGTTTAGGAAAAATATGTTTGTTCGCACATATACTTCCACTATTCAAACACACGTGTGTTACTATTTAATGCTGTGTGTTAGCAGCAAGTTTTAAGCATTCGCAATCCAGCCAGTTCCAACACATTGCTCTCGAGTGCGGCAGACTACAAGAAAATGGCGGATGCGAAACTTCCGGTTCACATAAATACGATGTTTTTCTCACACGACCAATAGCATTACCCAGATGAAGACACGTGATCCTGTGTCGTAACGCGTAGGGAAGGGAAGGGAAAGACGTGCAGTGAGTGACGTGCTGCAAGCGCTGCGATCATTGTTTTACATGCAAATTTTTATTCATCTATCTGTAAGTGCGATTCTTTATTAAATATAATTTTTACCAAGGATAACACACTATTGGAGGCTCTTTGTCCTTCCCCCTCCCCTGTTTTCTACTGTCACCCGAGATCGCAGGTACTTATCTCCCCACCGATCCGTGGGGCCTAACAAAAACACAGAGGGAGGTTGTCCACACAGAGGATCATCTTATATGCCTGATTTTGACCACCTGAAGGTGAGAGTTCTGGGAGACCAGACGAACTGTGTGGTGGTGTTCCTTTCCTCATTCTCTGGACCAGTGGACATCCTTTTACACTGCTTTTTCACCAATATGGACTATTAGTGCACTGATTTATGATTTAGCACTTCCTTTGGACTTACTTTCTGTCCTTGACAGTCCTTTTAAGTTTGGCACTTTGATACGTTTTGTGCACACCATATATATCACCCAGTTTTTATGTTATGTTATGTTTACAATTTGCGCTATCACCCACATTGATTTTACGTTATTAGGTGCTGTGTATGCATTTTTTTGTGTTTGCTGCATATTGTCACTGATTTCTTGAAAGACTAATTAGTAGCGCAGAAGTCCCACTTGATTTCTATTGTGTGAAGCCATTGTGCAGAGGGAAGAGGACTCCTTGGCAGCTGCTTTGCCAGATAAACTTTGATCAGTCTGTGTGAGAGAGGATGAGGAGGATGAGGACGTCTTGGTCATCCACTCTACTAATTTCTCTGCATGTTGAGGCGCAACACGGGCAGCTCCCGAAAATGACGAGCGGCCACGGCCACGTGCTGAAGAGGATGCACCACATCCACCACCAGAGTTACCTCTACATGCAGAGCCTGCTTGCCCTCGTGACTCTCTGCCTCTCTTTGTTGTCCTTCCAGAAATATTTATGCGTTCAGGTGGTATGTAACAGCACAAGCGCAGTGACACCAACTGCCTTCAGGTGGTATGTAACAGCACAAGCGGAGTCACACCAACTGCGCTCAGGTGGTATGAAACAGCACACGTACAGTGACACTAACTGCGCTCAGGTGGTATATAACAGCACACGTGCGGTGACACCAAATGCGCTCAGGTGGTATGTAACAGCACAGGTGCGGTGACACCAAATGTGCTCAGGTGGTATGTAACAGCACACGTACAGTGACACTAACTGCGCTCAGGTGGTATATAACAGCACAGTTGTGGTGACACCAAATGCGCTCAGGTGGTATGTAACAGCAGATTGAAGGACGAAAACTGGACAGCCGCACTCCGAATTCACTTAAAATAAGTTGTCTTTTATTTTTCAACTGTACACACAGTCACTGCAACCAACAAAATACAGTATGGCCGACGCGTTTCGCACTTACAATCAGTGCTTAGTCATGGCTGAGCCATGACTAAGCACTGATTGTAAGTGTGAAACGCGTCGGCCATACTGTATTTTGTTGGTTGCAGTGACTGTGTGTACAGTTGAAAAATAAAAGACAACTTATTTTAAGTGATTTCGGAGTGCGGCTGTCCAGTTTTCGTCCTTCAATTTGCTATCATTAGCATTGCCAGCACCTTGGTGGTTCAACAACCCTTTATTGCACACGGGGCTCACCTGAAGCGGTGAGAAATGTGTCTGGTATGTAACAGCACACGTACAGTGACACTAACTGCGCTCAGGTGGTATATAACAGCACAGGTGCGGTGACACTAACTGCGCTCAGGTGGTATGTAACAGCACACGTGCGGTGACACCAAAATGCGCTCAGGTGGTATGTAACAGCACACGTACAGTGACACTAACTGCGCTCAGGTGGTATGTAACAGCACAGGTGCGGTGACACTAACTGCGCTCAGGTGGTATGTAACAGCACACGTGCGGTGACACCAAATGCGCTCAGGTGGTATGTAACAGCACACGTGCGGTGACACCAAATGCGCTCAGGTGGTATGTAACAGCAGACACGTGCGGTGACACCAAATGCGCTCAGGTGGTATGTAACAGCACACGTGCGGTGACACTAAATGCGCTCAGGTGGTATGTAACAGCACACGTGCGGTGACACCAAATGCGCTCAGGTGGTATGTAACAGCACACGTGTGGTGACACTAAATGCGCTCAGGTGGTATGTAACAGCACACGTGCGGTGACACTAAATGCGCTCAGGTGGAATGTAACAGCACACACGTGCGGTGACACCAAATGTGCTAAGGTGGTATGTAACAGCACACGTGCGGTGACACCAAATGCACTCAGGTGGTATGTAACAGAACACGTGCGGTGACACCAAATGTGCTCAGTTGGTATGTAACAGCACAGGTGCGGTGACACTAACTGCGCTCAGGTGGTATATAACAGCACAGGTGCGGTGACACCAAATGCGCTCAGGTGGTATGTAACAGCACACGTACAGTGACACTAACTGCGCTCAGGTGGTATATAACAGCACACGTGCGGTGACACCAAATGCGCTCAGGTGGTATGTAACAGCACACGTGCGGTGACACCAAATGCGCTCAGGTGATATGTAACAGCACACGTGCAGTGACACCAATTGCGTTTAGGTGGTATGTAACAGCAGACGTGCGGTGACACCAAATGCGCTAAGGTGGTATTAAACAGCACACGCACAGTCAGAGCGACTGCGTTTCTGTGCAAATAAATAGCCCACTTGCATTAACAGCAACTGCCTTTCTGTGCAAATAAATAGCACACTTGCAGTAACAGGCAATGCGTCTATGTGCAATTAACTAGCACACGTTGACTAACACGTTATAGCATCAAGCATAATCTCCTGCCTGACAGATACTAATAGCAGATCTAGCTAAGCTATACAGTTTATAAATATATTGACAACTCCTAGGGATGTCAATATATTCTCTACAAACTGTAAATCTAACTATACTAACTAGTAGCCTCCCTTATCTATCTATCTATGGGCCAGATAGGAACACTCTATATTTCTATCGCCGCGTATGTGATGATGCGCCGTCGTTTCTATGTGCCCGTACCCACCAAACTAGATGCGCCCAATAACGGGTCTTTGCGATCGGAACGTTCCGACGCCAGAGTCTAGCGCTTAATTTCTTGGGCGCATATCGCGCCTATTGATTTCCCCTGCAAATATGAAATGAGGGATTTTTCACTTCACGAACGGATTAGCCATACGCTGGCTATGCGCCGCGCGTCTCGTCCGTCCGGCGCAGTTATTTCTACAAAAGTGCTTTATCTTTACTCCAGATGGCCACAGGTCAGCAGGAGAGAGCAGCTACAGCCTACCGACGATAAGAGCTAGCTGAGCACCCCCACTTGCAGGCAACACCTCTGTCCATGCTTGCGTAAATTTTACAGCCATGGAGGAAGACATATAGGTCTCAGCCGATACGGCTGACAGCTCCTGGCCATTAAAGCCTTTCTCTGTGTGTTTGCGGGGACGGGAGCAGCCATCTCAACAAAAGTCATCACTGCGGGGAGGGGGAGGGATATACTTTAGTGCGAAATGGCGCTTCTACGGGCGCATTTAAACGCCCAACGGAAGGCATTGCGCTGATTCCCGTGAAGTGGTGCACGGAAGTTGTGAGCACGCACAAAGGGGGCGAGTGGAGCCGCACTCACTGCGCATGCCTGGTTGACTGAACGTAAGCCTGCGCTGGGCTCCGCCCACATTTACATATGATCACACCCACTTCACTTGCCGGGTACGCCACGCATTATCGTTATTGGCGCAAGTAGCGCAACTCTATGGAATTACGGACTTGCGCTGAAGGGTCCGGTAACGTAAATGAGAAGGTTACTCTGGAAGTGCTCTCATCTACCTGAATCTGGCCTATCTATCTATCTATCTCTATAAAGACACTGGGCCAGATTCAGTGAATTGCCTATCTTTAGGCGGGCGTAGCGTATCTCAGATACAATGCCGATAACTAAGAGGCAAGTACAGTATTCACAAAGCACTTGTGCCTTACTTTGCACCGGCCTAACTTAATTTAGTCGGCGTAAGCCGGTGCAAGTGGAAGTGGGTGTGCCGTTATGCAAATTAATGGTCTAGTGATTTACGCCCGGCGTATCTTGAACGGAGCATGCTCAGTACGTTCGTTCCCTTCTGAGCATGCTCACAACTATGCCGGCCCAACTTACAGATATACGCCGGCCCAACTTACGCCCAGACATGTGCCCGGCCGATGCAAAAGTACATTCAGGGCCAGATTCTCATAGAATTCCGGCGGCGTAGCGTAAGCCAGTTACACTACGCCGCCGCTGCTTGCTGGAGCAAGTGCTTGATTCTCTAAGCACTTGCTCCCGAGGTTTCGCTTACGTCGCGTAAATCGCGCAGCGTAAACCCGCGCAATTCAAATGGGGCGGCTTGTATTTAAATTAAGCGCGCCCCCGCGTCGAACGAACTGCGCATGCGCCGGCCGGGGGAAAAGCCCAGTGCGCATGCTCCAAAGGACGTCACATTTTCTCAATGTAAACGACGTAATCGCAGCGTACGCCAGCCCCATTGAGAATCGACGTACGCAAACGACGTAAACGACGCACAACACGACGCGGTCCCGAGGCCATACTTAACATGGCATCCGACGGGACACGACGGCATCCGACGGGACCTCGTAAGGTTACTCCACATAGAAGCTGGGGTAACCTTACGCGGACGAAAACGACGTAGGCGACGACGGGGCGGCGTAAAAGCGATCGAGAATCGGCGTACTACTTCATTTGCATATGCAAATGAAAAAAACAACGTAAAGGCCACCTAGTGGCCGGAGTTGTCATTACATCTACGATCCGAAAGTGTAATTGTATTACGCTTGTCGGATGTAGAAGCGTATCTATGCAAAAGTGATGCTCAGCATCACACGCATAGATACGAGCCAAAAAAAAAGGCGATACGACGGGGTATCTGAGATACTCCGTCGTAACGCCTCTGAGAATCTGGCCCTCAGTTTTATTCCCCCCCAGGAAGGTACTTTTGCTGTGAGATGGCTGCTCCCGTTCCCCACAGGCAGAATAGGAAAAAAACTTTAACACCCAGGAGATGTCAGCCCTCTGAGACTTATGACCAGGGCCACCATCAGGGGGTTACAGACAGTACACCTGCAAGGGGCCCGGATGGGAACCCCCCCTTTTTTTATATATATTTTTTTAATATATATATATATTTTTTTTTTTGATGGACAAGAAGGCCTGGCTTGCAGTCTCTGCTCTAATTCATTTCTATGGTGTTCTATCGAGTTGAGGTCAGGACTCTGTGCAGGCCAGTCAAGTTCCTCCACCCCAAACTTGCTCATCCATGTCTTTATGGACCTTGCTTTGTGCCATGGTGAGCAGTCATGTTGGAACAGGAAGGGGCCCTCCCCAAACTGTTTCTACAAAGTTGGAAACATGAAATTGTCCAAAATGTCTTGGTATGCTGACGCATAAGAGTTCCCTTCAATGGAACTAAGGGGCCAAGTCCAACTCCTGAAAACAACCCTGCACTATAACCCCCCTTTCATCAAATGATTTGGACCAGTCCACAAAGAAAGGACCATAAAGACACACATGAGTGAGTTTGGGGTGGAGGAACTGGACTGGCCTGCACAGAGTCCTGACCTCAACACCTTTGGGATGAATTAGAGCTGAAACTGTGAGCCGGGCCTTCTTATCCAACATCAGTGCCTGACCTCACAAATACACTTCTGGAAGAATGGCAAACATTCCCATGGACACACTCCTAAACCTTGTGGACGGCCTTCCCAGAAGAGTTGAAGCTTTTATAGCTGCAAAGGGTGAGCCAACCCAATATTGAACCCTACAGGCTAAAGGATCGCACACTCGAATATTCCGATGGACGTGTTTTGTCGTACAATCAAACCGTCTGTATGCTCCATCGGACAAATGAGTAGAAAAACTACGTAGTTTCGTGAATGTTGGCTGAAAAAGTTCTGCCGTCTGTATGCAGAACAAGTTCACGGCCAGTGCCTTTCGGACAAAAATATATATATAATTATTATTATCATTATTATTATTATTATTAAAGGGCCCAGAGGTCCCGGATGGAAAGCCCCCTTTATTTGGTAATTTATTTTTATATAAAAAAAGGGGGGTTCCCATCTGGGGCCCTGGTGGCCTCCGGACCCCTAAAAAAATAAAATAAAGAAAAAAAAGGTTTCTTTTTTTTTAAGGGGGCTCCCATCCGGGCCCCTGGGGACCCCGGGCCCCTTACAGGTGTACTGCCTGTACCCCCCTGATGGCGGCCCTGGTGGCGGGGGACCCATTAGTAGTGCTAGGACCACGGCTGCCATGTGTTGTCCTGTAACAGTGCTGCTGAAGCTGCTCTCCAGCTGACTTGAGCAAGTCTGGTGCAAAGTTACCCCTGCTTTTATGAGGGGTAACTTTAGGCCGGCCAAACAGCTTAGGCACACCGCGCGTAGCCTGCGCCGAACGGGCCTATGTTTGGGAATCGGCGTTTCTCTCTCATTTGCATATTTGCATAGGAAATCAATGGGTTTGCCAGATGCGTCCGGCATAAATGTGCACCTAGGATGTGCAGGTGTAGGCAAGTTAGGCCGGTCGGGAATAGCCTATTTTGGTGCGTATCTAGTTGTGTGGGTACGGTGCATAGATACTCCGGCGCAAATTTACACTTACGGGGGTAGATTCATGTAGATCAGCGGATCTTTTGATCCGCGTGATCTATCTTGTTTACGATCCGCCTGCGCCAGTTTTTGAGGCAAGTGCTGTATTCAGAAAGCACTTGCCTCGTAATTAGCCCTGGCGGATCGTAAATCCCCCGGTGGAATGCAAATTCCGCGGCTAGGGGGAGTTTACTATTTAAATCACGCGCGTCCCCGCGCCGATCGTACTGTGCATGCGCCGCCGGCAAGGACGTCATTGTTTTCGTCGTTAACGCTATTAACGTATGGCCGTATTCCCGGACGACTTACGTAAACGACATAAAAAATTCAAAACTCGACGCGGGAACGACGGCCATACTTAACATAGGATCCGCCGCACTTACCCCGCATATAGCAGGGGTAACCATCCGCCGGAAAAAGACGAACGCAAACGACATAAAAAAAAAGCGACGGCCGGGCGTTCGGTTCTGAATCGGCGGTTCTCCTCATTTGCATATTCGTCACGTAGAAAAAAAGAAGCGCCACCTAGCGGACGGCGGTAGAATGCAGCCTAAGAACCGACAGTGTAACTCACTTACACCAGTAGGCTCTAAGGAAGATCTATGCGGAACCTGATTCGAGGAATCAGCCGCATAGATCCGAGCGTCGGATCTCACAGATCCGACGGTGTATCAGTAGATACACCGTTGGATCTGTACATGAATCTACCCCACGCCGCGCATCTCCATATACCCCGGCGTAACTTCTTCGAGAATCTGGCCCACTGTGGGTCAGATTCTCAGAGGCGTTACGACAGAGTATTTCAGATACCCCGTCGTATCGCCTTTTTTTTGTCCTCGTATCTATGCGAGTGATGCTTAGCATCACTTTTGCATAGATACGCTTCTACATCCGACAAGTGTAAAAGCATTACACTTTCGGATCGTAGGTGTAATGACAACTCCGGCCACTAGGTGGCCTTCACGTTGTTTTTTCATTTGCATATGCAAATGAGGCTAGTACGGCGATTCCCGAACGCTTTTACGCCGCCCTGTCGTCGCGTACGTCGTTTACGGACTCGTAAGGTTACCCCAGCTTCTATGTGGAGTAACCTTACGAAGTTCCGTCGGATGCCGTCGGGTGCCGTCGGACGCCATGTTAAGTATGGCGTCGGGTCAGCGTCGGCTTTTTCCGTCCCTTACGTCGTTTTACTAACTCGTTCGCGAATAGGGAGTTGCGTAAATGACGCTCACGTCGTTTTGACGTCGGTTTCAACGACGCTTCCCGACGTGAGCTGGAGGATGCGCACTGGGCTTTTTCCCCGGCCGGCGCATGCGCAGTACGTTCGACGCGGGGGCGCGCTTAATTTAAATACAAGCCGCCCCATTTGAATTGCGCGGGTTTACGCTTGGCGATTTACGAGACGCCAGCGAAAACTACGGAGCAAGTGCTTTGAGAATAAAGCACTTGCTCTAGTACGCAGCGGCGGCGTAGTGTAAATGGCTTACGCTACGCCGCCGAAAATATATGAGAATCTGGCCCTGTGTCTCTATCTATCTATCTATCTCTCTCTCGCTCTGTCTGTCTGACTGCAAAGCAAGACGGAACACACTACACGAGGCCGCCCGGGAGGCGGCCTTTTATAGTGTGGGGCGTGTGCTAAAGCCCTGAGCCCTAATTGGCCAAAGCACCCAGGCTTTGGCCAATTGGGTCTCTTTGTTTTTTGGGCACTGTGATTGGCCAAGCATGCGGGGTCATGGTGCATGCTTGGCCAATCATCAGCGCGCAACACCGCAGTGAATTATAGGTCATTCGAATTTGGCGCGAACGACCCGATTTGTTCGTTTTTGACGAACGATCAAACGGCCAATGTTCGATGCGAACATGTGTTCGCATCGAACGCGAAGCTCATCTCTAGTCCCAATCCTTTCCTAAAAGGATCCCAAGCTGGGAGCTGTACGGTAGGGGATCGGCTTGAGGAGAACCCGGAGGCAGGTGATCCAATAGGCCTTGAATGAACCATCGGGGATCCAGTGACTGACTAAATTCATTGGGAGGACTTGCACATTTCAAATCACGCTCATTCAAGTAATAGGCCTGTGGCAGAGGCCCGAGCCAGGCCTGTGGCAGAGACCCGAGCCAGGCCTGTGGCAGAGGCCTGGTACTCCCAGCGTTAGCAAGTGACGTTTCGGTTGCCAGGTCCGTGGCAGGGGTCTGTCCGGGGGCACTTTACCCATTCCGACTGAATTTCCAAGGCCTGATACTTAAGCTATCTCTCTGCTCATCAACCTTTCCTGTCCTGTACTATGTTGATGTAGGCCATGTTGGGCCTTGGAATAAAGCATTGAAGAAAACCCAACTAAAAACTGGACATTCGCTCTCTATTTTAACTCACAAGTATCACCCCTAGACACCTGCAAGGAAACTCAACACGGCGATCCCACTTATACTAAGCGGCTCCTGAATGGGGTAGTGCTACATAAAAAAAAAAATACTTTTAAAGTGTGCATTTTTAACAAAAAAATATACCATCTCTTGAACGTAGCCACTTTCTCTTGCTCACTCACTCCTGAAATTGACTATGGGATTTATAGTGCGCATAGAGCAGTTTATAAGACCACACATAGGGCCAGATTCACGAACAGTTAGGCTGGCGGATCGAGTGATCCGCCAGCCTAACTGTGACTTTGAGCCGGCGTTTCTGTTTTCTGTAACCAGAAAACAAGAAACGCCGGGTTGAAGTTCCGATGCGAGCAGCGTAACTGAGTTTCGCCATCGCATCGTTACTTCAACTTAAAAATGGCGCCGGGGGCGTTCCCGCCGATTTACGCTCAAAAAATATGTTAATGAGCGGAAATCGGCAATTCACGATCGAATTCCGGCGCGACGCAATGACGATACGACGTTTCCAGACGGGATACGCGGCGCATAGATATACCTACATGGGGTTGGAGTATCCTATGTTAGGTATAGGCGTCGTCATCGCGTCGGGAAAAAAAAAAAAAACGTCGCTTGCGTAAAACGGTCATGAATGGGAATGTGACGTCATTGACGTTCATTCACAGATTTTGGAGCATGCGCACGGGGATGTTTTGACACTCGACGCCATGCGCAGTACGTTGGCGGCGGGATCGCGCTTAGTTAGCATACTACACGCCCCGTACCCGCCCAATTTGAATTCCGCCGGCTCATTTGCGATGCGCTGCCGCAACTTTAGGAGCAAGTGCTTTGTGAATGACAGCACTTGCTCCTAAAATTTCTGCAGCGCAACGCAAATGAGAAGCGTTACTCCAGAGCAAAGATGCTCTGGACTACCTGAATCTGGCCCATAATGTGTACTGCTCCTTCCATGCAAATAGAAGAGGAGAGAAGGATGTAACAAGGAGGCAGAAAAACATAGTAGGAAATTATTTCATGAAAAATCACTTACAAAGCCATTAAATAGTGAATGTTTATGGATGATTTTCGGAGAATAAGGATATGATTTAGTGGATGAATTGTTTAGGTCTGCATTACGGAAATTTCAGTAAGCAAGAAAAATGGGGGACACAAACATCCATAAAAAACGCAGCATACAATCCCTTTTTAGTCTGCCCAGAATGAAAAGAAAAATATGGCTGGGGAAAAACTTTAAGGTTAACCTAAGTCAAAAATCAAGGCACAGTCAAGGAACACAGAGGGACTGTGAGGTAAAGGTGTTAATAGAGAGTGGAATAGGGAGTACAGTAAGAGTTGGTGCATAATATTATGTGGGAAAATAAGAAAGTGAGGACAAGGGGTCCTAGGGTATGTGGAGTAAGTACCTGTTCTCTGACAAAAAAAAAAAAACCCTGTTATATATTTATAATGCTTTATACCTAATATGTTAAGCTATTTATTAAATAATTATTACAAACCTGCCAGCCATTGCTAATCTTTTGATTGAAAATTCCAAACTCGTATCGGATACCGTAGCCATATGCTGCAAGCCCAAGAGTTGCCATTGAATCCAGAAAGCAGGCTGCATATGAGAGAGAAATAAAGAATATAGTTACAGTCCATTATAAAAGATTCTGATGCAAAATAGAAGTATATGAAAGTTCACTAAAAATATACTATATGAACTAAACTATTATTCTTGCCTATACTGTAAAACAAAAACTAACATTTTCTTTATAACAACTAGTGATGAGCGGAATACGTCATATTCGATTTCGCGATATTTCGCGAATATTTTGAAGAATATTCGCGAATATTCGTTAATATCGAATATTCGTGATATTTTATAAAAAATAAATAAAATGCGAATTTTCGCCAATGCGAAATTTCGCTAATGCAAAATTTCGCGGTTTTTTTTTGGATAAAATATCACGAATATTCGATATTTACGAATATTCGCTATATTTTATAAAAAAAAATTGCGAAATTTCGCTATTGCGAAATTCGCGAATGCGAAAGTTCGCGAATGCGAAATTGATTGCGAATGTTTTTGCGAAATTTATTGCGAAATTTGAAAAATACGAATATTCGAAATAGCGAATATTCGCCGTGATATTCGCAAATACTCGAATATGCAATATTCGTAGCGAATATTCGCAATGCGGATATTCGTGAGCAACACTAATAACAACCATACAAATATAGAAAGATATAACAAAGTTATATACAGTACCTTGGTACATTACACAAATAAAACTAACCTAATATTATTTTAGATACTGAAGCAGCAGCACCAAAAAGCACCCTGTATTACATTGTTTTGAAAAAATATATTGATAGCTAATAAAGAAATATAGGGATCTGGGGAAGTGATTTCAGCTTTGCATTTAGCTATATAGGGAGGAATAGGGAGGATTTTGATCGCAAACACATGTAAGCTATGCATCACAATATTTTGAGTACCCTATTTACTTTATTTATCAGAATCCTAATCTTATCCACTGTGCATAATTCGGTTATGATGCAAGAACGTAATATCCACATAGAAGTCTTTATCCGTATTAAAAGCTCTTTCATAATTTCATGAACAATTGATAAAACAGCAAAGACGAATAAAATAAAATGACATTCTCATTTCAAACATTTCAGCCCTTTGTCAAGCTAGGAGAAAGGTGCACAATAAAACACAACCACCAAGTATTTATATACCTTTCCACTAATCACAACTTGACGTGATTGTAGCCGTATTAGTGCAATTGTGAGTACTGTCTGTGATACTAAAAATTGTATGTTAGTGCAAATAAAAAAAGTATCACTGACAGTACTAATTTTTCTCTGTCACTAATCGCAACAAAGGGAGAGGCTGTACTGACCAATGGAAAGTTGAACGGCGAGGTAGACCTGATGTAAACATCCACTTCTATGCAAATTGACACAGCTGCCAGTTATCACTTAAACAAAGAACTATCTATAGCTACATGAACACCTCCAATCCTATGTGCATTAGCAGTTGTAAATTGCTGGACGTTTTTTTTCTTACCTGCAAGATAAAACCATATAGGAGGTTTATTAAACTTAAATGGCTTCACAGCAGCAAAAACAAAATAAATAACAGTCTCGCCGACTTGTAGAGATCAGAACTGCTATCGCAGATAAACAATCCTCACTTTATGTTGCAGGTAACTTCTCCAGCTAGCAGGCGTCCAGGCAGGACACTGCCATGTGCTTTCTACTGTTCACCATCCACAGTCTCCACTATACTCCACTATACACACCTACAACTTCCTGTCTTGTTTTAAACCACTTCCTTGGACAGGTGCGTTAACCCTTTGTTTCCTTAAAAGGAACCACAGTCCAAACAGAGGTGAATATAGTGTCCTCCCAGGACCCAGCCACGGCATCCTGTACATATCCCCCCCCCCCCCGTGCCCTAACGCCAAGGAGGTGGAGGCAACAGTGGAGCTAAAACAATGAACTTGGGGGAGGGAATCTGCATTTTGATGCAGTCTCCCGGGGCCTATTCGCCACTACAAATTTTAATCCCTGGAGCGCCATCAACCAATGAGTAATTCTGGCATTAGCCCCTTTACCTTGCCTCATGTTAAAAGGTCATGATCAGAAATCAGCCCAAGAGGTAATCTCTGAGGGACTCCAGAGCCCACTTAATGGCCAGATACTCTCATTCAATTATAGCGTAGTTTTTCTCCTCTGGTGTCAACTTCCTACTGAGAAAGACTACTGGGTGCTCCTCACCATGAACAACCTGTGACAACACAGCTCCCAATCCTACATCGGAAGCATCAGTCTGGACAATGAACTCTTTTAAAAAATTGGATGCTATTAGGACAGGGTGTTGGCACAGTGCTGACTTGAGCTCCAAAAAATCCTTTTCAGCGTCTGCATTCCACTCCATCATGACTGATTTCCGACCCTTAGTCAGATCAGTCAATGGAGCCGCCAATGTGGCAAAGTTGGGTACAAACCTCCTGTAGTATACCACAATGCCCAGGAATGCACATACCTGATTTTTTGTGAGGAGGCAGGGCCAATTCTTTATGGCCTCTACCTTGCTGACCTGAGGTTTCACCACCCCTCTACCCAGGATATAGCCCAGGTATTTCACCTCCTGCATTCCCAAAGCACATTTTTCAGGGTTTACTGTAAACCCCTCTTTCCAAAGAGAGTCCAGTACTGCCTGGACTTTGGGCAAGTGTGATTCCCAGTCTCTGCTAAAAACGACTATGCCGTCCAAATTACACTGAGGCATACTCCTGGTAAAATCCTATCCATTGCTCGCTGGAATGTGGCTGGAGCAGTTTGCAGTCCAAAGGGCATTCATTTGTACTGAAAACTCCCCTCTGGGGTAGAAAAAGCAGTTTTCTCTTTAGCAGCCTTAGTAAATGGGGTTTGCCAATACCCCTTGGTAAGGTCTAATGTTGTGATATACCTGGCTGGACCTAGTCTCTCAATAAGTTCATCTACCCGGGGCATGGGGTAGGCATCGAACCGTGAAACCTTATTAAGTTTCCGGAAATCATTTCAGAATCGCAGAGTCCCGTTGGGCTTTGGTACCAACACAATAGGGCTCGACCACTCACTCTGCGATTCTTCAATGATCTCTAGGTCTAGCATTTTCTTCACTTCCTCTGAAACGGCCTTCCTTTGAGGCCGCGTACTCACGAGGAGACATGTCCGATGAAAACGGTCCGCGGACTGTTTTCATCGGACATGTCTCCGGGGATCTTTTGGTCTGTTGGTGTGTACACACGATCAAACCAAAATCCCCACGGACAGACAGCGCGGTGACGTGGCGGTGACATTAACGCTGCAACGTCCGCAAACCAGGAAGTAAAATGCTTCCACGCATGCGTCAAATCCATTCGATGCATGAGGGGGATTTCGGTCCGCTGGTTAGGCGTACTAACCAGCGGACATGTCTGACGGACAGGTTTCCAGCGGACAAGTTTTAAAGCATGTTTTAAAACTTTTGTCCGCTGGAAACCTGTCCGCTAGGCCGTACACGTGATCGGATATGTCTGCGGACCAGTTTCAGCGAACATGTTCGATCGTGTGTACATGGCCTGAGCCTCTGGGATGCAGTAGGGTCAAACAAAAACCTTTATTCCAAGTTCAGCTAAATATATCATACTCTATGACCCTAGTTAAGCCTTGTACACACGATCAGTTCATCCGTAAGAACGGTCTGAAGGAACGTTGTCATAGGTTAACCGATGAAGCTGACTGATGGTCTGATGTGCCTACACACCATCAGTTAAAAAAACGATTGTATCAGAACGTGGTGACGTAAAACACAACAACGTGTTGAAAAAAATGAAGTTCAATGCTTCCAAGCATGTGTCGACTTGATTCTGAGCATGCGTGGATTTTTAGCCTAGTGAATCCTGGTCCACGCTACCTTTAAACTACTGGATGCTGCTTCCACGCTACCATCATTTCATTGAATCCAGGGATTCCACGCTACCATCAATACATTACTTGGTGTGGGGACATTCTGCCTTATTTTACCCGGAGTAGACTCAACACCCTCTAAAGCAGGGGTGTCAAACAGGCGGCCCTCCAGCTGTTGCAAAACTACAAGTCCCATGAGGCATTGCAAGGCTAACAGTTACAAGCATGACTCCCACAGGCAGAGGCATGATGGGACTTGTAGTTTCGGAACAGCTGGAGGGCCGCCAGTTTGACACCCCTGCTCTAAAGCCATTGCAGACCACCAAAACAACTATACTACTAGAAGCAACATCCTCTGCGAAGTGATAAGTACCCCCTGAAACTATTAGTTCCATGCTTGTGATTTACCTTGTTTTCATATTGCATATAACTATACCACCTGTACATATTGAAACAGGCATGTTTAAATTACCTTCATACTTGGAGATAGCCACTGTGGATTCATATTTCTATCATAGGACTTGCCATACTTGATGTTGCATGAGTACTTTTAAAGATTATGGGCCAGATTCAGGTAGATGGGAGCATCTTTAATCTGGAGTAACGTTTCTCATTTACGTTACTCTGGCGAAATTTTAGGAGCAAGTGCTGTTATTCATGAAGCACTTGCTCCTAAATTTGCGGCAGCGTATCGAAAATGAGCCGGCGGAATTCAAATTGGGCGGGTACGGGGCGTGTATTATTTAAACTAAGCGCGATCCCGCGGCGAACGTACTGCGCATGCGTCGACTGGCATGCTCCAAATTCTGTCAGTGAACGTCAATGACGTCAAATCCCCATTCATGGACGTTTTACGCAAGCGACGCAAATTTTTTTTTTCGACGCGATGACGACGGCTATACTTAACATAGGATATTCCACTAGGGGGCTGCTTTATCTTTACGCCGCGTATCGCTTACGGAAACGTCGGAAAGTCACTGCGTCGCGCCCGAATACGATCGCAAATTGCCGATTCCCGCTGATTAACATATTTTTTCGGCGTTAATCAGCGTTCCGCCCCCCAGCGCCATTTTTAAATTAAAGTTGCGATGCGATGGCAAAATTCAATTACGCCGCTCGCATCGGAACTCCAACCTGGCCTTTCTTGTTTTCTGGTTACAGAAAACAAAAACGCCGGCTTAAAGTGACAGTTAGGCTGGAGTATCACTGATACTCCAGCCTAACTCTACCTGAATCTGGCCCTATATGTATACCAGAGGGCTTAGCTTATATCTTAACTGGACATAAATTCTCAACGAATTCATATAACTACCAAGTGCCTTTCTCTAAAAGTATTATCATAATACTCCATCTGCCTAAGTTACATGCATGACATTTGTTAACCCTTGAATAGGTCATATTGGCCTGTATATGAAACATGTTTGCATATGCATTTTAATCTAGTGCTTGTAGGCAGGCAGGGCCGCCATCAGGAATTATGGAGCCCCTTACACAGCTTCAGGCATTGGCCTGGGGACCTCTGGGCCCTTTAATAAAAATAAACCTCTGGGCCCTTTAATAAAAAAAGAAATAAATGTAAATAGGATTTTGAGCTTGACCCACGCCTCCGCCATAGATTCGCAAACTGCGGAGATGAATTATAAGTGTCTCACCGGTTAAAACTAGTAAATATAAATTAGATCAGTCTGCCGAATGCTGGAGGGGTTTCCCCGAGAGAGGTACCATGGCACACCTATGGTGGACCTGCCCAATAATTCAGAAATATTGGGACTCCATACTGGGCCAAATAAAAGAGATCACAGGAACGGAAATTAAAAAAGACCCATGGGTTGTACTATTCCATTGCAGTGATGAGGGAATTAAAAAATATAAACAGTCACTAATACCACATATGTTGAACGCAGCAAAAAAGCTGATACCAAGGAAGTGGCAAAACCCCGAAAGCCCTAAGACATGGGAGTGGGTGGAGGGAGTTGAAGAAACTTATAGGATGGAAGAGTTGAGGGATAGTGTATCAGAAATCAACAATGATCCTCGGACTAAATGGCATAAATGGAACCAATATAAAAACACATGGAACTACATAGAGGGATTAAGGTCACTGCTTTGAACAGGACAAGATAGATATAAGATAGGCCTACCATATAAAATATGAGTTTACATGAAACGTAATCCACAAGCTTAGCACCTAGACAGAGTTATAATAACTCAATTTGAGAGAACAACTTGCTTGGGAGACTTGGGAGCCACAGGGGGGGGGGGGTAGAGAGGGGAGGTAAAGAGGGAGATTTAAGAACAAGCCCCCAGTATCTGTCATTCAGGGGGTTTATTTGTATTTATTTTTTTCTACTTTCGAGCACAACCTGAGAACATACGAAAGTTAGCGTTATAACAAAGGGGGGGAAAAAATATATATATATACAATACTGCAAGGACTCACAGATGATGCAAAAACCACAAGTAGAGACGATTGAAGCTTCAACTATGAGCGGGTCTCAAAACGAAAGGTGTCAGCTGATGTGAAGGAAAATAAAAAAATAATAAATAAATAAATAAATAAATATATATATATATATATATATATATATATATAAAAAAAAACATTTATAAAAAAAACAAGGGGGTTGACTGGGGACCTCTGGGCCCTTTAATAAATAAAAAAATATATAAACAAAAATAACATGGGGCCCTGGGGACCTCTGAGCCTATTGACTAAAAATATATCTATAAATAAAAAATAAAAAATAAAATATAAAACATTTAAAACATTTTTATAAGAAAAAAGGTTGTCATCTGGGGCCCTCTGGTCCCTTTAATAATATATATATATACATTTTTTATATACATTTTTTTTTAAATATATAAAAATTAAAAAAGGGGGGTTGTCATCTGGAACCCTGGGGATCTCCAGGCCCCTGGGGACCTCCAGACCCTTAAAAAAAACATTGGCCCTTTAATAAAAAAACTAAAATAAAAATATATTTTTCTAAAAAATAAATTAAAAAATGGGGGGTTGCCATCCAGACTGCTAAAAAAAAATAAAAGAAAAAAAATTGGCCCTTTAATAAAAAATAAAATAAATAAAATATAAAAAAATATATTTTTTTATAAAAATAAAAAAAAGAGGGGGGGTTACCATCTGGGGCCCTGGGGGCCTCCAGGCACCTGCCACCTTCGGACCCCCGGGCCCCTTACAGGTGTACTGCCTGTACCCCCCTGATGGCGGCCCTGTAGGTATGCAATAATACCTCCTGGCCTACTATCTAAAACGATTCCTCTCTGCAGTGACAGATGATGTAATGAACCCCCAACTAAGATTAAGAGTGATGCCTGGGGTCCAATACTGAATGTCATACCGCACAGAGAAATGCACTGTTTTCATTAAAGTAATTCAATTCTCTGCAGTTGTGGTTCACTTTCATTCACCATAGTTTGTGACATGGACTCTGTGACAGAACCCACTGTCACTGTGTGTTTTGGAAGGGACTGGGGCCGTGCCTCCTACCGACAGACTATGGGCCAGCAGAAAGATATTGGAGACCCGGGACAAGCTGGCATCGATGTAATGTAATGTAATGTTACAGCCCTTCTCCCCCATCCCCCCCTCTTGTTGCTGGACACATAGACAATGGAGAGTGGACTGCAGACATCTCTCTGCAGGGGGTGTGTATTGAGAAGCCAGGCTGCCTGTTTACCATAATCTCATTAGGTATCTGTACACTGTTTCAATGTCCAAATGTTGCATTCCCATTGGTTGTTCCTTGTCCCTCACCCCTATTAGACAAGGCTAAGGGGAGTGTCCCTAACTGTGTGTAAAACTGTATGGTTTGGAATTTAATAAACAGTTAAGCTCTGCATGTGTGGATTGTCTCGTGATTGAGGGGTTAAGGGCTGGTTATGGCGAATCGCCAGGCTGCGGGTGCGTTTGGAGGATAGGAGACACAGGTCCGGCGGATGTGCCCACCTGGGGTATCTGAGATCCGTCACAGACTCTATGATTTACCTCTCCCACTTTTTCCATAACTTCAAAAGGGACCTTGCCATCTGGCAAAGAGTTTACTATCCACAGTGGGAATTAGCACCGCTACTCGATCCCCCACTTGGAAGTGCCTTATTTTAGCAGCCATTTAGCAGACATATTCAAGAACACTCTTATGCTGAACAGGTTCACTTTCCCATTCCTCTTTAATAAAGTCAAGTAGTCCGCGAGGTCTCCGCCCATATACCAACTCAAAGGACGAAAACCCTGTGGAGGCCTGGGGCACTTCTCGGATAGCAAACAGAAGTGAGTGAGTGAGTGAAAAACGTATAAAGCGCAAAACATGCAAACTGAATCGCCTCTGGGCGCTGTTTCCATTCCTCTGGTAAGGAAACCCTTTACCTCAGAAGAGATGAGTTTTAATCATTCTCCTGAAGGCCAAGTGGTCCGACTCCAGTCGGATGGTGGTTGGTAGTGCATTCCACAGTCGAGGTCCTTAGACAGCAAATCTCCGAGTTCTTTTGGATTTGTATCTTGCCTTGGGTATTTGCAGTAGGTTTTGATTTGTTGATCGCAGAATGCAATTTGGGTTATGGGCTTTTATTTTATCGCATAGATATTGGGAGGCCTTTCCTTGAATACACTTATGTGTTAGGCAGAGTGCCTTAAAAGTGATTCTGTCTTTCACTGGTAGCCAGTGAAGAGATCTCAGCGAAAGGGAGACTGACTCCCATGTTTTTTTGACAGTCACTAATCGAGCAGCCGTATTTTGAACGACTTGCAGACGAGTGATTTGGTATTTGGGGAGTCCTAAATAGAGGGCATTTGCGTAGTCAAGTCTGGAATTGATGATTGTTCCCACCACGACTGCAATGTCCTTTTTAGGGATGAAGGGGGTGAGTCAGCATAGTAGGCACAGCAGATGATGACTGATGAATGATCACTTCTGACTACAGACCCTATTTGTGCATCCATTGTCATATAGGAGTCGAAAATGATGCCAAGACTTTGACTTTGATGCTAGGGGTGATAGTTTTACCCAGAATGGGCGGTGGGGTCCAAGTTGAGGTGGGGTGACTTTTTCGGTTTGCGTGAAACTGGAGAAGCTCTATTTTCGAACCATTGAGTTTAAGATAACTGGATGTCATCCAGTTATCTATTAGGCCGCGTACACACGAGGGGATATGTCCGCTGAAAACGGTCCGATGGACCGTTTCAGCAGACATCTCCGCTCGTGTGTATGGGCTAGCGGACAGATTTCTCCACCCGACAGATTTCAAAGCATGCTTTGAAATCCATCCGGTGGGAATCTGTCCGCCCGACATGTCTGCTGGTTAGTACACTTACCAGCAGACATGTCGTCCCCCACCGCCGCCGCGCCGCCGCCGAATGGATTCGGCACATGCGCGGAAGTGTTTTACTTCCTGGTGCGGTGACGTGGCGATGACGCGGCGGCGTCAACGTCACCGCCGCGTCACCGCGCCGTCCGGCGGCGGGGAATTTGATCCGATGGTGTGTACACGACATCGGATCAAACTCCCGATCGGACATATCCGATGGAAATGGTCCGCGGACCGTTTTCATCGGATATGTCCGATCGTGTGTACGAGGCCTGCGAATGAGGGATCTCTCTAATCCAAGAGAGTGATCCTTTTCGTTACTGACGCGGAGATACAGTTGAGTGTCGTCTGCATAGGAATGGTATAGTAGCTTCTTGTCATGGACCTGGAGATACTAAAGTGTCTCTACTTGACAGCTGTTACACAGGAGAGGGTGGCTAATAAATCATAATTCATGTATTGCAGAAGATGAGACATTGCAGGATTTCTTGGGATATTATCAGGTGTAAATATCTTCTGTCAGTTGAGACAGTCCGTCTGTCTAAAGATATGGATTGAAAGACATACCGGGGGTCATTTACCAAGCCTGTGCGCCATGACTCATGGTGCACAAGCAGGAGTAAAAGTGTTTTTGACATTTACAAAAGAGATAAGCTGCCAGTGCAGTGTATTTCCTCATTTACTAAAATGCCTAATGCGCCCAGGAGAGGGCGCATTGCACGCGAGTATAGAGCTGGCGTACGGCACTTAGTAATGTAAATATCGGGAATTTGGGCGGGAGTTTATTAAGGGAGGGAGGGGGGTGATGCAGGGGAAGTGTAGTGACATGTGTTTGAATGTGTGTGGCGGGCCGAATCGAAAGTGAAAGTGACTTTTGAGAACCGATCCCCGTGCGCTTGCAAAGTGCACGAGGTTCATTTGCATACTGGGCATGCGCAGAGGGAAACTTCGGGGCTTCCCGTGCGCCACGTCAGTACGCCGAGAAATTCTTAGTAAATTCCTTGTGGCATAGCTGAAATTCCTGTGCGTGACGCGGCGCACGGGAATCTCCGAACGGTTTTCAGCCTGCGCTGACCATGAAGGGGAACTCCGTGCCAAATTTCAAACTGGAAACCGGCGAGGGTCCCCCTCCAGGGGTACAGTAGACTCTTCGGCTTGGTCTGGAATGTGAGCGGTTAAACCCACGCCAAAAACGGCGTGGGGTTCCCCCCCAGATCCAGACCAAGCCCTCATCCCAGGCACGCAGTCTGGCCGGACAGGAATGGGGATGGGGATGAGCATCCCCCCCTCCTGAGCCGTACCAGACCGCATGCCCTCGACATGAGGGAGTGTGTGCTTTGAGGGAGGGGGCACTGCCCCCCCACCCCAAAGCACCCCATGTCGATAGGGACAAGAGCCTCTTCCCGACAACCCTGGCCATTGGTTGTCGGGCTATGCGGGCGGGAGCCAATCGGAATCTGGGAGCCCCCTTTAATAAGACAGCCCCCAGATTCCGGCCCCCCACCCTATGTGAATGAGTATGGGCTCCATTCACCACAAAGCTTCCTGCTTATGGGGGAGGGCCGCGGGCTTCGTCATTTTCTGCCGGGGAGAGACGACACCCCACCCCGGTCTTCGCCGCTGCTTTCCGCCACGGCCCCCTTCACCACAAAGCTTCCTGCTTATGGGGGAGGGACGCAGGCTTCGTCGTTTTCTGCCGGTGGGCTCTCGATGGCCTTTTCTGCCTGGCTCCTCCGCTGGGGTCAGGGCTTCTCTCCGCTGTCTTCCGCCGCGGGGCGACACCCGCGGGCTTCCCCGGTGAGCTCCGCTTCTGCCTGGCTCCTCCGCTGGGGCCAGGGCTTCTTCTTCCATTCGATGTTGACACGACGAGGTCTGGCGCTGAAATGCCGACAGAGCGGTGGGCACCGACTTATATCGGCATAGGGCATGTGACCTTAACCCATGTGACATCACATTCCCATCATGCCCAGTGATGTCACATGGGTTGAGGTCACATGGTGGCATCACCACGCCCACACCCTATGCCAATATAAGTCGTTGCCCACCGCTCTGTCGGCATTTTAGCGCCGGACTTCGTTGTGTCAATATTGAATGGAAGAAGACAGCGGAGAGAAGCCCTGGCCCCAGCGGAGGAGCCAGGCAGAAGCCGACGAAGCCCGCGGCCCTCCCCCATAAGCAAGGGAGCTCGTGGTGAAGGGGGCCGTGGCGGAAGACAGCGACACAGCGACGAGAAGCCCTGGCCCCAGCGGAGGAGCCAGGCAGAAGCCGACGAAGCCCTGGCCCCAGCGGAGGAGCCAGGCAGAAGCGGAAGCCACCGAAGGCTGGAGCCCCCCTGGCAGAAGACAGCTAGAAGCCCCCGGTGTTCTCCGCCATTTTTCGCCGGCCCCCCCGAATGTAAAAGAGCTTAATTTGGGGTGGGGGCCCGGCCAAGATGGCGGAGAGCATCGGCGGGTGTCGCCCCCCCCTGGCGGAAGGCGACCAGAAGCCCGGGGGGCTGGAGCACCCCCCGGCGGAAGATGGTCTTTTCCGCCGGGCCCCCCCCGGATGAAAAAGAGCTCTATGGGGTGGGGGCGACGACGGAAAAGACCGGGGGTGTCGCCCCCCGGCGGAAGACAGCTGGAAGCCCGGGGGGAAAACGCACCCCCGGCAGAAAACGGCTAAGCCCGGGTCCCAATGGGGTGGTGGTGGGGGGCCCCGGTAGAAGACCCCCAGCTGACTAATAAATTATTTTATTCTGTGTGGTGTCTTATTTTTACACTTTTCCCCCAGGTGAATGGGTAGGGGTACGATGTACCCCATACTCATTCACATAGGGTGGGGGTCCGGTATCTGGGGGCCCCCCGCCCGCATACCCCGACAACCAACGGCCAGGGTTGTCGGGAAGAGGCTCTTGTCCCTATCGACATGGGGTGCTTTGGGGTGGGGGGGGGGCAGTGCCCCCCTCCCTCAAAGCACACACTCCCCCATGTCGAGGGCATGCGGTCTGGTATGGCTCAGGAGGGGGGGGCGCTCGCTCGTCCCCACCCCCATTCCTGTCCGGCCAGACTGCGTTCCTGGGATAAGGGTTTGGTCTGGATCTGGGGGGAACCCCATGCCGTTTCTTTGGCGTGGGTTTAACCCCTTACATTCCAGACCAAATCTAAGGGCCTGCTATGCACCTGGAGGGGGACCCCACGCCGTTTTTAGATTGTGGGAGGAAGCCCACCGCAGGCACAGGGAGAACATGCAAACTCCAGGCAGATGGTGTCATGGGCGGGATTCGAACCAGCAACCCTTTTGCTGCTAGGTGAACGTGCTATACACTACACCACTGTGCTGAACGAGCATGATCGCAGCTGAAAGCATGAGATCAGTGTTTTTTTTCCAATTCCATGCTTTCCAGCCTGGAGGACAGATGTGGCGTCTTATTGACCCCGCCTCTCTCCATAAAGAGGACCTGTCACACACTAGTCCTATTACAAGGGATGTTTACATTCCTTGTAATAGGAAGAAAAGTGAAAAATAATACTAAAAAAGGGACAAAAAAGTGCAAAAATAAAAATATGTTAAAAAAAAAAAAAAAATCTAAATTTAAATGCCCCTGTCCCTAGTAGCTTGCACTCAGAAGCGAACACGCATGCAAGTCCCACCCACATATGTGAACACCGTTCAAACCCCACATGTGAGGTATCATAGCGTGCGTTAGAGCGAGAGTAATAATTTTAGCACTAGACCTCCTCTGTAACTCTAAACTGGTAACCTGAAAAAAAAGTCAAGCGTCGCCTATGGAGATTTTTAATACCGAAGTTTAGCGCCATTCCATGAGTGTGCGCAATATGAAAGCGTGACAAGTTAGGTATCTATTTACTCGGTGTAACATCATCTTTCACATTATCCCTAAAAATTGGGCTAGCTCGGAGCTGTGGTGGCTCAACGTGATTGGCACTGCGCTGACAAGCAGTTCACCTCTGCAGCCAAGGGTTCAGATCCCGGTCCCAGCTACATGTGAATTGTGTTTGGTGGTCTCAACCCGGTGGGTGTGCTATGCAAGGTACGCCTGTGCTTAGTACGCCCCCCCCCCCACAAAAACTACCACACTTGCACTCACATGAAATTGGTTTAACACGCACGCACTTTGGCCATGCGGTCTCCTAAAATAAAGAGAGGCAAAGGACCTACGGGGCTGGCTGGGTGGGCTAGACCCCCTCACTTCCTCATAGGGGGAGTCCCTCTGCCCCGTTGGGGTCCTGTTGGGCCCCAGTTAGGCTCCCAAGTGGAGCAGGTAGGGTGGGGTGAGTGGGAGGCCCCCCTCACACCCGCCATTGCCACCGGGGGCATGGAGAAGGATGGCAATTGCCTCCGGGGGGAGGGTCTGCCTACCCCCAACTCCTGCAGTCCGGCTCCTCTCTCTCGAGTTCACGCACACAAATACACTTTAAAAAAAAAAAAATTGGACTAGCTTTACTGCTTTGTTATTTTTTAATTCATGAAACAGGTTTTTTTTAAGCAAAAACAAAAAAGTCGTTAGAAAAATTTGGGCGCAAATACCGTTGGAAATTTTTAATAAAAAATGCCCGCCACTTTATTCCCTAGGGTGTCTGCTAAGAAAATATATATAATGTTTGGGGGTCCTGAGTAATTTTCAAGGAAGAAAATATAATTGTTACATGAAGGAGAGAAGTGCCAGAATAGGCGCGGTATAGAAGTGGTTAAAGTGCAACAATAAAAGTGAAATATTCCTTTAAATTTCGTACCATGGGGGGGTGTAATCAGGCCCGCCATCAGGAATTATGGGGCCCCTTACACAGCTTCAGGCATGGGCCCCCTGGAGCAGAGAACCGGGGGGGGGGGTGCTGCCGCCTAAAATTGAGAAGCGGGGGGTTCCTTTACAAATAAAGAAATAAAGATAAATATATATTAAAAAAAGGGTGGTAGCTATCCGGGGGCCCTGGGGACCTCTGGGCCCTTTAATAAAAATAAACCTCTGGGCCCTTTAATAAAAAAAGAAATACAAATATATATATATATATAAAAAAGAAATAAACATTTAGAAAAAAAACAAGGGGGTTGCCTGGGGACCTCTGGGCCCTTTGATAAAAAATAAATAAAAAAATATATAAACAAAAATAACATGGGGCCCTAGGGATCTCTGAGCCTTTTACTAAAATATATATATATATGTAAAACATTTTTATAAGAAAAAAGGTTCTCATCTGGGGCCCTGGGGACCTCTGGGTCTTTTAATAATAATAATAAATGTATGTATATTTATATGTATATAAAAAGTAATAAAAAAATATATAAAAATTATATTTTTGTTATAAAAAAAGGGGGGGTTGTCATCTGGAGCCCTGGGAAACTCTGGGCCCCTGGGGACCTCCAGACCCCTAAAAAAAACATTGGCCCTTTAATAAAAAAAATAAAATAAAAATATATTAAATATATATATTTTTTAAAAATAAATGAAAAAATGGGGGGTTGCCACCCGGGGGCCCTGGGGGCCTCTGGGCCCCTGGGGACTTCCGGACTGCTAAAAAAAATAAAAGAAAAAAAATTGGCCCTTTAATAAAAAAATAACATAAATAAAATATAAAAAAATATATATTTAAAAAAAAATAAAGCAAAAAAGAGGGGCGGTTACCATCTGGGGCCCTGGGGGCCTCCAGGCACCTGGGCACCTCCGGAGCTCAGCGAAGCTGGCCCCCCTACAATCAGCACAAATAAAAACTCAAGTGTGTTTCTTTAGAGCTACGTTTGTGCTGTTTTGTGCCGCAAAAAATTACGTTTGTGCTGCTTTTATTTTGAAGATATTAGCAATTGTTTTTTCCAGACTATGACATCATCTAGCCCCCCTACAATGCCCAATTGACACAAAACTGGTCTCATTAGTTAGTGCTATGTTTGTGCTGTTTTGTGCTGCTAATATTTCCGTTCTATCTTTTATCGTTTTTGCGTTATTAATGATTTATTAAAGGGTCACCAAAGGTCACACAGCCCCCCTACAAGCCCAAATGACATGAAACTGGTCTTGTTGGTTAGTGCTACGTTTGTGCTGTTTTGTGCTGCTAATATTTCCGTTCTATCTTTTATAGTTTTTGCGTTATAAATGATTTATTAAAGGTCACCAAAGGTCAATCAGCCCCCCTACGATGCCCAAATGACACGAAACTGGTCTCATTGGTTAGTGCTACGTTTGTGCTGGTTTGTGCTGCTAATATTTTTATTTGTGCTGTTATGCTTTTAAAGTTATAACAGTTTATTTATTTTTTTCAAACCCCACACACTTTGCCCACCTTACAATCAGCACAAATAAAAACTCATGTGTGTTTCTTTAGTGCTATGTTTGTGCTGTTTTGTACTGTTTAAATTTCCATTCTATCTTTTATCGTTTTTGCGTTATTTATGATTTACTAAAGGTCACCAAAGGTCACACAGCCCCCCTACAAGCCCAAATGACACGAAACTGGTCTCGTTGGTTAGTGCTACGTTTGTGCTGTTTTGTGCTGCTAATATTTCCGTTCTATCTTTTATCGTTTTTGCGTTATTAATGATTTATTAAAGGTCACCAAAGGTCACACAGCCCCCCTACAAGCCCAAATGACACAAAACTGGTCTCGTTGGTTAGTGCTACGTTTGTGCTGTTTTGTGCTGCTAATATTTCCGTTCTATCTTTTATCGTTTTTGCGTTATTAATGATTTATTAAAGGTCACCAAAGGTCACACAGCCCCCCTACAATGCCCAAATGACACAAAACTGGTCTCGTTGGTTAGTGCTACGTTTGTGCTGGTTTGTGCTGCTAAAAAATGTATTTGTGCTGTTATGGTTTTTCAGTTATAAATGTTTTTGTTTTTTTTCAAACTCCACCCCCCTGCCCCCCCTTACAATTTGCACAAATTAGGGTTGTCCCGATACCACTTTTTTAGGACCGAGTACAAGTACCGATACTTTTTTCATGTACTCGCCGATACCGATTACCCATACTTTTTTTTAAATGCAGCCTTGTGTCCCCAAATGCAGCCATGTCCCTTAATTCAGCCATGTCCCTAATTCAGCCTTGTGTCCCCTAAGACAAAGCCAAGTCAACCCCCCCCCCCCTCCCCCGGCCGCTGTCGACATCTAGTTACTATGCGCTGGGGGAACACAACAGCTGTCATTTGCATTTGAATACCTGTGTTCCCCTGCCGCGCCATCATGTATAGCCCCTTGCCCAGAAACTTTGATGGACGGTGATCTGTCGATCAAAGTGCCCGGGCAAAAGGGAGGGGCTATACATGTCGGCAGCGGCAAGGAAACAAAGCTATCCAAATGTAAATGACAGCTGTTGTGTTCCCCCAGCGCATAGTAACTAGATGTCGGCAGCGGCGGGAGGAGGGGGGATTGTCTTGGCTTTGTCCAAGGCGGCAGCAGCAGCAGCTCACCTCTCCCCCATACGAGGAATGTTCTGCTCCGCTCTCCGCCTCCTCTCCACCCGCACTCCACCCCCTCTCCACCCGTACTCAAAAAAAAAAAAGTATTCTACCAGGCATCGGGAATATTTGCGCGAGTACAAGTACTAGCGCAAATAATCAGTATCGGTCCCGATACCAATACTAGTATCGGTATCGGGACAACCCTAGCACAAATAAAAACATTTTTTTTCAAATATTTCTTAAGTGCTATGTTTGTGCTGCTAATATTTTTATTTGTGCTGGTTGTAAGGTGGGCAAAGTGAGTGGGGTTTGAAAAAAAATAATAAACTGTTATAACTTTAAAACCATAACAGCACAAATAAAAATATTAGCAGCACAAAACAGCACAAACGTAGCACTAACCAACGAGACCAGTTTCGTGTCATTTGGGCTTGTAGGGGGGCTGTGTGACCTTTGGTGACCTTTAATAAATCATTAATAACGCAAAAACGATAAAAGATAGAACGGAAATATTAGCAGCACAAAACAGCACAAACATAGCACTAACCACAGAGACCAGTTTTGTGTCATTTGGGCTTGTAGAGGGGCTGTGTGACCTTTGGTGACCTTTAATAAATCATTAATAACGCAAAAACGATAAAGGATAGCACGGAAATATTAGCAGCACAAAACAGCACTAACCAACGAGACCAGTTTCGTGTCATTTGGGCGTTGTAGGGGGGCTGTTTGACCTTTGGTGACCTTTAATAAATCATAAATAACGCAAAAACGATAAAAGATAGAATGGAAATTTAAACAGCACAAAACAGCACAAACATAGCACTAAAGAAACACACATGAGTTTTTATTTGTGCTGATTGTAAGGTGGGCAAAGTGAGTGGGGTTTGAAAAAAATAAATAAACTGTTATAACTTTAAAAGCATAACAGCACAAATAAAAATATTAGCAGCACAAACCAGCAAAAACGTAGCACTAACCAATGAGACCAGTTTTGTGTCATTTGGGCGTTGTAAGGGGGCTGATTGACCTTTGGTGACCTTTAATAAATCATTAATAACGCAAAAACGATAAAAGATAGAACGGAAATATTAGCAGCACAAAACAGCACAAAACAGCACAAACGTAGCACTAACCATCGAGACCAGTTTCATGTCATTTTGGCGTTGTAGGGGGGCTGTGTGACCTTTGGTGACCTTTAATAAATCATAAATAACGCAAAAACGATAAAAGATAGAATGGAAATTTAAACAGCACAAAACAGCACAAACATAGCACTAAAGAAACACACATGAGTTTTTATTTGTGCTGATTGTAAGGTGGGCAAAGTGTGTGGGGTTTGAAAAAAATAAATAAACTGTTATAACTTTAAAAGCATAACAGCACAAATAAAAATATTAGCAGCACAAACCAGCACAAATGTAGCACTAACCAATCAGACCAGTTTTGTGTCATTTGGGCGTTGTAGGGGGCTGATTGACCTTTGGGGACCTTTAATAAATCATTAATAACGCAAAAACTATAAAAGATAGAACGGAAATATTAGCAGCACAAAACAGCACAAACGTAGCACTAACTAATGAGACCAGTTTTGTGTCATTTGGGCGTTGTAGGGGGGCTAGATGATGTCATAGTCTGGAAAAAAACAATTGCTAATATCTTCAAAATAAAAGCAGCACAAACGTATTTTTTTGCGGCACAAAACAGCACAAACGTAGAACTAAAGAAACACACTTGAGTTTTTATTTGTGCTGATTGTAGGGGGGCCAGCTTCGCTGAGCTGTAATAGCATACTCTCTAAGTTGTTATTTTGGTTTCTATCATTCATCTTCTCAGGATAATATAACCAGGACATCAGTCATATCATTTGTTTTTTTTATATAAGACGCGTGAGCATTTCTGCCCGCCAATGCAAGATTTTACACCCAGTGAAACCAAAGTATCCTTGGGCATCCAGGGTTGTGTTTTTTACCTTCCAAATGTAATTATACCCCCCCTAGTCTACCTACTGCTTTATAGTTGTAAAAGTCACCCCACTGCTCCTGTCTGACATTCCTTCAATAACTGTACACTGATGTTCTCCTTTCTCCTTTTGTATTCATACATGACTTTCCGGAGGCCCACCCAACCACCACCTAAAGAAGCAACAACAACTAAGTCATTCTTTTTGAGACAAACGTGCCACAAAGAAGACTCTCCTGAACTTTCCTTCATCATGCTGAAAAAGTGCTGTCTCACGGTCCGATCCAATTGTGACAATCATAACACCATATTTCCAGGATACAGGACTAAATATGTAAGGATCCCGCCATCAATGTTGGAGTTCCACTTCTCCAATGCAGAGGGGTGATGAAACATTGCAGTACAGACACTCATGGTTCGGATCTGAAGCCTCAAAGGCACCAGGACTGTCTCAAGTCTACATTGATGAGTTACGGCGAGTTTAAGAAAGGAAGAGGCCGCAGTGGTGGTGGGGGAAGGATCGGGGCTTCTGGGCCGTTGTGAGTGGGTACCGGATCATTGAAGGAGGACATAAGTTCAAGAATGAACTTCAGGGGGGACTGTGGTGGAAAGTTTGAACTTCATATAATTTATACCAGGGGAACCAGTGCAAAGATGAATGTATGTTTTACTGGACTGGTTCAATTGTGTGATACAACAAATTAATAGTTCAGCTGTTCTTTAAGAAATTACTTCTTTCTGGTAAAGTTCCCAGGTGATAATCCAATGAGCTAAATTGTCCTGTTGTTTTGAAGGCAAGCTGAAAGGCTCTATCACAGCAGGGGACCTTTTGCATACTGGTGTGACTACGCTTACAATATCTTTTCTGATAGGAAGTGTCCCCTCATTGTCCTGCCATCTTCTGTCTGATTAAAAAACACATTTAAATTGACGGTGTTAATTAGACAATAATACCAGGTGTGTGTATAGAGATTGGCCAGACAGGAAATATCTATTTAGCCAGGTGTCTTGTGATGTGCTAATCATGGGACCTGGCCAAGACAGTTCCTATATGTCAAGAGGATGTGACAGCAGGGGGTTACTGGGGGGGTAGAGTTTTTGGAGGGAAAAGGTAGTCTGAGAGGTATAAAACATCAGTGTATGATGTCCTAATCGAGCAGACTGAATCATGATGGATGAGCTGACCTAGCAGCACGGTGATGTAATCTCTCCCTCTCTCTCTCTGTCTCTTGGTGATGTGATGTAATCTCTCTCCTCTCTCCCTCTCTCTCTCTCCCTCTCTCCCTCTATCTCTCTCTCTCTCTCTCTCTCTCTCTCTCTCTCTCTGTCTTTGTCTCTCTCTCTGTCTCTTGGTGGTGTGATGTAATCTCTCTCCTCTCTCCCTCTCTCTCTCTCTTTCTCTCTCTCCCCCTCTCTCTGTCTCTCTCGCTACAACTTAACATTACTTATTGTTGAATCCTCTATAGCCATATTCTTATTAATATCATGTATGTTGTATCAGTATTCAGTAGTGTCCTCTCTGTTTTAACAAGTGATATCATTTATGTTATGGTTGTAAGTATTGGATTAATACAATGGGGTCAATTCACAAAGAGAAACATTATTGGTTTTCTTCAGTTGTTAAATTAGCACTCCTTATTTAACGCTAGCAAACATGGTATTCACGAAAGCTATAATCGTTATTTAACATAGTTGTTATGGTTTTCAACTGACTCTTTATCCAATCTTTATGCTAACTACTCAGGCGTTATTATTAAGATTTGGGACGTTAAAATAACTCTTAAGATCGTTACATAATGCTGGAGAGATGCATTCTGGGAGCAGAAGGGGAGGAAAACAGCTGCATGTGGAAAAGAGCAGATACAGAGAGAGAGAGAGAGACACACAAGCAAGACACATGGAGATTGAGCATGTGATGTGCAAAACTTCTAGTGTGTGCTTTTCTAAAGCCATGTGTATTTCCTCATACAGAGAATAAATCATGGGAGATGATAATCGGAATTTAGCGAACACCTGGGTTTCAGAAAAGTCATCCAAAATAGTATGTGAACGGAATACACGTTTATAAATCTGAACAACATTCTAACATGTTCTTCTTCGCCTCTGGATAATTTTAAGTTCAAATAGAGTACGGTTCTATCTTGCCCAACACTACTAAAAACTTCACTACACTTCAAAAATCGCCAAAAGCTTTCTCTAACAACAAAATATCGCCTGGGAAATGTCATAATGCCACCCTGAGGGAGGTGTTAATTTAACGATTGCTTAACGATCGATAACTGTCAAAAAAATCTTTGTGAATTGCACTTCTGTACATATTTAACGATTTGACTCTTTAAAATAACGATTTGACTCTTTAAAATAACGATTTGACTCTTTAATAAGGATCCACACCTTAAAATATCGGTTCTGTGTAGTGAAACGTTATTTGATGATTTTTCAAAGCGTTAAATCGTTTAGTGAATTGAACTAGTTTCAATAACATGCAAAATCGTTAAAATAAATCTGAAAATAAAGCTTTGTGAATTGACCCTAATGTCTTCTCGTTATCAATAAATGTAATCCTTTCTCTTTTTCACACCCCTATCGTTTGCTTTCATTTTTATATAGACAAGAAGGTTTTGATCGCTCAGTTTAATTAAGTACGATATTAAGATTTCTTTGTCACTATGAACCAGCAAAAAAATCAAAAATAGGTCCTGCTTGTACACATATGGGGGTTAGGATTAAAAGCGGATACATAAAATGTGCTTACATACATGTAAACACACACACACATATAACACACTGACATATATAAATATACATTTAAACCAGTGGCGGCTGGTGCAAGCAAACTGAAAAATTCTTAAAAAATCATCATTTGCAGCCACTGTGCCCATCAAACGCCACCACTGTGCCCATGAAATGCCACCACTGTGCGCTTCAAACGCTGCCACTGTGCCCAAACACCACCACTGTGCCCATCAAATGGTGCCACTGTGCCCATCAAACCCAGCCAGTGTGCCCATTAAATGCTACTAGTGTGTCATCAAATGCTGCAACTGTGCCATCGAATGGCACCACTGTGAATTCCGCTCGCCCGGCACTTACTCTGTCTCGGTGTTGCAACAGGTGACGGCCACAAATGGGGTCCTTCATGCGTCTCCTGCCGTCCTCATCTCCCGTCCTCCCCTCCTGATAAGTGTCCAATAGCCACGCCTATTGTTTCAGCCAATCAGGTGACGGTTAACAGACCCGCACACCTGATTGGTGGAGAGGTGGGTCAGTGTTAGAAAGGCGAATTAATATTCACTTTCCTAACACACCTGGGTGGACTGTGAGCGCCCAGCATGGCGCTCGCAATTCACCTATTTTGAAGCCTATTAGAGTCTATGGCTTTAATCTGGTGCTTCAAAAACACACCCCCTGCTGTAATTCAGGCGCCCAGCACCTGAAAAGTGGCTGGACATCTAAATATGTGGGTGGCAGCGGTGGCCATGGATAGATTCATGCACTTCACAAATCTATCCATTGATCATAGAGGGGGTGGCTGGAGAGAGGGGGCGGCACATATGCACCCTTATGGACGCACCGCCACTGATAAACACATGCACACTCACATACATATGCACGCACACATACATGCATACATACATGCACACACACATTATATATATATATATATATATATATATATATATATATATACACAGTATATACACACATATAGTAGATAGTCATAAAAAAATGGCAGACATTCACTTTGGCTCTTCATGCCGGGTACTGCACTCTAGGGGGAGACCAAGAGCACAGCACACACTACTTTCACTTTAGGTCAGGGTTCTCCAAGCCCCGGCCCGCTGGCCACATCCAGCCCGCGGGGGGGTTTTTGTCCGGCCCCCGGCTTGCCCAGACTCTGCCAACACAGCACTGCCGATCTGCTGGCTTTTAAAATCAGCTGCTGTTATCAGCAGTAAATGTCTAGCAGGTCCAGGGCAAAAAGCCACTCCCCCCACACCCTCCCGTGCTGCCAGAGGATTGGCTGCTGTGCTGAGCTGAGGATTGGCTGGTAGGAGATAACGTCATCAGCATGGTCCTCCCGGCTTCCCGCCTGCTGTTTACATTAGGAATCCTTCTAACTTACAGCCTGCATGTGCAGCAGTGGGCGGGAGTCAGAAGGTGCAGGAGAGCTGAAGTCGGCTCCTACACTGAAGAAATAGGATTGTACAGGCAAGCGTAAAATGGGCATTAATCTGCACAATACTGTACATGTACAGGAGACTCTGCTGAGGACACTGATAGTGGGGACATATATGCTTGGAGCACCTATGCTGGGGACATCTATGCTTGGGGCACTGATAATAGGGAAATCTATGCTGGGGACATCTATGCTGGGCACATTGATAATAGGGACATCTATGCTGGGGACACTGATAATGGGGACATATATGCTGGGAGCACCTATACTGGGGACACTGATAATGGGGACATATATGCTGGGAGCACCTATGCTGGGGACATCTATGCTGGGTACACTGATAATGGGGAAATCTATGCTGGGGACATTGATAATGGGGACATCTTTGCTGGGGACACTGATAATGGGGACATCTATGCTGGGGACACTGATAATAGGAACATCTATGCTGGGGACACTGATAATGGGGAAATCTATGCTGGTGACACTGATAATGGGGGCATTGATTTTTCACAAGGGAGATTGGGAGAACATTGGAGAGTGGAAGAAGATGAGTCTGAGCCAAGGAGATACATAGATTTGAGTTTTATGTATTTTCCCCACCGTATAAAGGTGAGAGTTCTGGGAGACTATTAGTGGACATCCCCTCACTATTCGGGCACTCATCTATTCCATCACTAGTGGAACATTTTTGGACTGTTTTCATTTCTTTGTTGATTTATGTCCATTTGTTTATTGCTAGCACTCACATTTTCATTCTCATTTTTATTTTCATTTATTTAATTTATTATTTGGAGACCTTCGGTCATAGTCAGACTTTGTTTTGTGATTTTTCCCTTCACATACTCACTGGGTGTGTTTTCATCACTGTTACTTTGTGTTCCATTGTGTTACATTGTAGCCACCATTACCTTACACGGACCTAGGTTAATTATTTCTTCTTGTTAAACACCTCACTCATGTGTTAGCGCTTATCATTTCCCCTGTTACCATCAGCTCCGGGTCGAACTGGATGCTGCGGTGTTGGCCGACCTTCGTATGTGGGACGAGTTTCTCTGGCGTTGGAATGTGATTGCCATGTTCATACCCGCAGAGTCCAGTTCCTCTCCTCAAGTAGTGACAGATACGGCAGCCTCCATAGGTTATGCTGCCATTTTTGCCACCCTCTGGTTGGCAGAGCCTTGGCCAGAGGAGATGTTGGCCATTTCCCGATATAAGCGGCAGCCCGGGTGTGGGGGTAGTTATTGGTCAGGACAGACAGTGTTTTTTTCTACGGACAATCTAGCGGCCGTGGAGATCATCAACAAGGGTAGATCTCGGTTTCTTATTATCATGTCCTTTGTTTGCAGACCCATTTGGTTATCCCTGCAGTATCATTTCCATATACATTGCAAATTCATTAGTGGTGTGGAGAATGTTGCTGCAGATGCTCTGTCTAGGCTCAATTATCCAACTTTTTTCCATCAGGTCCCGCATGCCGACACATGTGCCACACCATCCCCACAGGCCTTTTTTTCTGATGTTGGACTAGATTCCCATTTACTTGACGCGGCAGCTCTGATCGATTGCTTCATTGTTAATCAACACAAAGAAGGCTTACGCCTGGAAGACCTTTCAGGTGTTCCAGTCCCAATATCCATGCTTCAATGGCCACGATGTCCGTTATCTGTTGGCTTTTGTAGGTTTTTGCCATACTCAACTGAGGTTGTCCCATGGTACCATCAAGACATATCTTGCCGGGGTTCAGCACCATCTATCTTTACAGGTTCTGAACAGACCTTCTATCTTTGCTGCCGATGCGATTAAGGCTATGCTGAGAGGCATCCGAAGGAGTTGTCCTTCGACTTCCTTCTGTAGACTTCCCGTTACGGTGCATATATTTCGGGGTATGTCCGGTTTGCTGGACGGGCGGCCTTTCATGAGGCTCCTTAGTTTGGTCCTTAAAGCTGCTATTTATTTAGCTTTCTTTGGGTTCCTCAGGCCGGGTGAGTTCACCTGTTTTGGCCCAGGTTCTCTCGCTCGGCCAGTTGGTCAGGCATCCGGATCAGACTACATCTATCTGCATGCAAGACTCAGCAGTTTGGGGCGGCACGGACATCTCGTACTTCAAGACTGGTAGTGCTTGGTGCCCTGTGTCTGTGTTGGACTAGCTCATGGTGCTGGTCGGCGATAGGCCTAGGGGTATCCCCTTGTAGGCCTTCCCCCTGGCTCCCCTTACGATGGCACAGTTCTCCAAACATTGTCGTACGCTGTGGTCCAACTTAGGTTTGACCCAAAACAGGTCTGTCTGGGCACTCCTTTAAGATTGGGGCGGCTTCTGCAGCTTTTCGCCAGGGTATCCCGGCTCATGTCAACAGGAAATTGGGGAGATGGAACTCGACTTGTTTCGCCAGATATGTCCCGGATCCTAATGTCGAAATGGCTCGGGCCTTCGTGCATCTGGTTCACTGATGGATTATTGTTATCAATTAATCTGTATCTGGTTTACCCTATTGTCTTTTTTTTTTTTGGCCCCTTTTAGGCGTACTGACCTTAGGCACGCTCAAGGTCTGGTTCATATTGTTCTTTATCACGTTCATACTCTATCTTGCATGGAGACTCTGAGTAGGAATGAATGAGGACTATGCCACTAGTCTAAAAAAACCTTGATTTAAGTACAGATGTGTCTCCTGTACAGCGAAGTCTGGGTTTGTTGTGAAACATCAAACAAGACACATTCACCTTCCAAGTGTCAACTTGTGACAAACCCTTCACTAAGAGAGGAGTCCTGTCGGTGGTGAATAGCATCTATGACCCACTGGGTTTTCCTTGCTCCTGTTACTATTCAAGGTAAGATTTTGCCCAGTGAGTTACCTGGCGAGAACTAGGACTCGGTCCCTTGCTAGTTGAAGCATCTCTTTCTTCTGGAGACTTCTTTGAAACTAGAAAAAACTAGAAAAAAAAACTAGAAAAACCCCTAGGTGAAAGGGACCTCGTGCGGCCCCGCGGGGGAGACACAGGGAGGACCCCCATGGCAGCAATAGCACCCACTCATAATGGCCAATACGTGGAGGGAGAGGAGGGGAAGAGGAAGGGGATATTACGGCCAAAATTACAGGCAAAAATATGGCAATGGCAGGGGAATGGAGAGATTGGGGGGGACTTTTAGACATTGCCGGTTTTTCAAAAACCAGTGGGGTGGGGTGGAAACACAAGAAGGAAGGAGGAGGGGGAGGGGGAGGAAAAAAAGAAAAAGAGTGGGGTAGAGAAGAAATTTTCAATCTCACAGACATTACCTTCTCGCAAGAGGAACTATTGGTACTTGACAAAGGAATAACATTTGCACCTAGTAGAGCCCTTAATAGCTTGAAACCTTTATAGATTTGCAAAAATGTATAAGGAAATTGAACATTAAAAAATATTTCAAGGGAAAGGGAACAAATACCAAAACAGCAGAAACTTCAGAATACACCCATAGTTCTTTAAAAAAATCCACTTTTAAAAACTAGTTCTAACCATCATATAGAAGTGTCCAAAAAGATGGTTGAAAAAGAATTAAAGACTATTCAAACCACAGAAGAACACAAAAAAAACAGAATATGGCAGGGAATAAAGAAATTGGAGAAACGGGAAAAATATTGTGGTAAGACCCGGGATAAGGGGGGGGGGGGGGGTTCATCCTAACCTAGGACCAAGGAGGATTTGCAAATGAACCACACAGCGTTAGTGACAGTCCACCTACCAACCATTAAAAGAAAAAAAGAAATTAAATTCCAAATTGAGGAATATTTAAAAAAGGAATCGCGGACCATATCATAAACAAAAAGGAAGGGAGGTATTGCTATTAAAGGCCCAAGATCTATATAGGTACCCAAGGTAAAAAAATAAAATCCAAACCCCTGGCCCTAAATCAGGGCATAAATTCAGTATAAATTCAGGACTGATGGGGAAATATTGTTGTGTGTTCTTACAACCTTGGCAGCAAAAGGCAAATCTTTTATTAAAAGATAGCAAAGTTCATTAACGCATGTTTCAGTTGTTGACACTGCTGCTGACAATAGACGTAGAGTCTTTTTATACTAACATCAAGCAATCAGATGCTTTGGCGGCAGTAGCATAGGTGACTCTCAAAAAACTCAGAACTTAGGCTAAAACAAAGACGGTTTCCTGGAAGGGTAAGAATGGTGAGAATAATTTCTTTTGGAAAAAAGTAATTTTCTCAAGGTGAGCATGGGCCAAGTAAACAAGTCAAATAAAAAAAAAAAAAAAGCCCAAACTGTAAAACGACAAGTGTGGCATTTTTAAAACAAGTGGGAGAGTGAGGAGATCTTCGGACGGTGTTGGCCACACATAATAACATATAGAGGAGGTTCATTGATGATATTCTAATTGTATGGAATGGAAGCACGGAACAACTAGATGAATTTGTAGAACATATTAATGCGAATAATTATGGGATTAAATTCACCATTAATGTACAAAGAAGCAATAATTCCTAGACTTGGATTTTTTTAAGGTGGGAGAAGAATTACATACTAAAACATACTTCAAAGAAACAGACCGGTAATGGGTATATATACGGAAGCTGTCATCATCCCTCCTGGAAGCGTGCAATACCCAAAGGGCAATTTATCAGAATAAAAATAAATTGTAACTCCTTGAATGACTATCACTTAAAACCAATATCCTGATCAATAGATTTGCTGCTAAAGGATATGACAGGAAACGGCTAGAGAAAACAAGATCAGAAGTGGGGATCTCTGAACCGAAATGACATACTCAAGGTAAAACCCACCTGAAAGATGAGTGAGGTGACCTTCATAACGGGTTTCAACACAGACTACCTAATGGTTGAAAATATCATCAGAAAAATTGGCCTATATCTGGAAGATCCTCTCACCTTAGTAAAATACTTCCCGTCAAGCCTAAGTTTATATACAGAGAGCCAGGTGGAATAAGAGTTGTAAAAAATGTACCAGATCCAAAAAAGATGTTTTTTGATAGTAAATGTTTTTTTAGATGTGGGAAATGCAAACCTTGTTGCACCACAAAGGGTGAGCAAGAAAGATTAACCAATTTCAATCGCATGCCAACAAACAATACATTTAAAATTGATAAACTGATAACATGCTGCAGCACGCACATCACGTACGTGCTGGAATGCGACTGCGGGCTGCAGTACGTGGGCAGAACCACAAGAAAATTGTCAGTAGGATGGATGAACATATTGGGAATATAAAAAAGGGTACATATACCATAGCGTGTCGCTACATTTCAAACCAAAAATAATAAAGACCCCAGCAAACTGAAATTTTATGCAATAGATAAAATAGAAAAACTGGAGGAACTTGAATATGAAAAGAGAAATATTAAGAAAGAAAACGGAGTGGATATATAAACTAGATACATTAAAACCCAGGGGAATGGTTGAACGTGTGATTTTTGGATTTGAATTGTTTTTTGGAGGATTTATTAGTTCAAGATGTATTCACACCTGTATATATAATATAATTAAGTTACACAGAGCTGTGTATCTACATACAAAAACACAATCTGTGAAATGTAAAAAAAACTTAAACCTTTTTAAAAATATTTAGTTTAATTTATAGTTTTATAATATTGTGCAGCATGACAATACAG